>CM077150.1:229269872-229576106 GCA_039583875.1 Platanthera guangdongensis
GTGTCGACACCTTTTTACTTAGCCAATTTTTGTTCTGTTACTAATCTAAGTTTATCATACCTAGTTCAATTTTGAACCTATTAAACTTAGCTTCATCTAAGGGCTTAGTGAACATATCACTATCTGATTATCAGTTCTAACATATTCAAGTGCAATATCATTTCTTTCTACATGCTCCCTAAGAAAGTGATATTTAATCTCAATATGTTTAGTTCTACTATGTGATACAGGGTTGTTAGCTATGGAAATAGCACTAGTAGAATCACAATAAAGTGGAGTTCTACTTACCTGACATCCATAGTCTTCTAGCTGATGTTGAATCCAAGAAGTTGAGCACAGCAACTTCCTGCAGCTACATATTCTGACTCAGCTGTGGAGATGGCCACACTGGTTTGCTTCTTACTACTCCATGAAATGAGTCTTCCACCTAGGAATTGACAGGATCCAGTTGTGCTCTTTCTATCTTCTTTGCATCCTGCAAAGTCTGCATCTGAATAGCCTGTTAGATCAAAATCTCCATTCCTAGGGTACCAGAGGCCTAGATAGGGTGTGCCCTTTAGATATCTCAAGATTCTCTTGACTGCAGTCAAGTGAGATTCTTTGGGGCAGGCTTGATACCTGGCACAAACACATGTAGCATACATAATGTCAGGCCTACTTGCAGTCAAGTATAGTAGGGAGCCAACTATCCCTCTATACAAGGTTTCATCTACAGGTTTCCCTGCATCATCCTTGCTTAGAGACATACTTGACCCCATAGGAGTCTTCATGGTACTGGATGAATCCATACCATATTTCCTTATGAGTTCTAGGGTGAACTTGACTGACATATGGACAACCACTTCAGTCTGTTTAACTTGGAGACCCAAGAAAAACTTCAGCTCTCCCATACTACTCATCTCAAATTGACTTTGCATAAGCTTTGCAAACTTTTTGCAAAGGCTACTTTCAGTAGACCCAAATATAATGTCATCTACATATATTTGGACAAGTATTACTTTGCCTCTAGATTCCCTAAGGAATAGAGTCTTATCTATTTTCCCCTTGTGAACTTGTTCTCAATGAGGAAACTAGATAGGGTTTCATACCAAGCTCTAGGAGCTTGCTTTAACCCATACAATGCTTTCCTAAGTCTATAGACATAATGTGGAAGAGTAGGATCAACAAAACCTGAAGGCTGCTCCACATATACTTCTTCTTTTAAATTACCATTAAGGAATGCTGACTTCACATCCATTTGGTATACTTTGATCCTTGGTAGGTTGCATAGGCCAAGAACATCCTTATGGCTTCCAGTCTGGCTACTGGAGCAAAGGTTTGATCAAAATCAATACCTTCTTCTTGCCTATATCCTTTTGCAACCAGTCTTGCCTTATTCTTAATGATGACACCTTGTTCATCTAACTTGTTCCTGTAGATCCACTTTGTTCCTATCACATTGTGATCTTTAGGCTTAGGAACCAGATCCCAAACCTTGCACCTTTTGAACTGATTAGCTCCTCCTGCATTGCTTCAGTCCACTGTGGATCTTGTATAGCTTCTTCAAATTTCTTTGGTTCTATTTGAGACAGAAAACTTGAATATACTACAGCATTCTGATTTCTGCTCCTTGTCTGAACACCTTGTCTTGGATCTCCAATGATCAGCTCTACTGGATGATCTCTTAGATGCCTGTTGGCTGGAGGCATCCTTACTTCTGGTTGAACTTCTTCAGCATCTTCATCAAGCTGAGTTCCTTGTACTTCTTCAGCTCCTTGTACATGTAGTTCTCCCCCTGGACATAAGCCATCTTCTTCTACTTGCTGTCTTGCAGCAGGTACATCTTCTATGGTTAGCTTGTCCATCTTCTTAGTAAGACCTGTAGGGCTGCACACACTACTAGACAACTCATTGTTAATTAGTTGTGTTTCATCAAAAACTACATGCACAGACTCCTCTACAACTTGTGTAGTCAAGTTGTAGACTCTATAAGCCTTACTATTATTGCTGTACCCAACAAACACTCCCTCTTGGGACTTGGCAGCAAACTTAGTTAAGTAAGACTTCCCATTGTTAAGTATGAAGCATTTACAACCAAAGATCCTAAAATAGGACAGATTTGGTTTCCTGCCTTTCACTACTTCATAGGGGGTCTTGTTTAACCTTTTAGTGATGGTAGCCCTATTTATCACATGGCATGCAGTGTTAACTGCTTCAGCCCAGAAATATTCTGGCAGTGATGAATCACTTAATAGGGTTCTACCAGCCTCTATCAAGGTCCTATTTTTCCTTTCAGCAATGCCATTTTGCTGAGGTGTTCTAGGTGAAGAGAATTCTTGAAATATCCATAGTCTTCACACAGCTTTGTCATGCTTTCAGACTGAAACTCAGTACCATGGTCACTTCTAATTTTGACCACTGTACAGTTCAATTCATTCTGAATTTGCTTAACAAAACTATAGAAGACACTAGGTGTTTCAGATTTCTGCTTTAAGAAGAACACCCAGGAAAACCTTGAGTAGTCATCAACAACTACAAAGGTGTAGACCTTCCTACCTAAGCTGTGAACTGGCATTGGACCAAATAGATCCATATGCAAGAGGTATAAACACCTCACAGCATCTTTGTTGTCTAAGCTTCTAAAGGTGGATTTAGTCTGCTTGCCCTTTTGACAAGCTGAGCAAATGCCATCTTTGACACACTTAACTTGAGGACCATTCCTCACTAACTCTTTACTAAAGAGTTTGCCAATAGTCTTGTAATTAAGATGAGCAAGCCTCTTGTGCCATTTGACACATTGAGAGACTGTCTCATCAGCTACAAGACAAACTGGAGACAATTGTTCTCAACCATAATGTCTAAGCAGTAGACATTTCTCTTTCTATATCCAGTCAAAATGATCTCTTGATCACTTGACCTCTTGATATGACAACCATTTTTAACAAATGAGATGTCATACCCTACATCACTTAATGACTTATACTAATGAGGTTGTGTTTCAAACCTTTAACATAAGCCACTTGAGTAATGGTAACAAGGTTAGAAGAAATGTTACCAAACCCTTTGATGATTCCTTTTTCAGAACACCAAAGGTCACCTTTGGACCATTTTTGATTGGGATGTAGTCCTTCAGTAGTCCCCTAGTTCCAGTCATGTGTCTGGAACATCCACTATCCAAGTACCATGTAGGGGTATGGCCACTTGGATTCACCTGCAAAACAAATTAATGAACCTTAGAACCCAAAGTAAACTTGGGTCCTTGGTGATTGTTAGTTTGCAATTTGACATAGCTACCTGCTGGCTTTCCAACAGGTAACTTGCTACTCAACTTGGCACTGGCATTGTGCCAACAATCCAAGGCAAAGTGGCCAACCTTGCCACAACACCAGCATTCAAACTTGTTGTACCTTTGCTTAGGTACACCTTGCTGTCTTGACTACAGCAGCCTTGTTGAATGTTGGGGCTTTGCCCTTGGACTTGGACTGATCCTGAACAGTCCTCACTGGCTTAACAAAACCCAATCCAGCCTTTCCTTTATGATGAACAAATTCATCAATCAAGGGTAGCACTGATTTAGGTTTTGAAAACCTAGCAACTAGCTCTTTTTCCTTCTGGAGATTGATCTCCAGCTCTTAATTTGATCATTTTTAAATGTAATAGTACCCATCTGAATCACAGTAATGTGTTTCAGCCTGGCTACTTCATTCAGTTTTTGATCATACTCTTCTCAAAATCTGTTGCAGCTGCCTTGAGATCAGCAATCTCCTTTGCCTGACTTTTGGCTAGATCTTGCTTTTCTTATAGGCTTGCAACAGTACTTGGTATTCATCTAAGAGCTGATGAATATCTCCCTCAGATTCAGAATCACTTCCATCACTTGATGAAGATGATTCTGACTCTGAACTAGAACTGGAATCTGAACTTTGAGTTGGACTTTGTACCTGACTAGGTCCTGGCTGCTCCAGGATTTTGGTACTTTCAGTCAATGCCATCAGTCCTTGGCACTGAACTCTTCTTGTTCATAGATTGATTCCATGATCTGCATAAACTCTTCTTCTTCTTCAGCAAATAGCCCTATATAGGCTTCAGCATCTGTCTCAGTGTCTGAAGAAGAAATATCTGAAAGAGTCTTCTCATTCTTTGCAACAAAGGACTTCTCCTTCTTTCCTTTGAAGTGAGTCTTCTTTTTGTCACTGGATTCTTTCCTTCTTTCAGGACAATCTGCAATTACATGACCCTGTCTATTGCAGCAGTAACACACAATCTTAGACCCAGTTGCCTTGCTAGTCTTTGTCCTTTTCTTGTCCTTCTTTGAAGGCTTCTTCTCCTGATACTGAACTTCTTGCCCTTGAAAAAGAAGTCTGGACTTCACTGTTTCTTCTTCTGAAATTTAAAAATGGGATTTAATGCAGCAAATCTTCATCACTTTCACTGCTTGTAGATTTAGTGCTAACAGACTCATCAGATTCTGATTCAACTACCTCTGGAGGAGGAGTTGATGACTTTGTCCTGTTCTTTCTAGGTACTTCTGACTTAAAGGCAACAGTCCTTTCCCTGTGTTCAGTCCTTGTTGACTTTTCCTCCTCTTTTCTTACTGACAATTGCATCTCATAAGAGAACAACTTGCCAAACAGTGTGGGAGGAGGAATTTCTCCCAACTTTGCCATTTCTCTGATGGCACAGATCTTAGTGTCCAATCTTTGGTTAGGGACCCAAGAACTTATCATTCAATTCATAGTTTGTGAACTCCCTTCCATAGGACATGAGTTCATTAACAATTCTGTAGAACTTTTTGTAGCATTCAGTGATGCTATCTCCTCTTCCTTGCCTAAAGCTCTCATATTCTTGATTAAGCAAGGATTTCCTATCTTGTCTTACTTCTTCAGAACCTTCCATGTAGACAATGAGGGTATCCCACATTTCTTTTGCTGTTTTACAGTGAATAAGGTTCTGGAAGGTGCATCATCAATTGCACTAACTATGATGTTCTGTGCCCTTTTGTCCATTGTAGCTAGGACAATCTCATCCTTGGTCATCTCAGAAAAATCCTTTGGAGTTCTCTGTGTTGCATCCAAGACTGAAATCTTCATGGCACATAAGGCCCTTCCTTGACTGTGATGTAGATCCTAGGGTCAGGCCTCCATGAACAGCCATAACCCTACCCTTTCTTCCAGATTCCAAAAATCTCCTTTCTGCAAATCAGTTTCATTGAACCCAATTCCTTGTGATTCTCTGAAGAACCCATGTTTCTTGATTTTCTTGAAACTGTTTCCTGACTTATACTGAATCTGCCAAACTGGATCTCCTCAGACAGTTAGTCCTTTTTGAGGAACCTCCCTCTGATACCACTTGAAAGATATGGTACCTAAACACCTAGAGGGGGGGGGGTGAATAGGTGACCTAACCTTTTTAAAACTTTGTTGGCAGCACAACATTATTTCACAGATTACTACAGCTAACAGCATTACAGAAATCAAACAATTATTCCACAGCACAGCACACACACAGCAGACACACTAATTTATAGTGGTTCCCCAATCTTTGGGTACATCCACTTTCCCCCTTCGCCTATCTAGCAGTGTACTAGATTCGGCCAACTTCTCCACTAACTCAGAACCAAACTAGGTTCCTACCTCAGGCCCAAAGCCTTACACTCAGCCAAAAGGCCTACACTCAGCCACCCAGGCCTACACTCAGCCAATTAAGGCCTACACTCAGAGTTCTTCAACTCCTACACTCAGGCAACCAAGCCCTACCCTCAGCCTTTATAAAATAGGCTTACAATTCTCTCAGATCCAATGGATCCTACAAGTTAAAATAGAAAGTACAATAGTTAACTCTACAACTCAGAAAATAGGAGAGGAGTTGAGAGATTCTTGAAGAGTTCTTGGAAGAACTCAGTTAGATCCAAACTGACTTAGCTTCCTTCAAAGCTTCTTGATTAGAACTGAATTAGTCTGAATCTTCTGCAGTTGTTCCTTGACCTCTGCTTCTTGAAATCCAGATGACTCTGAATTCTTCTTCTCAGCCTTAGTTCCAAAGACTGAATACTTGGTTGGAGCTCTCTCTCTCCAACTTCTTAGATCTGCTGTGCACAGCAAGATCTTCTTGTGTTGATACTCAATATACCACTTTTACAAAGATCTGAACTCTCTCTGTAAAACTTTTCAACACTTCTATATTATCTCAACAATCTTTTCAACAACTTCTGTAAACTATGGGTGCCTATTTATAGGCTTCCTTCATGGTAACCGGCTGGTCCGGTTCATAACAGACTTCTGATATCTCTGACAGTTGATGTAGACCGGCTGGATCGGCAGCTGTCATGTCAACCAGTCACTTCTTGAAATTTCTCTAACTGTCAGATAGTGTCGAGACTTTCTGTTCTTAAGTGTCGACACTTATAGGCCAAGTGTCGACACATGTTGTGTAAGTGTCGACACAAGTCTACAAGGTGTCGACACAATTCCTTGTATGTCTCGACACAGATTCTTCTGCATGTGTCGACACTGAAATTGAGTGTCGACACAAGTACTTGTACTTCATTCTGCAACTGTATTCTTCTAAGTGTCGACACATCTCCTTTGTGTCGACACATCTTCATGTGTTGAAACTGTCAAGTGTCGACACTGCTTCTTGGTGTCGACACAAGTCTTCACTTTTGTTTCTTCAGCTGAGTGTCGACACATTCCTTTAGTGTCGACACTTGTACTTAGAATATATTGTAACTTTTCTGTTCTTTGCTAAGTGTCGACAGCTCCTTGTGTCGACACTTTCTTCAAGTGTAGAGTCTTCAACTAAGTGTCGACACATTGTGCGGGTGTCGACACTTTCTTCAAGTGTTGACTCTTCTGTTTGTGTCGACACATTGTGCTGAGTGTCGACACTTCCTTCAAGTGTTGACTCCTTTGAGTGTGTCGACACATTGTGTTGAGTGTCGACACATTCTTCATATGTTGACTCTGCTGATTGTGTCGACACATTGTGTTGAGTGTCGACACTTGTACTTAGTCTCTGCAGAATTTTGCTGAGTGTCGACACAACTCCAAGTGTCGACACTTTCTGGTGTTGACTCAGCTCTTCTAGGTGTCGACACTTCTGCTAAGTGTCGACACAGCTTTTCTGCATTCTTCTACACTGAGTGTCGACACAGCTCCAAGTGTCGACACTTTCTGACTGGTGTCGACTCTTCTTCCCAGGTGTTGACACAATGACTCCAAGTGTCGACACTGCTTGTCTGGGTGTCGACACAAGCTTTCTCAAGTGTCGACACTTTCCCTCTGGGTGTCGACACATGGACTTAGAATTTTTAGCTTCAGGCCAGTGTATTCCTAACCTGCACAAGTAACTCAAACAAACATCAAATACACTATGATGTATATCATTGAGTTAGGTGAGGCTTCTTCAAATCAGGTACATTTGACCAATGTACCCAACAAACAAGGTGTAACCCTTGCTGGTAATCAAATTGAAATGGATAAAAGAGCTGAATCTACAGAGATGAAGATCTGTAAAAGGTTGTTATTTTAAAAGAAGTTGCAATCTCTAACTATCTGTTGAAGTAAAAGGGAAATTGTTGAAAGAATACTTAGAAAAATCAGATGCTGCCATGCAAGGGCTTTGGAAAGCCCAACTGACAGAAATCCATGATGATATCTTAGCACAAATCAGAGTGTCAAATTTCATACATATGACATTGCTGTCTGGATGCACAATCAAATCCTTCCTGAATTTTCTCTGCTGATCCAAATATCATTCCCCATCATCTCAACCCCCCTGGCTGCTGCTACTCCTACTCCTCCTCTGTAACCTACTTTCTCTCCCAGACCTGAAGGCCAGGAAGGCCCTCCTCCAGACTCTTATGATCAAATCTGGGAGGATGACCCTGCAGATATTTTTCTCCAACTCCTCCTGGGATACAGACTTCAAGAAAGAAAAGAAAATATGGTGAAGGTCCCTCTGCCAGCAGGTCCATTCCAGTATCTGATGCTGATAAAAGGAAAGCTCCAGAATTTGTAGAGATCTGGTCTCCTACCTCTAAGTCCCTCATCTTAGATACTCTCAAACTTATTATGGACTTCCATGAAAGCAGGAACATTCATTACAGTTCACAGGAATTGGAGTTATATGAAAAATCTATGACCAAGAGGAGACTATAAGACAGAGAATTTGGGAGAAATAACCCTACTGCTCCTCCAAGACCTCCTATGTACTACCCCAAGCCTTACAGCTATTAGAGGAGACAACAAGAGAAGCAATACAGGTAGCACCACCAAGTCTGAGCTACAAGTGAATATGAGATGTGGAAATGATATTGTTGTAGAAATGACATTTTTGGATAATCACATTTATATAATTCTAAATTTTTGATCATGTTATCTTGTTTCTAGTCTTATGCTTGCTTACACTGATTTATCTATATAGCACTTTTTATGTCTATAATTCACCTTAGTGTAAAAGGTCCTGACCTCTACAAATAGGGGGAGATTGTTGGGTATTGTATCCACATTAACCCAGATTTGATGAAGTCACCCTTGAACTAAGATGAATTAAGTTGTATTTGATGCTTTGGTTGAGTTATGTGTTTGCAGGAATCTAATGACAAGTGTAGACCAATGTCAGTCTATAATGGGTCACCAAACACAGGACCATACAATGTAATCCCTCATTATGTGATCCAAGGTGTTGACTCATGTGTAGTCTCTCTATTGGGATACACTTCATATTCAAGCACTAGGACTTATTGTAAAAGACTTGATGCTGGTCTCAACAAAGAGAAGAGAATTCTGTCTAAGAAAATTTTACTAAGTGTTTTACTTGAGTAGTTCTATACCTACTCAAGTGAATAGCTCAGTTTATACTCGAGAAAAATTACTCTTACTCAAGTAAGGATGACAGATCCCGAGTAGTCAATTTATGGCTCTCGAGTGGTTAAGACAACTACTCGAGTAGTTTCCATCTTATTCTCGGGTTTACAGATTACCTTCTCCAGATATATTCTAAGTAAATTACTCGAGTAGTTTATAACTTTTGTCTCGAGTAGTTAAGTCATGTACTCGAGTAGTTCATCTACTACTCGAGTAGTTCAGTATTTATACTCGAGTAACCTGAATTTCTTCCCTCACAGTTTCTCTAAGTTAATTACTCGAGTAGCAATTTCCATATACTCGAGTAGTTCTTATCCTCTCGAGTAGTTCAGCTTCACTACTCGAGTTGCCCAGAATTCCAGTTCAGAAAATATTCTAAGTCCCTGACTCGAGTAGTTCATCTACCACTCGAGTAGCCTATTCTCATTTACTCGAGTAGTATTTCTTGTACTCGAGTAGTCTAACTCCACTTCACATGTAATTCCTTATGTACTCGAGTATGTCGTTTTGGTACTCGAGTAGCTGATCAACTTCTCAATTTTCTTTAAGATTATACTCGAGTAGTTCTCTTCAGGTTACTCGAGTAACTGTCTCTAAGTACTCGAGTAGTTATTTTCATCTCTCTCGAGTAGTTCTAAAAAGTACTCGAGTGGTAATTTCTTCACTCGAGTATGTCATTTCAGTTTTCTGAAAGTTTTGTTAAGTCCAATTTAACAGATTCTTTAATGAGCCTTGACGTGATTGGTCCACGTGTCCCTCATTATGAATTAATTATGACAGATTATCTTCGATCCTATATAAGGTCTCGTCAAACCGACAAACCCTAAGAATGTCTATCAGAAGTTTTTGCAGCCGATTTACTCTCTAAGTTTTCTGTTCCTCTCTCTCTCCAAGAAGCCGCCGCCGCCGATTCTCATCTGGCTAGGGTTTTCATTTTCAGAGCATTCAGATTAAGAAGATTTTACAGATCGAGATTGTTGCACAACTTCTCATCTTCTATTCGATCGTGTAAAGTCAAGAAGATTCAGATATGATCATGCCGAGATTTTCTTCACCTCTCTGATAAAGCCGCAAAGTCTAGAAGAAGAAGATTCAGGCTGATTCTTGCAGATCGGACAAACACTCTTTGTTTGTATTTCATACACATTTTATTTCATTATTGTAGGAGAAGTTTTCTCCGAGTGTAGGAGCTTTTGACTTCGAGATTGTAGGAAGTTTCATTTTCCGAGTGTAGATCCGCTTTGTGAATCGAGATTGTAGGAACGTTGTTCCGAGGCGTAGGATTGGTTTTTCAATCCGAGATAGTGGAGTAGCCGAGTCTAGTTTATTACTAGATCGGTGAGGGAAAGTGGATGTACCCAAGGTTGGGGAACCACTATAAATCTTGCTTCATCTGTGATTGATTGGTAGATAGTTCTGTGCTTAGATCTAATTTTTTATTCCGCAAAAAGACACACATCTCATATATTTACCCTCCTATAGGTGATTTAGGCAGACAACTAATAAATTTCAGAGCTCTACTAAAAAAATTCAATTTTATAAAATTCAATAGTTACTTTTAATTTGAGAATAATGTGTAATTACCTATTTGAGTATTGTATTTTTTTTAAAATAGATCTTTATTATATAAGGAAGGAGCTAAGTACTCAATGGTGTAACATTTTAATACAAAAATGCCCTCATAAAACCTGTTTTGATAAGTTAATTTAGGGGTATTCTGGTCTTTTGTCCGGATAACCACTTAATTAATATAGAACGACACTGTTCACCCACCTCATTTTCCCGATAGCCCTCTGCTTCTTCTGCGCTGGTATGGTCTGGCAACCGGCATTCCCAATCTCTTCCGCTCGCCCCAGTCGCCCGCGCACATGCAATTCTCCCTCCTAGATGCTTCGTTCTCCTCTGATCTAGGGCTACACGTGGTACATCCCCTTCGTTCTTCTGCACAGGTAGGGCATCGCAGGTAGGGCATTCCCGCCTCGGCACGACCTCCTCGACACACCCATCAACCAACCTTCTCAAGCATGGATTCACATGAAGAGTGCTTAGGGTTCATTCTGCTATGATATGCATTCGCCTCCAAAAGCATCCACGGCTCCGCTACGCACCTCCATCTTCATCTGCTTCAACTCACATGATTACCTTGCACAAATCTCATACGCTCTGACTCGGTATTCCTTCTTCCCGTTCTTCACCCTCCCTTTCCCCTTACGCCTCTGTTTTTATTTTTGTTTCCCCTTCACTGCATTGTGACCCTCGCAGGAACACCCGATCAACATTCTCCACTCTATATCTGACACCTGCAGCTCATGGGCATCAACTCTTGCACAGAGAACCATCTCGATCTGGTATTTTGTCATTTCTATGTTGTTAGGGTTTCACATTTCCACGATTTTGAAGCAGGAATTTACTGTTATGCATTTTTCTCTTACGAAAAGATGCATCTTCAATATTTTACCGCAGTGAAGGAAGCATGCTCAGAAAACTTCAAAGGTTAGACTCCTGGAAGGGGTGCTTCATGATTTGATTGTAGGAATTATTTCTGATGTTAAATTCCCCTTTAATTTTCAATTTTCTGAGCATGCTTCCCCTTCACTGCAGTAAAATCGTGGCTGTGCGATTTTTGTTATCCATAGCCCTTTTTTGTAGAATATTTTTGTTTAATTAATTTCAAAATGCATTGGTTAATTTGTTGCATGCCTGCAGTTTATTTACAACTTGATGTTTATTTTTTATAGCTGCATACCATCATTTTTGAAGAAGTGGTGGATTAAAGATCTAACCTACAACTCTTCCTTCAACTTGAATAAGGATCACGAACATCAGATCCTCTCCATGTTTGGGTTCTTTCAATCTATTCTAAGGTGATTGATGTTTCTGGTAATACAAAATATTTGTTCTATTATGCTTATAGGACTGAATTTTACTTTTTGTTTGTATTTTTCTGCATGGATTTTTATCCATTGACTTCTCTTCATTGCTTGCAAATAGCTAACAACTGTGTCCTCTTTGTTTTAGAAATAAGCAAGTACAGAGATTTTGTGCAGTTACATGCTACGAAGCACATGACAGTAAGATCTTGGAGAATATAATGAACATTATAAAGAAAAAACTCCTTTCCTTTGCAATGAGGATCAACAACTACAGTTTTCAGGTTCTCATCATATTGCAACGTCTTTTACAGTTCTTTTGAACTTTATTTAAAAAAAAATTAGTCAGAGCACTTCTTGGTCATTCTAGCTTAGTCAATTACAACCAAACCAAACGATCAAACATCTGCACTCTTATTTGCATCAGTTATAAATCTTTTCTTGCTATGTTTATAATATCATGTTGCTTATGTTCAAATAAGAATGAATTTCAAGTGCCTTCAATCTTCCACCACCACATACTCACATTCACATTTGCTACATGCTAAATCATTATCTTTGAAGTTATAGTGCTCACTCATTGTTGCTTTGTGCATAATATGCATTTTAATTCATCGCACCAACTAGAATCCAACACATCCTACTCTCATGGACCTTAAATTACCGTAATTTTCCATAATATGCATTTCAAATATGAGAATTGCTCAAAAAGGAGCAAAATTGCACCCATTTCAACACAATTCTGGGAATTAGACACTACAACTCATATTTCAATTGCATATTAAACTAATTCCTTCAATTTTGCACCAGCACATACTCACATTTTCATTACAACTTAATGCATGCATTTATTTGAAGTTAGGAAATATCATATGCGTGTAGAGAGAAATTGTACCTGCAACATTCAAACGGTAGTTTGCAGCTTTTATGAAACTACAAGCTGCAATTTCAAAAATGCAGTTTGCAGTTGCAAAGTTGCAGCTGCAATTTTTATCCGAACTACAATTGGATGCATCATACATGTAATTTTTATGCACATTTCCGCCTGGTTTGTGTGGGAGTTGTAGTTAATTATTTATCAGTCTAATAACCTCTTCATAAATTTTTTTTAAAAAATAATTAATTGTGCTCATTTGCAAGGAATAAAGAAGCTTTTATATCCGACAAGTAGGGGGTAGGGGGTAGGGGGAGCACGCTCCTTTGGTCTAAATTTTTAGTTTTGTCCTGATTTTGTTATATGACATTGCCCTAATGGTGCTCTAATTCCTGGTAACCTTAGGAGATCTGCAATCACTTTTCTTCTTCCATTGGATTATTCTACTACTTATCCACCACTGAAAACTCTGGCCACTACCGCCCTCTTCCACTTCCACATTTTTTCCCTCATTCAAATGTTGGACACTTTTAAGCCATTAGTTTAAATTATGCTCCTACTTTCCGATAAAATTAGAAAATCCTTAACACTTCCTTCGTGAAGTATTAATCCTATCTCTGAGCATATTCTATGTATAATATAATGACATAATTATTATAAATTATCATATACATGTTGGTTGTTAGCAATATGTTCTTTACTATTATAGTTGGCAGTTACATGTCCTCAAGTCATGATATTGCACAAGTCAAATAGTTTTAAGATCCTCATTAATGTTGCTCAATTGCTCAACTTGAATTTTTTACTGTTTTTTTTACTAATTTTATATTTTTACATGGTTTTATGATCCCATTCTCCAGCCCCACTTATTTTACTTCAGTTTTGAGCAAATGGGGCGCTCCTTGCAAGTGTGGCATATTTCAATATGAGCCCTTTCTTTATCAGATGTTCACGTATTCCTGTGCCGCTACATTACTCTCCTCAAGGATTACTGCACCTCATTTATGCAAGAATTTTCACTTTTAACATTTTGTAACATTTAAAATGTAGATTCCACCGCCTCTCGTGCTTAATTTTCTGCTGAAACATTTCTTACAGTAATCCATTCCTTCTCCATGCGCTCGAGGGAGTTGATTAGTGTTACCAACAAACGTTCTAGGATATCCAAGGAACTTATGATGGTATGTTTTTCCTTTCAATTTAAATGTATTGGGCTCCGTAGTTTCATCTTTAATATAATGTTCTCTTCGACTTCTTCATAATTTTCTACTTTTTTATATGTATCACTATCTTATTAAATATAATGTTGGCATTTTTTTCTTTAAAAATTTGACTTTGTTGCACTAAAGTTCTGCTGCATTTGACTACTAGGATTACAATTTGCAAGAAGTTACGAAGACTTGCTCTATAAATTTCCATCCAGATAGTTCTTTTATTTTGATTCACTCGAATCACTTCTTCCTGTAGAAAAGTATTCAAAAAAGGTAGTAATAAAAAAAATTGAAAAGGTAACACAACTATAATCATTTAGAATTCAGACAGAAGAACAATAATATAGTTAAGAAGTTATAGTCATACAAATACCCTTTATTAGACACTTAAGTGTGTTCCGATCAGTTTCACTCAAAGTCAAACTGAACCATATATGTTCACTAGAAAGAAAAAAATGAATAGAAAGGTGGTGGAGCTTTATTACATGAAAGATATAATTAATAAGAAAAAATAATAGCATGTGACACACCCCTACCTCACACGATCAATGTCGCCGTGCACGACCAATGTCGCCGCCCCGACCAATGTCGCCCACACAACCAATGTCACAGTCCATGACCAATATCACTCCACAGGACCAATGTCGTCATCCACTATCAATATTGACCTCCACGACCAAAGTCACCCCCACGATAAATGTCACCCCGACCAATGTCGGTGCCCTCGATCAATGTCGACGCCCTCGAACAATGTCGCCCCCCTTCCCCACGATCGATGTCGCCCTCCGACCAATGCCCCCCTCCCACGACATATTCCGTCTCACGAAAATTGTCGCCCCCACGACAAATGTTTCTTCCACGACAACTATCAACCCCCCAATAATGTCGCCCTCCCCCCCCCCCCCCCCCGACATATGTCACCCCACGACAAATGTCGCTCTCACGTCAAATATCGTCCCCACTACAAATATCGCCCCCACGACAAATGTCGCCCCCACGACAAATGTCGCCCCCACGACAAATGTCGCTCCTACGATAAATGTCGCCCCCATGATAAATGTCTCACCCACGACCAATGTCTCCCCCCCCCGACCAATGCTGCACCCCGACCAATGTTACACCCCGACCAATGCCGCCCCCACGACAAATGTCTCCCCACGACAAATGTCGTCGCCACGACAAATATCGCCCCCACGACAACTGTCGCCCGCACGGGGTCTCCCGTGCACGACTGCTTGTAATAATATATTATAACTCTTTACATAAAAACAATAAAGCTATATTGGCTTGTTTAATTTTGAAAGTTTCGCCAATGGCGGATTTTCACCTTTAATTTGAAAAAAAATGTATATATGTATATATATATATATATATATATATATATATATATATAGTATATTTAAAGAATTACTTTCATGACATACAGTGTAACTCTAACATATCATCTAATCAATCTGTACTGTCCGATCTAATTAGATCATAACATCTCAACCGATCGATCATTGACATGTCATCAAATCAATCAACACCGTCTGTCTAATTTTTCATAGGGCTCCTAAACCTAGGAGTTTAGAGGGTCATAAACCTGCAATTTTAATAGGACTTCTACCATACAATGGGAAATTACATTTTTACCCATTAAAATTTTAAAAAACCTATAAATGCAACTGGAAAACACCAAAACCCCCCGGGTAATCCTAATGATAAGCCTGCTCTGATTAGCCCACCCACTCGGGTTAGCCCACAATGAGTAAGATTTCAAACAAAGCAAACCGCCCATGCTATTTAAACACGAAAAAATATATTGAATCCCATGATGTAGAGAAAAAACAAACCAACAAAAATTAAAAATAGGTCCCACGAGTCAAGCTCCGCCACCGCAACTAGCAAACACCAAAACCCCCTCTTTAGCCTGCTTTGGTTAGCTCACCCACTTGGGTTAGCCCTCAATGTTTGAATTCAAAGAAAGCAGACCGCTGATACTAGCATTTAAACTCGAAAATTATATTGAATCCCACGATGTGAGACAAAACAAAACAAATAAATTAAAACGCCACGGTGGTCCTACCCTTGAGCCGCCAGACAACCCCATGTGGGTTCACCAGGGTCCGGAGAAACCTTTAGTGTGCTGCGGCCAGGACAACCGCTGCTCTGTCGGCGGCATCATAACCGAACCTGTGAGCCTAGGGTAAATTTTTAATTTACTTTTGTTTTTTTTCTTAATTTTTTAAAAATTATATGTGGAAAATAATTAATATTTTCAAAAAATTATAATTAAAAATATATAAATGTAATATAAAAACAAACATAATAACAAAATATATTAAGAACCGTCGGCTCGCCCGCCGCCGCAGTCTAGGTAATGTTGTACAGGGCACGGGGTGGGGGGGGGGCATCCGTACACTCTCACTCACACACACAAACGTGCACACACAGACACACACCCACACACAGACATATACTCCACGCCCACACATACACACACCCCCACACGTACGCACAAACTCCCCCCCCCAAACACTCCCATCCTCGCACACACGCACATACACGCACACACGCAGAAACGCACACACACACACACACAACACACACACACACACACACACACACACACACACGTACACTCACACACACACCCACACATGCACGCATTCATACACACACTCACACGCACACACGCACCCACACACCTACACACCCATACACAGACACCAACCCACACACCCACCCACATACCCACTACACGCACACATAAATGCACACACGCACACACGCACATGCACATACGCGCACACGCACACACACACACACACACAATACACACGGACACGCACATGCACACACACATGCATACAAACATGTATGCATGAACACACACTCACACACTCCACACACACACACACACACACTCACACTTACATACACGCACACACACACACACCCCTCATACCCACACTCCCACACACATAACCACACACGCTGACGCACCCCCCACACCCACACCCCCGCACGCACACTGATGAATTGTAAATATACCTATTTTTATGTACATTACTTAAGTCGTTTTCATTTATTTTTGTCATTTCTACTTGTTTTTATTCAATAAAAGACTCCTATTTTTGTAAATATTATACTAACTTGTTTTATTTTATTTTTCAGGAAAAAAAATCAAAATCTGCAATTAAAATGCCATGTCACGCCCGTGACATATTGGTCACGCCCGTGACCAGGGCGTGACAGCTCAAAATCCCGTGAAGCAGCCAATTTTGAAGAGAAAAGCCTGACACGCCCGGCCACACGCCCGTGTCCATCCGACACGGGGTGTGACCAAGCCCGTGTCTATCCCGCTCGACGATTTCAACTTGATATTCGTCGACCCAAGAGGGACACACCCATGTCCGATGAGCGCCATGCTCGTGTCAGCCCGACACGCCCCGTGCCGAAGCCCGTGACCATCTCTCGACAATTTCCGCTCGACGTTTGTTGAGTGTCGACTCAACCCAACACGCCCAACGTCACGCCCGTGACCTGAGGCGTGATTGCTCCACCTCGCCCGACAAACTGCCGCCGGCGAATCCCAAAGTCAACAACTCCTTTAAGCGCCGAACGACACACCCACCGTCACGCCCGTGACCTGGGGCGTGACCGCCGCGTTTTCGGCCGCAAAGTCAAATCGGCGTTAAATCCGTCGCTTCACCGAAATCTGCTGTTTAATAGTGCTGACACGCCCCCCCGACACGCCCGTGTCGGCGGGCGTGTACTTAGAAATTTTTGCCTATAAAAAGGCAGTTGCTGTATGAGTTAAAGGTTCCAATTTTTGAAACCATTTTGATGACTTAGGGCTGTCGTTGGAGCTGCTTTAGTGCTATGTAAGGATTCTCCCCCCCCCCCCTTTTGAAGTTTGTTTGTTTAAAGCTTTTGTAATCAACATGTTTTATTAATAAAATCGTTATTTTTCTTATCCTTACAATGCTTTAGAATGTCTTTGAAGGCCTCCTTTTCATCAATCTTAAGTACTTTAGCTTTCATTTTCATAATACGTGTATGTATATGATCTTAAAATGGCGAAACTCATGTCTTTAAAATGAAAATCTTTCCGTTTTATTTTCAATTTTATCAAACTTTCTAGCCGTTACTATAACCATTTTTTCCTTATCACATTCTTTAAAAGTAATTAGACTTAGAATTTTGTTTCCAAATACGTTCTTATGAACTTGTAAAACGTTAAAAAGGTGGTTTTCATCCCTCTTAACTTAGCTTTTACTTTGTTTTAATTATAAAACCGATGCTTCTTTTTAGCTTACTCCCACTTTTTAAACCATTTTACAATGCTATAAGAATGTATAAATTGTTATTCTTATGTTTCATCAACTTTCATTTTAAGTAATTACAAAAAATATTTTCGCTCGAATAATTTTTATTTCCACTTTTTATGCATTTCTATCAAAATCTAACGGTAAAAATGTAAACATTTTAATTTTTCGGGCACTTGCCTTTCTCACTTTAATTTAAAAACTTTTTGCTCAAACAATTTTTATTTCGTCTTTTTACGCATTTCTACCACATTCCAGCGGTAGAAATGCAGTTGTTTTAGTTTTTCAATTTTTTTATTTTTCTCATTTTGTTTAGCACAAGTGTGTGCGTGTATGAGATATTTTTCAGCTCCTAAGTTAAAATTATGCAAGTGTGTGTGTGTGTGTGTTTATTTATGTCGAGTGCGTGAGTAGTTATATTCAAGTAGAGTGCGTGTGTTGTTTTTATTTTTCCGCCTACTCACTTGAGTTAATTGGCTGGATTTTATTAAAGTAGAGTGCGTGCGTTGTTTTTAATTCTCCACCTACTCATTTGAGTTAAATGGCTGGACTGTATTTTCAGTCCTACTCATTTGAGTAGGACTTATAATTTTCATTTTTTATTTTTCCACCTACTCACTTGAGTTAAATGGACGGACTTTATTTCCCGCCTACTCATTTGAGTAGGACTTGTACTTTCATGTATTTTCGCGTACTCGTTAAGAGTTAAATGGCGTGTCTTTAGTTCCCTGTAAATATTTGAGAAAGCCTTATAATCGCATTTATTTTCTCCTACTCGTTTGAGTAGGACTCGCTTTCATTTCAGTCCTACTCATTTGAGTAAGACTTGCAATTTTCAGCTTTTATTTTCCGCCCGCACTCATTTGAGTGGGACTTGCAATTTCAATTATGCAATTTTCAGCTTTTATTTCCCGCCCCCACTCGTTTGAGTGGGACCTGCAAATGTCAATTATGCAATTTTCTCTTATGAGTAACTTAGTTTTATTTCTGTCTCTTGTTATATGTTTGAATGAGTGCGGGTGTGTTTATTTGTAATAACTTTTCTAATGTTAGGATATTTTACTTTTCTTCTTATTTTCTTTATAACCTTTCAGCGAATAGTTTAGGACGCTCGCACGACCAAACATATAAGCTATCCCCATTCCGATGAGTGGCTAATTGCTTTTAGCCCTCGGTATCAAAGAGCTTTGGGATCTAAAATGTTTTAAATAACCAAATGTCTAATTTTTCGATTTAATTAAAAAACATAAGGTTTACCCCGGGTTAACGACGCGTAGACCCATATATCGATGTGTGGGCTCTATTTCCGTTATCCATACTCTAGCTAGCCGAGAGGCCGTGTGTATGGACAGATCACCCCTGGGTAAATAGAGTTCCGCACTAACCCTCGAGAGAGGAGGAGCGCTAACTCTACCAGATTGGGTTCCCCACCTAATAGCGGGGTTCTTAGCGTACTGCGGGCATTAAGGGGAATCCTTCGTCGGACGAGAGCCCGGTCGAATAGCCTTAATGTCTAGGTGAGTGATATTCCTAGAGATAGGTGAGCTCATTATTTTGAACCTCCACGACCAAGTTTCCGCTTTAATTAAATTGAAACTTTAGATATCTAGTTATTCAAATCTATTTTTAATCCTAATGCAATTCGATACCAGGAGTTATCTCTTCATCGACTATTTTCTTAAAATCTAGTTTTATCCTATTTTAATTAAAACCCTCAACTTACTATTTCGGTAAAATAATTGTGTTTTTGGAGGAGTAGGGGTAATCAACCCGTTCCCGGGAATAATACGACCTCGGTATTCTCCCAAATATCGAGTACTACTTGCGATAGGTGCACTTGCCTCATCTAGCAAGCCCGCGGCGATCGACTCACCGAACCAACCACAGTAAGAGTCTATTCGCGGGCCAATCAAGTTTTTGGCGCCGTTGCCGGGGACATCTCTTTGAGTTGTTATTCTGAATCCGAACTCTATTACTTTTACCTTTATTTCTAAAAAACTAAAAAAAAACTTAAAAACTTTTCTTCGAAATCCAAAAAAGAAGTTAATTTTCTGCTTTCTCTTTTAGGGTGTATGACCCGTGGACAGCCTTCGGAGTCCGAACATTTGGATTTCGATCCGGAGATCGAACGTTCACTTGAACGTATTCGGTCTCAATGCCGAAATCCCTCTTTGGATCCCGAAGAATCCATCAGAGAAACCTCTGCCGTTGCTATGGCCGACCCCAATCCAAACGCGGCCCTTGAGCGTACAATGTCATATTACGCCCAGCCAAATTTGGACGATACTGGGTCCAGTATTGTTCGCCTGATGGTGGCTAACAATAATTTTGAGATCAAATCGAGCGTTACCCAAATGATCCAAAACACCGTGCAGTTCGATGGACAGCCGGATGAGGACCCGAACGTTCATTTGTCTAGTTTTTTGGAGCTTTGCGATACTTTTAAGATCAATGGCGTCACTGATGATGCCATTCGTTTGCGCCTTTTTCCATTCTCCCTCAGATCCAAAGCTAAGGCGTGGTTGAATTCCCTCCCACGAGGATGTATCACCACCTGGGCCGAGCTTGCGGAGCGGTTCTTAACGAAGTATTTTCCGCCCGCCAAAACTGCAAAGTTGCGGACGGACATTTCTTCATTCATGCAGAATGATTCTGAGTCTCTTTTTGAGACTTGGGAGCGCTTTAAGGAATTCCTCCGCAAGTGTCCGCACCATGCGCTGCCTGCGTGGTTACAGGTCCAAATCTTCTACAATGGGCTTAACTATCAGACGCGTTAAATGATTGACGCGCCTGCCGGGGGTATCTTGAATAATAAGACCCCTGAGGCTGCCCAAGCTCTTATTGAAGAGATGGCTATGAACGCCTACCAATGGAACGTCCCTCGGGGATGTCCCAAGCAGGCGACCGGCCTCTTCGAAGTGGATGCCACTGCCCACTTAGCCCTTCAAGTTGAAAGGTTGACGAAGCAGGTGGCGGAGATGTCTGCTGCCTCCACCACTCTGCCTTGGGCGATTCCCCCTAATGACGGCGTAGCAAATGAATTCGTAGACTACGTGGGAAATGCTGGGCGACCTTCCTTCTACCCCAACAACAACCCTTATGGAAATAGCTATAATCTGGGTTGGAGGAACCACCCCAACTTCTCATGGAGCAATGCGAATAATGCGCAGCGCCCGCCCAATTCTTTCGCGCCCGGATTTTTGCCGCCTCCCCTCTTCCAAAACCCTCCCCGATGGAGGAGAATTTTTCTAAATATATCGCTTCCAACGAGTCAAATATCCGGAACATCACCGGATCGCTAAAAAACTTAGAACTCCAGGTTGGACAGCTAGCGCGAATGATGTCCGAGCGCACGTTCGGGGCACTGCCGGGAAACATGGAGCCCAATCCACGGGAACATATCAATGCTATAACCCTCCATAGCGGAAAGGAGGTGATCGATCCAAAACGGACCGATCCTCAGGTACATATTTCACCTCCGACCCCTCTTCCCCCTTCTTTGATTACGCCACCTTTACAAATTTTAAATGAAAAAATTATTAAAATGCCCTTGCCGTATCCGCATAAACTTAATAGTGAGCGTAAGGACGCGCAATTTGAAAAATTTATTTTATTATTAAAACAAATTCATATTAATGTTCCCTTTTGCGAGGCAATCTCTCAGATGCCTAAATATGCGAAATACTTAAAACAACTTCTTTCCAATAAATAAAAATTAGAAAATATTTCGCATATTTCTCTTAATGCTGACTGCTCAGCAGCTCTTACTAATAAATTGCCACTAAAAAGAAATGACCCGAGACGGTTCTCCATCCCGTGCCTTTTTGGCAATATATTAGTAAAATACGCTCTTGCAGATTTAGGCGCGAGCATTAATTTGATGCCGTTCTCGCCTTTCAAAAATTAGATTTGGGCACTCCGGCCCCTACTAAAATGCGAATCCAACTAGCGGATCGCTCGGTTAAGTTTCCCGTCGGGGTAGTGGAGGACGTACTTATCCGAGTTGATAAGTTTATCTTTCCGGTAGACTTCGTCATCTTGGACATCGAGGAGGACACCGATGTACCAATTATACTCGGTCGCCCTTTTCTCGCTACCTCCCGCGCATTAATTGATGTCAGTAACGGTCATCTCCTCCTTCGTGTAGGAGATGATGAAGTTACTTTCTCTATTAATCCCTCCATAGGAGACTCGTCATCGAGCGATGACTTTTGTTATAATTTAGACACATATATCGGAGATTGTTCTTCCCCTATTTTTGAGTCTACTTTTTTAAACGACGATATTTATGCTCTCGAAAATTTTAACTGCGATGAGGATACCTCTATAGACTTGCCTTTCGAACCAATTGGTAAGAAATACATAGGAATTAAAACCTCATTAGAAGAACCACCCTGCCTTGAACTCAAACCCCTACCCGATTCACTCAAATACGCCTTTTTGGGGAAAGATGATACACTCCCTGTTATCATTTCTTCGCATTTGAGCAAATCGGAGACTTCCGATTTATTGGGAGTTTAGCTTAAACATCGTCACGCAATTGCGTGGCAAATTTCTGATCTCAAAGGGATGAACCCGTCTTTCTGCACCCATAAGATTTTCCTTCTCGATAATTGCCGCAAAACTATTCATCTGCAGCGACGTCTTAATCCAAACATGAAAGATGTCGTTAAGGCTAAAATTATTAAATTATTAGATGCGGGGATTATTTATCCCATATCGGATAGTACGTGGGTTAGTCCCATTCACGTGGTGCCCAAAAAGGGCGTTCTTACCGTAGTGGAGAATGAGCACAATGAAGTCGTCCTAACTCGTATTGTTACGGGTTGGCGGGTGTGCATCAATTATAGGAAACTAAATGATGCCACCCGTAAGGATCATTTCGCACTACCACGTTTAGACCAAATTTTAGAGCGTTTGTCGGGTCATCTGTATTTTTGTTTTCTCGATGGACTATCGGGGTTTTTCCAAATCCCCATTTCCCCCGATGACCAAGAGAAAACAACTTTTACCTGCCCGTTTGGTACCTTTGCATATCGAAGAATGTCATTTGGCCTCTGCAATGCTCCCGCTACATTCCAACGATGTATGCTGGCGATCTTTGGCGAGCTGGTAGGAGACATTATGGAAGTATTTATGGATGACTTCTCTGTTTTCGGAAGCTCTTTCCCGTGCTGTCTTCGTAATTTAGATCGTGTCCTTCAGCGATGCGAGAACACACATCTTGTTTTAAATTGGGAAAAATGTAACTTTATGGTTCGAGAAGGTTTGGTTCTCGGCCATATGATTTCGTCTAAGGGGATGGAGGTCGATAAGGCCAAAGTTGAAATTATCGAAAAACTTCCCCCGCCTTCCAACGTTAAATCTATTAGGAGTTTCTTAGGGCACGCGGGCTTTTATAGGCGTTTTATTCAAGATTTTTCAAAAATAACAAAGTCGCTTACTCACCTCTTGGAAAAGGAATCAAATTTTGTCTTTGATAGCGAATGTGAGTCTGCCTTTAATTTCATAAAACAAAAACTTATCAATTCACCTATTTTAGTGGCGCCCGATTGGACCCTTCCGTTCGAGATCATGTGCGACGCTAGTGATATTGTCGTAGGTGCGGTTCTTGGCCAATGTGTAAATAAATATTTTCATCCTATTTACTACGCTAGCAAGACACTCACTTCCGCACAAAGAAATTATACGACAATGGAAAAGGAACTTTTAGACGTCGTATTTGCTTTCGATAAGTTTCTCTCGTATATTACGATATCCAAAGTTATCGTATTTACCGACCATTCCGCCTTAAAATATTTGTTAGCGAAAATGGACGCCAAACCCCGCCTTCTTCGATGGATCCTCCTCTTGCAAGAGTTTGATTTAGAGATCCGGGATAAGAGGGCGCGAAAAATTTAGCCGCCGATCACCTCTCCCACTTAGAAAATCCTGCTGCGGAAGCGCTCGTCGAATCTGACATAAATGACAGATTCCACGAGGAACGCCTCCTAGCCATAACTACTAGTTCATCAACCCCGCCTTGGTTCGCAGATTTTGCGAACTATTTAGTTATGAGGGTGCTTCTAAAAGACTTTTCGAGCCAACAAAAGAAGAAATTCTTTTTTGACTTGAAATATTTCTTTTGGGAGGACCCTTTTCTTTTTCGTATCTGCGCGGACCAAGCGGTCCGAAGATGTGTCGCGGGTGTGGAGTGCACGTAAATCCTTAGGCACTGCCGTGAGGGTCCAGCTGGTGGGCATTGTCAAGCTAACCGGACAGCGCGGAAGGCGCTAGAGGCAGGCTTCTTTTGGCCCACTCTATTCAAAGACGCTCACAATTTTGTGCGCGCATGCGATAGCTATCAGCGGTCGGGTAACATCTCTCGTCGCGATGAGATGCCCCAAATTTTGTTTTTAGAATGCGAAGTCTTTGATTTATGGGGCATTGATTTCGTCGGCCCACTACCTCCGTCTTTCAAATATATATATATTTTAGTAGAGGTCGACTACTTATCAAGGTGGGCGGAAGCGTAAGCTCTCCCCACCAACGATGCGCGAGTCGTCGTTACATTTCTTAAAAAACTATTTTCTCATTTCGGCACTCCGCGCGCTATTGTAAGCGATATGAGGACGCATTTCTGCAACACCCTGATGGCTAAGACGTTAGCTAAATATGGCGTCACGCACAAATATGCCACCCCCTACCACCCGCAAACTAGTGGCCAAGTAGAGGTAGTAAATCGAGAGATAAAGCGTATATTAGAGAAAACCTTTTCCCTTAATAGGAAAGATTGGTCCATCAAACTCGACGATGCGTTGTGGGCTTATCGTACCGCGTACAAAACCGCAATTGGTTGTACGCCGTATCGATTAGTCTATGGCAAATCATGTCATCTCCCGGTAGAATTAGAACATCGCGCACTTTGGGCTTTAAAACTTTTAAATCTCGAAGCTAACTTAGCCGCCCAAAATAGAAAACTGCAACTAAACGAGCTCGATGAATGACGTGCAAATGCTTATGAGAGCAATAAGTTCTATAAGGAGCGTTCTAAGTTTTATCACGACCGAAAACTCAAGCCCCAAAAAACATTTTCTCCGGGCGATCTTGTACTTCTTTATAACTCACGACTTAGACTTTTCCCCGGGAAACTTAGATCACGTTGGTCTGGCCCATTCAAAGTTGAAGAGGTTTGGCCTTATGGGACCGTACTCGTCTCCCACCCGGATAAAGGCTCGTTTAAAGTGAACGGTCATCGCTTAAAATTATACATAGCAGGCGATCCTGTGGGCGGTAATTTTGAATCCATAACCCTCCTAGATATATAAACCGCCAACATAGTCAAGCTACGCGACTATAAACAAAGCACTCCTGGGAGGCACCCCATGTTTATCTTTTTCGCTATCTCTTTACCTTTTTCTTTGCTATCTTTCTTCCTAATGCAGGGTTCCTAAACTACGCCTTCCCCACCTCCTATCAGGGAAGCTTCTACCCCCCCTCTCTTTCTTTTCTTTGTATATATTATCTTACCTGTTTTGTTCCGCATACTTACGTTACAACATTGGGGACAATGTTGGACTTAAGTATGGGGGTGTTTTCTCACTTTCTTTTTCACATTTCTATTTTCTGCACTGTATTTCTATTTTCTTCACTGTCTTTCTATTTTCTGCACTTTAAACATAAAAAAAATATGAAAAAAAAACTATAAAAATAACAAAAAAATTTGAACATGAAAACAAAATCCTAAAAAATTAAAGTTTTTTTTTGTTTTTCTGTCTTTAAAATGTTTTTTTTCTTTCTTTTAAACCAAAAATCCCAACAAAAAAAATGTAAAACAAAATTCCAAAAACATTATAAAACCAAACTTCCAAAAAAATTATAAAACAAAAATTCCAAAAAATTAGTTTCATTTTGTAAAAATCTTTGTAAATAATTTTGTAAATAATTTTCTCTCTCCCCCTTCCTTTTCTTTCTCATTCTAAAAAAAGAGAGGAAAACTAAACAAAAATTCAAAAAAATTGAGTGAAAAAAAGGGATAATAAATAAAAAACACAAAAACAGAAGATGAAAAAACTCTAAAAAACCAAAAAAACATTTAGAAACAAATAAATCAAATATACCATCATTAAGTTTCTTGCTATCCAAAAATTTTGTTTTGAGTTTATTTATATGTGAATTTTATTAATTCTTTGTTTGTTATTCGTTTGTTAATTATTGATTGAAAAATTTAAATATTCGGGGTTAAGTTTTAAAGAATTCATTATGCTTTGTTAAAAATAGCGAACTCATTTTAGACAGTACTTCTAATTTTTTCATTGATAGGAGCACATGTATTATGTTAGAAAATAACGATTATAGGATTCGATTATGTTTACTTTTAGATTTCTGAAAAATTTGAACTTACAATTTATTAAGGTTGCTCTCAAAATTGTTTTTTAATAAAAAAGCTAGTTTTCTTTTCTCACCTTCCTTATCATGACCTACTAGGCATGATAAAATTATTATCCTTAAAAGATCCTATGTCAATAAGAATAAGATTTCGTTCCGTAAACATAGGCACCCAATAGATTAAAAAGATTATATGTTATGGAGTAAGAGGATAAAATTCATTACTCCTACACATATACATTGGGTTAAAATTTATTATGAAGTTAAAAAAAATTGATATTAGGAAAATAAGATTTCGTTTTCCTAATAATCCAAAGAAAAACATGGAGGTTCGAGAAAAAATTACCTCGCCTCAAAAATCAAAACCCTCTTCATAAACCAACATCAACCCCCTTAGCAAATTTCACGATTCTAGATTTAATTCAAAAATCTTTTTGAGAGCATAATTTGTAAATTGCATTATTTCCAGTAAAACTTCTATAAGCTAAAAGTTCATATAATTCCAAACTATTCTTGTTAATCTAACCATTACAATTATTGCTTTCTATTTGATTATATCAAGAAGTCTTTTGGCCAAAACTTTTGCGCTATTTAAATCATCTTCATAAATTTAGGACTTAACTCTTACACCCCGTTTATTTATTTAGATCTCACTTATAATTGATTAAGCGGTAGCTAAACTTAGAGTTTTTTCTATTCCTTATAAGTTCATCTCAAACTTTTTCTCTGGAATAACAAAAGCTTAAGTATGGGGGTATTTGATGAATTGTAAATATACCTATTTTTATGTACATTACTTAAGTCATTTTCATTTATTTTTGTCATTTCTACTTGTTTTTATTCAATAAAATGCTCCTATTTTTGTAAATATTATACTAACTTGTTTTATTTTATTTTTCAGGAAAAAATCAAAATCTGCAATTAAAATGCCATGTCACGCCCGTGACATATTGGTCACGCCCGTGACCAGGGCATGACAGCTCAAAATCACGTGAAGCAGCAAATTTTGAAGAGAAAAGCCTGACACGCCCGGCCACACGCCCATGTCCATCTGACACGGGGCGTGACCAAGCCCGTATCTATCCCGCTTGACGATTTCAACTCGATATTCATCGACCCAAGAGGGACACGCCCGTGTCCGATGAGCGCCACACCCGTGTCAGCCCGACACGCCCCGTGCCGAAGCCCGTCACCATCTCTCGATAATTTTCGCTCGACGTTTGTCGAGTGTCGACTCAACCCAACACGCCAAATGTCACGCCCGTGACCTGGGGCGTGACTGCTCCACCTCGCCCGACAAACTGCCGCCGGCGAATCCCGAAGTCAACAACGCCTTGAAGCGCCAAATGATACGCCCACCGTCACGCCCGTGACCTGGGGCGTGATCGCCACGTTTTCGGCCGCAAAGTCAAATCGCCGTCAAATCCGTCGCTTCACCGAAATCTGCTGTTTAATAGTGCTGACACGCCCCCCCCCCCGGCACACCCGTGTCGGCGAGTGTGTACTTGAAAATTTTTTCCTATAAAAGGCAGCTGATGTATGAGTTCAGGGTTCCAATTTTTGAAACCATTTTGATGACTTAGGGCTGCCGTTGGAGCTGCTTTAGTGATATGTAAGGATTCTCCCCCCCCCCATTTTGAAGTTTTTTTGTTTAAAGCTTTTGTAATCAACATGTTTTATTAATAAAATCATTATTTTTCTTATCCTTACAATGCTTTAGAATGTCATTGAAGGCCTTTTTTTCATCAATCTGAAGTATTTTAGTTTTCATTTTCATAATACGTGTATGTATATGAGCTTAAAATGGCGAAACTCATGTCTTTAAATTGAAAATCTTTCCGTTTTATTTTCAATTTTATCAAACTTTCTAGCCGTTACTATAGCCGTTTTTCCTTATCACATTCTTTAAAAGTAATTAGACTTAGAATTTTGTTTCCAAATACGTTCTTATGAACTTGTAAAACGTTAAAAAGGTGGTTTTAATCCTTCTTAACTTAGCTTTTACTTTGTTTTAATTATAAAAGCGATGCTTCTTTTTAGCTTACTCCCACTTTTTAAACCATTTTACAATGCTATAAGAATGTATAAATTGTTATTCTTATGTTTCATCAACTTTCATTTTAAGTAATTACAAAAAATATTTACGCTCGAACAATTTTTATTTCCACTTTTTATGTATTTCTATCAAAATCTAACGGTAAAAATGTAAACGTTTTAATTTTTCGGGCACTTGCCTTTCTCACTTTAATTTAAAAACTTTTTGCTCAAATAATTTTTATTTCGTCTTTTTACGTATTTCTACCACATTCCAGCAGTAGAAATGCAGTTGTTTTAGTTTTTCAATTACTTTGTTTTTTCTCATTTTGTTTAGCACAAGTTTGTGCGTGTATGAGATATTTTTCAGCTCCTAAGTTAAAATTATGCAAGTGTGTGTGTGTGTATTTATTTATGTCGAGTGCGTGAGTAGTTATATTCAAGTAGAGTGTGTGTGTTGTTTTTATTTTTCCGCCTACTCACTTGAGTTAATTGGCTGGATTTTATTCAAGTAGAGTGCGTGCGTTGTTTTTAATTCTCCGCCTACTCATTTGAGTTAAATGGCTGGACTGTATTTTCAGTCCTACTTGTTTGAGTAGGACTTGTAATTTTCATTTTTTATTTTTCCGCCTACTCACTTGAGTTAAATGGACTCACTTTATTTCCCGCCTACTCGTTTGAGTAGGACTTGTACTTGTATGTATTTTTGCCTACTCGTTAAGAGTTAAATGGCTTATCTTTAGTTCCCTGTAAATATTTGAGAAAGCCCTGTAATCGCATTTATTTTCTCCTACTCATTTGAGTAGGACTCGCTTTCATTTCAGTCCTACTCATTTGAGTAGGAGTTGCAATTTTCAGCTTTTATTTTCCTCCCCCACTCATTTGAATGAGACTTGCAATTTTAATTATGCAATTTTCAGCTTTTATTTCCCACCCCCACTCTTTTGAGTGGAACCTGCAAATGTCAATTATGCAATTTTCTCTTATGAGTAACTTAGTTTTATTTCTATCTCTTGTTATATGTTTGAATGAGTGCGGGTGTGTTTACTTGTAATAACTTTTCTAATGTTAGGATATTTTACTTTTCTTCTTATTTTCTTTATAACCTTTCAGCGAATAGTTTAGGACGCTCGCACAACCAAACATATAAGCTATCCCCATTCTGATGAGTGGCTAATTGCTTTTAGCCCTCGGTATCGAAGAGCTTTGGGATCTAAAATGTTTTAAATAACCAAATGTATAAATTTTCGATTTAATTAAAAAACTTAAGGTTTACCCCGCATTAACGACGCATAGACCCACATATCGATGTGTGGGCTCTATTTCCGTTATCCATACGCTAGCTAGCCGAGAGGCCGTGCATATGGACAGATCACCCCTGGGTAAATAGAGTTCCACACTAACCCTTGAGAGAGGAGGCGAGCTAACTCTACCGGATTGGGTTCCCCACCCAATAGCGGGGTTCTTAGCATACTGCGGGAATTAAGGGGAATCCTTCGTCGGACGAGAGCCCGGTCGAATAGCCTTAATGTCTAGGTAAGCGATATTCCTAGAGATAGGTGAGCTCATTATTTTGAACCTCCACGACCAAGTTTCCGCTTTAATTAAATTGAAACTTTAGATATCTAGTTATTCAAATCTATTTTTAATCCTAACGCAATTCGATACCGGGAGTTATCTCTTCATCGACTATTTTCTTAAAATCTAGTTTTATCCTATTTTAATTAAAACCCTCAACTTACTATTTCGGTAAAATAATAGTGTTTTCGGAGGAGTAGGGGTAATCAACCCGTTCCCGGGAATAATACGACCTCGGTATTCTCCCGAATATCGAGTACTACTTGCGATATGTGCACTTGCCTCATCTAGCAAGCCCACGGCGATCGACTAACCAAACCAACCACAGTAAGAGTCTGTTCGCGGGCCAATCACACACCCACACACCCACCCACACACACACACACACACACACACACACACACCCATACACCCCCCCCCACACACACACACCAACACACCCACATGCATGAATGCAGAAACATGCACACATGCACTCACACCCCCCTGCCTACACATACACTGTTGAGAGGACTCATCAAGAAGATCATCTCTTCGACATCTCTTTTATTAATCTCTATCTATTTCTCTTTTACTATTTTAGAAAAGATTTTTGAGAATCTCTCTTTAAAGAACTCAGATTGTGGTTCTGAGAGTTTCCCTGTATACAGACATAAATTGTATTAGTTCAAGATATCCTTATCAAAAGATCTAGGGATTGGTTCTTAGAGACTTTTTATAAAAATACTCAGGAATAATGATATTGAATTACTACCAAGGGGGTAGAATAGTGGATATACCTAGATTTTGTGGAGCCACTATAATTTTGGGAATTCTATACAACTTATATTCATCGAGGGTGGACCCCTCCAGAGCCAGGTCAGCAAGGGTCAAAGTCAGAAAATCAAGATAAAAGTCAAAGTCAACATGCAAGACGGTAGAAGGCCTGGGCGAGTATGGTGAGCTACCCTCGCATACTCACCAGATTGGCGACTAAGCCGATTACTCGCTCAGTTGAGTGAGCTCCCCCCAAAAAGTTGCCTAGTCGTCAGTGGTGGGGCTATAAATAAGACCGCACCCTATTTGGATTTGCCTATTAATAGGACCCCGGGGGTATGAGGAGACGGACTTCAACATTTTGAAAAAGATCTCAACCACCTTTTTCCTAGACTATGAGCTGAGCCTTTGGACATTTTATTCAGAGAGACAGATCACGAGTTTGTGAATATCTATCTAAGTCGTCGTGGCTTTATTATCAGCCAGTCTACCTTGTATCCTGCTCGACGATTTTATGTTGTGGTGGGGTTGCTTCTTCTAAGCTTCCGGGTATATGGTGGGACCTCTCTATCATAGCGCATGCGGTCTTTTTAGTTGTCTAATAGTTTGCGTGTCTTAGCCCATCATTTGTCGAGCCTGACCGCTGAACTGGTAATCTTAGGCTACCTTGATCTAAATTTTTGGAGTAAGGGATTTTCCTGGCTTCAACACTTTCTATGTTTGTTTTCTGTGATTATTCATATGTTGTGATGTGATTAATATTGATAAGTTTAAAATTATGGTTAAAAGCTATGTGTATGCAAATTCTGTGAAAAGTAAAACTAAGATAAAAATTATTTTTAATCTCTATTCACCCCCCTCTAGAGAATACTCAGAGGATTTTATCAACTGTTCACACATTCAGTTTCTTTCTCGGGATTATTGTTTCGCCATTTTTAGGTCACCGAACCACCACCCTCCGACAGCCCTCACCTCAATAGAGGTGATGGTGGCGGTGGCCAGCCGGGGAGAAGCAAGGGTGGCCATGAATTCCACTTTGAAGTCGCACCAGGTCAGGCTGATTCCAGCCATTAGCTGAAGGTAAGGGATAAGTTGATGCCATCCATCTTGCTTTAAGATGTTCGCTGATTAGATAATGGCAGACCAAATGATATAATATCTCATTTAGCTTTCACACATTGGATATATAGTACCTTCATGCTCCAATTTGAGGACCTTAGGGGCTGATCCAGCTTTCGTGGTGAACATAGAACTTGTATCCCTTGGTCTGGATTTTTAGGGAGCTTTATATCACCCTACTTGGTGCCCTACAACCCCTAGAATCTCTATTTTGTGGAGAGGTGTCCTAATGGTGACCTAGATATTATTTTGTGAATTCCATGCACTAGGATGATTGAATGGAACTAAAATTTGGAAATACATTAGTGGTACCTAGATATACCTCCCATCCAAAAATCAAATTTTTTGGAGAATAGCTTCACATAGTTACTATAAAAATTTAATTATATATGTATAGGTTTGTTATATGGACAACCAACCTCAAAATGACCCAAATATTTGGTAAATTGTTATTTAGGTCATATATGCCTCTAGTTAAAATTTGGGACCTTTTGGCTTTCTGCATGCGGGTGTATTCCACTTGCAAGAATTTTATATGTTCGGAAATGGTGTGTATTTAGCACAAAAAGAAATTTGTTGTATTTTTCCCAAATTGCTAGTTGCATGCTAATGAAACTTTGACCATGCATATATTATGATGAATATATCACCTGTGGAGAAATTAGAATTTGTGGTCTTAATTTTCCTAATATCTGCATTAATAATATGTCACGCTTTGAAATAAATGAAATATATGTGACTAAATAAATTAGGAAAAATCCAAATCTCTGTCACATGTTTAGTTAGGTCAAAGCACACCTCTGCAAATTTAATGAGAATTTTTGAGTACCATTTTCCCTCTAGTATATCATTATTTGTATTTGTCACATTAATGAATATGCAAAATAATCATGGTCAAATTAATTTATTAAATTTTAATTCTCGAGCTAGACACTTTTTAGTGAATGATAAACCTCTGAGAATTAATTAGTAATTTATGGATGAATAAATTATAAAGTTCATGTTTAATAATGCAATTACTTATAAAAGTATTGGTGGAATTTGAATGATCAAATTATTATGGAAAATTTTGATTCATTGTTAAACACATTTTATGTCATAATAAGCCTCTGAAAATTTACTTGGAATATTTGGACATCACATTTTGGTACTTCATTTGTAAATTTTAAAATTGTCACTTATTTATCAAATACAATTATTATGGCCTATTTAATTAGAGAATATAAAAATATCTGGTTAATCACTTTTTTATGACATGATGAATCTCTGGAATAAAGTTTAGACCAACTGGCATTATGTTTTTGGTAGTTGTTTCATAAATGATATGATTAGTATCATTATTCTATTTTGATCTGCATTTAGAAAAAAATATTTAATGATATAATTATTAATAACACTTGGAATTCAGATGAAACCTAGAATATATTATATTAGGACAACATTTATATAATCTCCAAAAATTGGTAGAATTTTTGGTGCACATTTTTCCTATAGTTTTGATTTAAATTTAGAATTATATCACACATTGAATTTAAAGGAAGATTTAAGATTTAATTATCTTAGGAAATATCCAATTTCAAGTAGGACATTAATTAGATCATATTGCACCTCAGTATTAAATCTTGGAGCAAAATGGATTTTGGGGGTTGCACCACTTATAATGTTTATGGAGTTAGAGGTAAGCAGAGTTCAACAGAATGTTTGCTAGTGGCTAGACCTTGAGGATGCTCGTAGGACTTGATACTAAATGGGTTAATTACATGTTGGAGTATCTTTGAATACTTATTGGAGTTCTAGAACCATTCATTAAGTAGTGACAAGAGATAGAGTATATGGACACAATGGGGAGTTGTTAACCTTGGAGTTCAAACGATAGATCAACTCTCCCCTAAAAGAGTTATAAATCTATCTTTGGATATTAAGAGTAACATTGAGAGAGGGAATTAATGAAGGGTAAACACCAATAGAATTAAATATCTCGAGAAATGGAGGTTTGAGATTCAGCCCATCATACCTCCTAGAACCGTTGCGAGCCGTTCATGGGGTAGTCTAAGATTCACCCTAAATAATTTAAGCATAACTAAACATTAAGTAAAGTGTAATTAAGTAAGAAGATATTAGAACTGGTGAACATGAGTGGGTTGATAAGTTATGGTTAAAGAGGACTAGTTATTCCTGAAAGCTAGAAGCTGGAATGTGAGTGGGTGTAGTGATACTATGATATGAAGGATGGGATAGTCGAGCGAGCAAGTGGCTCAGATTATTGAGGGGATACATTTGAATATGCATATGATGTGGCAGGTCTTCGGTACTACACTAGTAGTCACACCAACGGGAGTACATTGACCTGGCAAGTAGTTATGGTCTAGAGGGCCAGCTCAGTTGGTGTCTTGGTGATGTTTTTACTAATGACCTTTCACTTGGCCTAAACGACTGGTGGATTATAGCATGAGTTCACAAGTTCTTCGTTGTTTGGTTCTTAGCATCGAGGCGTATGTAAGTTTTAGGCCTAGTAGTATGCATACCCGCCTAGTAGTTGAGATACCCGCTCTACTACCTCTGTTATCTGTGAATAGTGGTACATGAGAGGATATTTACTTCCAAAAAGTGGGAACGAAAGGTCTGTATGATAAAAGTCATGTGTGTGTGTTGCACTTGTTTGAAACCATAGCAAAAGAATTGAATTACATTATATTGCATATGTAATATTACATATTACTAAATCCTCATCATATAAATTAGTATGAGCTCTTTATATGATGAGTTACTTATAAAACTCGAACCTTACCTTATAAGTTTGTTTTGCCATTGATATAAGTTAAGCCACTTTTCTATGATGGTAGATATTTATTTTCTATCTTTTGGTTGTCTTTATATTGCTTGCAACACCTTATTTTATGCTCTGTCTCATTGTAGAACTACTAGTGTAAATTTACTCATTTTATATACAGTTATATAATACATTACTTATTACTATGCTAGATAAGACCACTATCACCTGCTTGATACACACTACTACTATTGTACCTTTCTCTTCATCCTCCCGCCGATGCCTAGGAGTCACCAGGGGAGTAGATGTCAAAACCTTTAGTCTTTTTGACTAACGGTCAGTTGGACATCATCATTTTAGGAGCATCAGGAGCCAGAGCAGTAGCAGGACGTCCAAGATGAGCAACGAGCTAGGATGTTAGGGCTTGAGGAGCTCATACAACGTACTATAACTCTACCACATACAGTGTGAGTATTTGACAATTGAGAGTACTTCTGCTAGATTTGTACCGAGTGATTTGTATGTACTAGGTGATGTTGGATCTTGATGCACCCTTAGAGGGGAGGGGGTGGGGTGAATAAGGGCAAATTATAATTTTACAAATTAATAAATTACTTAGCCATATTTTTCTAGAATGAAGAAAGCCTAATCACAACCAAATATTTAAAAAAAATCACTTAGAAATTTATGATAAAATAAAATGCATGTTTATTTCATAAGCGATAAAAATTATAAACAAAGGTTTCAATAAAGCTTGAAATCGAGACTGTGATGAAAAAATAAATCTCCTTTTTGAATTTACCGGTCCATCTCCCAAGGTCCGACAATCTAAGCCTACCTCTCCCTAGATACAACAACCATCCCCTAGATCTCGCCATGATCTAGCTAGTTGTTGCACACACGGCGGCGATTTCCACCTAAACCACACACAGGCCTCGTCGCCACTCACAAGGCGATGAATTTTCTACCGATTACAAAGAGAATGAAAAAAAGAAAAAATAATTTGAGAATAAAATCTTCCTCAGGTCTCGAGCATAGAAAAGGCTGGAAAATCCTTACGAAGATCGCCAGAGATGAGAAGCACGAACGGTCCCTTCTTCGCTCTTGAGATTTCATGAACACTTAAGAAGTTTTTTGTTTCCACGGAGTTATCTGGCTAGAGATGCACAAAATCAAGGCTCCTGGAGGTGTGTAACATCAAATTCTTGAAGTTCAGCCCATTTATAGTTTTTCCACTATCGCTCGACGGTAGCGTGATATCTCCAGTGATAACTCCAATGGTTGACACATGCCCCCCTCTACAATAACTGCTCCAAGATGCTGGAGATTGTGTAAAGTCGTGGGATTATCTCGCCACAACAACACAATATCGCCAGGTAGTATATCCGATAATGCGCATCGTGGCAACCATTTTGAATCGGGGCCTATGTCATAGCTGACGTCAACATGCTAATACGGGGCGGTAGTAATTATTGCCTTCGATAACTCAAATTTGTAAAAACTGATGTACGTCGCTCATCCAAAATTATCAATGTTATACCTATTATTTTTGCACGCCATAAACACACTATGATCAAATATATTTAGGATTTATTATTCAAACCAAGGAGCGCAGAACACATGCTCCAACAATCTCCCCCAATTGATAATAACAAATCCTCTTAGAAAGAAATCCGCTATGAGGTATAATAGGGTATACAAAATATGATAAGCAACATAAGTACTTGACGTGCACATTCTCCCCCTAAATGGACGACCTAAAATATTATTAAAGGTGTGCGAACAGAAAAGAGTAGACCCAAAATTTCGAGTAACAAAATTTTTATTATCCAAAAAGGTATCTATTACAAAGGTATGACCTCCCTTTTATAGAATGGAGGAGAGAAGAGAAATTACAAATAATCAATGTGAGACTAATAATTACAGGAATAAGCATCTATACAAGCCGCATAAGCCGCACGGTTAGACTAACAACACAACAACTACAATGTTCAGAAGACAACCCGACAATATCTTAAAGTCGCCATAGACAAGCCGCCAGACTGCTCGAACACCAATCAACAACAGCCCAACTACCAAGCTGCTGGGAGAAGCCTCAAAACCGCCAGACAAACTGCCAGACTGCCCGGTCTCCATACTGCAACACTCCCCATCAAGCTGGATCATAGATATCAATCATGCCCAGCTTGTCGCAAATGTGAAGCAAGGAAGCGGACACCGGCTTGGTGAAGATATCTGCCAACTCATTGTCAGAACTGACAAACACAGTACAAATTTATTTCTTCAAAATCTCTTCTCGAATAAAATGACAGTTGACTTCTATGTGTTTTGTTCTCTCATGAAAGACCGAATTTTTGGATATGTATATCACGGCCTTGTTGTCGCGGAACATAGGAAGAGGATAGTTGTCGACCTCTCCTAAGTCAAGCATGAGAGCCCGTACCCACTTTAGCTCACATGTGGTCGACGCCATACTATGATATTCCGCTTCTGCACTAGACCTAGAGACAACACACTATTTCTTGCTCTTCCAGCTCACAATATTTCCTCCAACAATGTGCAAAATCCCGATGTTGACTTGTGGTCTCCTATATCATCAGCATTGCTCGAATCTGATTACGCTTCAACCCTCAAGTGACCATTCTTCTGAAAAAGCAATCCTGTCCCTATTGCTGCTTTGACATACTCCAATATCCTCAGGGAAGACTGTAGTTGGCACTCCATAGGAGCTTTCATGAATTGGCTAACCTTGCCTACATCATAGGAGATGTCGAGTCTTGTCACCGTGAGATAAATGAGTTTGCCCACCAGATGCCGGTACCTCGTAATATCAGATATAGAAGGCGAGTCATCTGTCCAAGTTTTGTCTTCTACAGTAATCATGGAACATCGGGCAGGTTTAGCACCAGTCAACCCTGCCTCTTTTAGTAAATCAAGAGCATACTTTTGTTGGGAGAGGAACAAAGAGTTGGGCTTCCGTGAGATTTCAATCCACAGAAAGTATTTGGGGGAGCCCATATCCTTCTTGACCAGGTGTTAATGGAGGTGTTTCTTTGTCAAGGCTACCCTAGCCTGATCATCGCCAGTTAGAAGAATATCATCCAAATATATAAAAAGAACCACCATATAATAGGAGTTTTTGCGGATGAATAAGGAGTGATCGGCTAAACTTCTTGCAAAACCAATGACCACAACAATGCCGCTAAACTTGTCAAACCAAGCCCGAGGGCATTGCTTTAGGCTATAGATGGCCTTCTTCAGCCGACATACTCATGTCTCCCCCCTGAGCAACATACCCAGGAGGTTGCTCCATGTAAACATCCTCATGAAGATCACCATAGAGAAAGACATTCTTGACATCCAATAGGGAAATAGGCCAATCCCTGTTGACAGCCACAAAAGAAGAACCTGAATGGTGCTGAGACGAGCAACGAGAGAGAATGTTTCAAAGTAATCAACACCATAAGTCTAAGTAAAGCCTTCGGCGACTAGGCAGGCCTTGTATCGATCCACGCTATCATCCAAACGGAACTTCACAATAAAGACCCAGCGACAGCCAACCACATCAGTGCCCAAAGGGGGAGGAATAAGGGTCCATGTACCCTTTTCAGTGAGGGTAGCAATTTTCTCATCCATTGCAGTCTTCCAATGAGAAACAACAAGAGCTTCCTGGTATGTGCGGGGAGTGGCAGTGGCAGAGATAGCAAAGGCAAACACCCTGTGAGAAGGAGTTAGATGATCATAGGAAATAACAGCAGCTAGCGGGTGTTGGGTGTTGGAACCGATGTTTCACATTCCCTATGTTTGAGAATATTAAATCCCCTGTTGTATTTGATCATGTTGTATGTTGATAGAGTGTGTAGGTTGTCTGCTGCAAGCAACAGAGAAGGCTTATATGGATGCTCCCGCCAGGCGCTAGCACTAACGCGCCACGCTAGTTTGTCGACGAATGTACCGAGTAGAAGCCTCGAGACTCTAGGCTACCGATAGGCGTTAGTACTACCGCAGGTGCTAACATGACGATTTATTTGGACCTAGCACTCTAGATGGTATTAGCACTAGCTCTACCGCGCCGCGCTAGGTCTTCGACGAGTTTCGAAGGCAGAAATGTCTAGCTCAGCGCTACCGCAAGGCGACTGGATTACCGCAGGCGGTAACTGAACGATTTATTCGATCCTAGCTCTATGGAAGATTTCAGCAGTAGCACCTACCACGCGGCGCTAGCCTTGTCAAACAGATGTTGCCTTTTCAGGAACGTCACATCTTATGTTACTGCGCGACGGTAGGCCCTACCGCGCGGCTCTTGTTCAAATGAAAAGTCAAAAGATCGTTTCGAAGACTACTTTCCAGATTTGGAGGACAGCTGGCACAGTAAGCGTGCAAAACTATAGCAGGCGCTAGTATTATCGTCGACGGTAGCCTATTTTCATGAAGACGTATAAAATCCGCTGCGTTTCCTGTTGTCATTACGGATCCAAGAAGATTTTTGACGAAGTGTTTCTGAACTCAAGATTTCGGCAGCCTCCTTATGCCTGACTCCACTTGTCTTCGTCAAAGTTGAAGGAAGCCTTCTCCCTCCCATTCGTGAACGAAGAACTCCGGCAATCCAGAATCTTCATCGACCACTGAGAACTGACTGTTTGCTAGCCAATGAAGATCTCAAGCACCGGCCGTAGATTGCACACTGGAGAAGTAGTCAAGAGGGAGAACTTCATTTTACTTATCATCTTTATGTTTAATCTTTGTACTCATTTTCTATTTTCTGTTTAGTTTTCGGTGAATAAAATCGACCGGAGAGGGTGGTCGGAATTCGGGAAGGATTCCGCAGTAAATCGCCCTGGTATTTGGGACGTCTAGATCAGAGGATCTATAAGGGATCTAAGACCCTCCCGTGTGTGGAGGTGAAGAGTGGGCTCTAAGACCCTTCCTTGTGTGGAGGTGAAGAGTGGGCTTGAATGCCTTTCCTGGAGGGAAAGGGTGAGAGCCAACCGGTCATAGTTTGATTGGTATATAAACCAAAAGAATCTTCATTCTCTTCATCTCTGATCTTTGAAGCCATAAAGATCAAGTTTTGATGTATACTCATCTTGTACTGTCTTTCATTATTGGTTTAATGCAATGAGACTCTCCTCTCTGTGATTGTTTTGGTGTGTGAAGTTTTTTAAGTTCAATAAATGTTCACAAACCTTATTCAACCCCCCCCCCCCTCTAAGGTTGTCCAGTAGATCAAACAAGTGGTATCAGAGTCTGGTTACTTCCAATAGACTTAATATTATGAAGTACGATGACCAACACTGTGTTCGCTTTCACTGAGGGACAAGGTGTGTGTCGTCCTCCACTCTTTATGGGAAGTGACTATAGTCACTGGAGGACATATATGAAAATTTTTTTGATGACTCATAGCATGGACGTATGTGTCATGGTAGAGACAAAGTACACTGCTCCCATTGTCACGGTTGGTGATACCATTATCGAAAAACCACGAGATAAGTGGGATGCCGCAGATAAGTTAAGATGTACAAATAATGCCAAGGCCATGAATGCTTTATTCTGCGCCTTGGACAAAACTAAATTCAATAGAATCTGTAACTGTGAAACTGCTTATGATATATAACGACTTTTAGAGCTTACTCATGAAGGTACCTCGCAGGTTATGGAGTCGAAGCTATTTCGACTCAAATATGAATATGAACTATTCTGGATGGGGATCGATGAGGTGTGGACAACATGTACATGAGTTTCACCAAGATCGTCAAATCTTCAAAGTCTGTCGGAAAGAACTTTCCAAACGTTGAGCCGGTGAGGAAGATCCTATGATCTTTGCCTCCACACTTCAATCCTAAGGTGACTGCGATAGCTGAGTCTCATGAAATCAGCACCCTAGAGATAGAGAGCCTCATCAGATACCTCATAGCACATGAGGTGGAACTGAAGATTCAAGCAGAGGAATATCCCAAGGATATGAAGAATAAGGGACTGGCACTAAAAGAAACACGTGAAAGAAAAGCTGCGGAAGATTCTGAGGATGATGAAGAGGAAAGTCTCTATGTCAGGGAGTTCAAAAAATTCATGAAGAACCCTAAAAACTGAGGACAGTTCAAGAAATTCCTGAAGAAGGGAGCTAGAGAAGGCAGGAGGTGGAACGAGACAGGGAAAGAGACAGAGAGCGACGATGAGAAGTCCCAGCCAGAATGCTATCACTGTCACAAACCTGGACACCTGAAGAGAGACTGCCCGAGACTTCAGAAGGAAGGGAAGGGGAAAGAAAGCTGATATAAAGGAAAGAATAAGGTACTAAAGGCGCTTACTTGGGATGAGAATGGATCTGACATTTCAAGCTCCTCAGATTTAGGGAGTGATGATGAGGCAAATCCGTGCCTCATGGGAAAGAGCCAAGAAGAATCTGATGATGAATTCAGTGTCCAGAGCGACACTGAGGTAACCCCACCTACATACTCTGAACTTCTTCAAATTTATGAAAATTTAGTTGATAAATTAGAAAACACGATTTCTGCGAAAAAGTCCTTAAGAGCCGAAAATAAGAAAATCAAAAAGGATTTTGAAAGATTAAAAAATGAAGTAATTAGAAATGGCAAAGAAAAGATCAAGTGTCTAGAGTGCTCTCACTTGATGACAATGATCGAAGATCAAAAGGCAAGTCTCTCCAAGTTGTCGGTTAGAACAACTAGTCTCATAAAGGAAAAGAACGTCTTGGAGAAGAGACTCCAGTTATCTATTGCCAAGGTAGAGGAAGGCCAGAAGCAATTTTCTAATCGGTGTGTGATGCTTGTGACTGAGAACACCGCCTTAAAGGGGAGGATCCATGATCTTGACTGCGCTATCCAAAAGTTTGGAGTAGGCCAAAAATCATTAAATATGTTGTTGGGTGCGCAATGTCGTGGATCTGGGAAATTTGGACTAGGATATGGAGGTCCAACATCACCATTGAAGGGAAATCATTATTTTTCTAAGCTTAAGCCCAACGCCCATAAACCAAAAGATAAGATGAAAAATTATGGAGGGTGATCTCCTTCCTCAAGCAAGAGCTCAAGCAACGTGATAAAAGCAACATCCACTGCTTATATCTCGTGTGCAAATTGTCATAAGTTTGGTCACACATCTAGCTCATGTCTAAGGAAAGGTGCCATAAAAAATTCGCAAGTCTGGCTACCAAAGTCTTCTACCTATGTTATGGGTGGGACAACTTGGGTAACCAGAACTTTACCCTCATCTCCTTGTTAGCTATGTTGGCAAGCTAAGGACATGAAGAATGTATGGTACTTGGACTCTGGTTGCTCCAAGTACATGATGGGAGATAAAGACAAGTTCCTTAGCCTAGAAAAGAAGAAGGGTGGCATGGTGACATTTGGAGATAACAACAAAGGAAGGATACTGGGAATCAGCGCTATAGGTAACAAGTTATTTTCTATTTCAAATGTTCTATTTGTGGATGGCTTAAAGCATAATCTTATTTCTATTAGTCAACTGTGTGATAAAGGTATAGATGTTATATTTGAGTCGTCCTCAAACACGTGCAAACTTATTGATGCCAAAACATCTACTGTGCTGCTTGTAGCTCATAGAAATCATAACGTGTACACCATTAGTTTTGATGATATTTCTGCATCTAATTTGAAATGCCTTGTGACAAAAATGATGAATTAGATCTATGGCATAGAAGACTAGGACACACTGGTTGCAAGATTATTGTTAAACTATCATGAAAGAAACTCATACGAGGCCTCCTCAACTTAAGCGGTAGTTTAAAAGTTCTGTCTGCTCCTTGTCAAAAAGGGAAATTCGTTAAAAACTCTTTTAAAAGCAAAACTGAAATTTCCACGACTAGACCTCTAGAACTCATACACATGGACTTGTTCGGACCTCTTAGTACATGTAGTCTAGTGGGAAACGGTATACCTTTGTCATCATAGATGATTTCTCATACTATTGTTGGACAATCTTCCTTGCGAACAAATCTGACACATTTCTTGAATTCTCAAACCTGTGTACGAGACTTCAAACTGAGAAGGAGCTCAAAATTAAACGTATCAAATCAGTTCATGGTGGAGAGTTTGAGAATGAGGACTTCTCAAACTTTTGTGACTCCTTAGGTATTAAGCACGAATTCGCCGCCCCTCGCACTCCACAGCAGAACGGGGTTGTGGAAAGCAAGAACCGTACTCTTCAAGAATTAGCTCGCACGATGCTCGCAGAGTTCAGTCTACCTCGTTATTTCTAGGTTGAAATGGTCAATACAGCAAGTTATGTGATGAACCGTGTCATGCCTCGCCCTCTTTTAAATCAAACTCCCTACGAGCTATATTTCGAAAGGAAACCATCAATATCATACTTTAGAGTTTTTGGGTGTCCATGTTATATTCTAAACACAAAGGACCATCTAGGAAAATTTGACGAAAAATCCGATCTAGGCATCTTTCTCAGATACTCGAGCAAGAGTCGTGCCTATAAGATCTACAATAAGAGGACCATAGTGGTTGAACAATCGGCTCATGTGCATTTCGATGAAAATACTCAAACTTGCGAGCCTAAGGCGAATGAAGAGGAAGTTGAAGAGAACATACCAATTAAGCGTAATGAGGGGGACAAAACCGCGGAGAGTGAAACACAGATAATAGAACAAGGATATAGGCCTTCTAATAACTTAACTTTCTCAAAGCAACATCCTCGTAATCTAGTCATAGGAGAGCCATCTCATGGAGTTAGAACCCGGTCCGCCCTTCATGAGTCTTTTTCAAATTTGTGTTTTCTCTCTGATATTGAACCCAAGAATGTCTCGGAAGACTTAAGAGATGAATCATGGTTTTTGGCGATGACTGAGGAACTGAGCAAATTCGAGTGAAGTAAGGTATGGGTGTTAGTAAAATGCCCGGTTAACCATCCAGTCATAGGTTTAAAATGGGTTTTCAAAAATAAACTCATTGGTGAATCTAGGATAACTAGAAACAAAGATCGTTTGGTGGCCTAAGGGTATTCTCAAATAGAGGGTGTGGATTTTGAAGAGTCATTTGCCCCGATTTCTTGTCTTGAGTCCATTCGTATATTTTTAGCATTTGCTAGTTATAAGCGAATTAAATTATTCCAAATGGATGTTAAGAGTGCCTTCCTAAACAAACACATTAAGGAGGAGGTGTATGTCGAGCAACCACCCAGTTTCATGAATGTTGCCTACCCAAATCATGTTTATAGGTTGGTGAAGGCCATGTACGGATTGAAACAGGCACCCCGTACTTGGTATGATATGCTCACTACCTTTCTCTTAGATCATGGCTTTAGGATGAGTAGTGCAGACACAACTCTTTTTGTTCAAACCAAGAATACAGATCTTATTATTCTTCAAATTTATGTTGATTATATCATTTTGTGGCAACAAATGAGAAGCTGTGTGAAGAAATTGTCATTTTAATGAAATTTGAATTTGAAATGAGCTTAGTAGGGGAACTCACCTATTTCCTACGATTTTAGATTTCTCAACGCCAAGATGGGATTTTTATTAACCAATCAAAATATATTAAAGATATGCATGTGCGTTTTGGGTATGAGAATCTGAAACAAGTCAAAACTCCTATGAGTGCATCTTTGAAATTAGGGAAAGATGAGAGTGGGATTTCTGTTGATCAAACTATGTTTTGAGGTATGATAGGATCACTGTTATATCTAAGTGCCTCTAGGCCTGACATCACTTTTGTGGTAGGGATGTGTGTTAGGTATCAAGCCGACCCTAGAGAGTCTCATTTGAAAGCTATAAAATATATCTTTGTGTAACTTATAGGCACACAGAACCTTGGACTTTGGTACCCTCATTCTACATATTTTTCTCTTCACGGGTACTCTGACTCAGACTATGTCAGATGCTCTCTCGACCGCAAGAGCACAAGCGGTACATGTCATTTCATAGGCCCGGTACTAGTCTCCTGGTCTAGCCGCAAACAAAACTTGGTTGCTCTATCAACCGCTGAGGCCGAGTACATTGCTTTAGGAAGCTATTGCGCTCAAGCATTATGGATGTCTCAAACGTTAGAAGACTTTTGCCTCACATGTAGGAATGTTACACTTTGATATGATAATAAGAGCGCCACAGACTTAACATATAATTCAGTGCACCATTCTTGGTCGAAACATATTGACGTGCGTCATCATTTTATTCGTGATCATATAAAAAAGGAGAACGTGAGTGTCGTTTTTATTGGCACCGATGACCAACTTGCGGACATCCTAACTATACCGCTCCCTGATGCACGTTTTTCTCTCTACTACGACTCGAGCTTGGCATTCTTGACATCTCATCGTAGTTCTATATTTTTTTGTTACTCCCGTGGGTTTGCATGTTTCATTTTTGTTTATTATGTGTGTGTGTGCATGTTGTATCTTTATATTTTGTTCAAACAATTTTTTTTAAAAAAGGATATAGTATTAATTTTTTTTTTAAAAAAAACAACAAAACAAAAGCAAAAACAAAAACAAAAAATTGCTGAAAAAAATACAACGCATGATTGGGGCTCACATGACTGCGACTTAGACCATAACGCGTACGCACAATGTATGAGTTTAGACAGTTAATCTATCTAAACATTGTTCCGATGGTCATTGTGGGCTGAATTTATAATTGCTTAGTTATTAAGTGCGACATTACATGTGCGTGTAAGTTGACTACAGCTCTAGGTATGTGTGAGATTTTAGATAGGGGAATGACTTCACTATTCACACATCCCTAGACGGAGCACTCACGAAGAAATTATAGATCTACATGCCATAACTTGTGATATTGTATCTTAACGTGTTAGAAATATGTTGAATAATCAATGTCACGACACACATATGCTTTATTGAGATTAAAATAGCGGGCCAAATCTTAGTGCGAAGGTCTTATGTCTACAAGTTAAAGTGTATCTACCTATGTGGGTAGATTTTGATTGACTTGGGGTTCCATGTATTCAAAAGAGATAAATGTGATAGCTCAAAACTACAATCAAAAATAATATGGTAGCTATAAAATCACATGAAAAGGACCCCCCAAGCACTGCTCACTCCTCCTGATACGTCTTTTTGAGCATTGTGAGGATGAGAACCTTGGATCAAAAAGTTGTTTTGATCTTGTGCATAGACCATACCTTATGCTTAGTGCCCCTAGTTCAAATCTCGGTATGCCTTAGGTGGACATGTGACGTGATCATTCACTTTATTTCTCTTGGGTTAGCATTTTATCGGATCGAGATAAACATGTAAACTATGATATTTCTAATTAGTGTTTTCACTCTTTTGATGCTACACGTTCACATGTCATTGTCTTATTTAACTCTTCCATGCATAAGAATTGGACTGAAGCTGCACTATATGTTTTGTGCACATCACATGCTTGCGCATGATCTACACTCATGACGTTTCCAATGTTTGTTCAATGTGATTTACCTCTTAACTCATCTAGCATTGTAGTCGTTCTCATTGTGTGCTTAGTTTAGTCTGTGGTGTCCAATTCATCTGAAATCTGAAACTTGTTTTTATCTATCTTGCTCTATTCTTTGACCCACGCATTTCCAATTCTCTGATTTGCTTTTAGTTTTGTGTCCCCTCTATGCTTATTGTTTCAAAACTTACCGTGTGTGTGCACTATCTGCTGTTTGTCTAAATCGTCATCATATCTCCTATTTTTTATTCTGCATGTCGTGTAGGCCTTGCCCACCCTTTTGATATTATCAAAGGGGGAGAATAAATTGGTTCATGAGTTTGGTCATGAGTATGCATCACAGGTTAGGTGAGGTCAAATGTCGGGGGAGCAAGGTTCAATTGTGTGCACATAGATAGGGGGAGCAACACATAGATAGGGGGAGCAAGTCGAATGTGTAGAGCCACATATATACTGCAACCTGATGGTAGCCAATAATTCTTATTTTCTATGTGTGTGCGAACAGAAAACAAGAGACAGAAAAATTGGAGTAACAAAATTTTTATTATCCAAAAAGGTATTTATTACAAAGGTATAGCCTCCATTTTATAGAATGGAGGAGATGAGAGAGATTACATGTGTAAGCTATGTGAGACCAAATAATTGCAGGTGTAAGCGGTCTAACATGAAAACAAGCCAAACAGGCTGCGCGGTTAGACAACTAGGCTAACTGCCCGGCCACCACAAGAAAGAGAGAACAAGCCGCCATAGGAGACCACCAGACTGCCCGTTGTCTAAGCCGCCTGAGACAAATCGTCAGACCGCCCGGATACCAACAGCAATAGTCCGACCACCAAACCGCAGGAGAGAAACCGACAGACTGCTCGGTCTCTAAACTGCTAGAATCAGACCGCCAGATCGCCCGGTCTCCATACAAGAACACTCCCCCTCAAGCTGGAGCATATATGTCGATTATGCCCGGCTTGACGCAAATGTGAAGAAAGGAGGCGGACACCGGCTTGGAGAAAATATCTGCCAGCTCTTTATCGAACGTGACGAATGGAGTACGAATTTGTTTCTTCAAAATCTCTTCCAAAATAAAGTGGCAGTCTACTTCAATGTGCTTTGTTCTCTCATGGAAGACCAGATTTTTGGAGATGTATATAGTGGCCTCGTTGTCACAAAACATAAGTAGATGATGGTTGCAGACCTCTCCTAAGTCAAGCATGAGAGCTCGTAACTAATTAAATTCACATGTGGTCGATGTCATACTTCGATATTCTGCTTTTGTGCTGGACCTGGAAATGACAAACTGTTTCTTGCTCTTCCAGCTCACAAGATTTCCCCCCACAAATGTGCAAAAGCCCGACGTTGACTTGCGGTCTCCTTTGTCATCAACATAGCTTGAATCTGAGTACGCTTCAATCTTCAAATGACCATTCTTCTGAAAGAGTAGTCTTTTCCCAGGCGCTGATTTAACATACTCAAATATCCTCAGGGCAGACTTTAGATGGCACTCCATAGGAGCTTGCATGAATTGGCTAACCTTTCCTACAACATAAGCGATGTCGGGTCTGGTCACCATGAGATATATAAGTTTTCCAACTTGACGTCTGTACCTCGTAACATCTGAAAGAAGAGGAGAGTCATCTGTCCATGTTTTATCTTCTCCAGTCGCTATGGGGCATCAGACAGGTTTAGCCCCAATCAACCCTGCCTCTTTTAGAAAATCAAGAGCATACTTGCGTTTGGAGAGGACAAGGGAGTTGGGCTTCTAAGAGATTTCTATCCCTAGAAAGTATTTTGGAGAGCCCATATCCTTTGTAACCAGGTGTTGGCGAAGATGCCTTTTTGTCAAGGTTATCCCAGCCTGGTCATCTCTAGTGAGAAGAATATCATCCACATATACAACAAACACTACCAGACCCAAGGATGTTTTGTGAGTAAATAAAGAGTGATCGACAGAACTTCTCATAAAACCCACAGCCGACACAATCCTGCTGAATTTGTCAAACCATGCCCAAGGGCTTTGCTTTAGACCATAGATAGCCTTCCGTAGCCGGCATACCTGTGTCTCCCCCTGAGCAACATACCTTGGAGGTTGCTCCATATAGACGTCCTCCTGACGAGCCCCATATAGAAAGGCATTCTTAACATCCAGTTGAGAAATGTGATAATCCCTGTTGACAGCCACAGAGAGTAGGACCCGGATAGTGCTGAGACGAGCAACTGGAGAGAAGGTGTCAAAATAGTCAACCCCATACGTCTTTGTAAAGCCTTTGGCAACAAGACGGGTCTTGTAACGATCCATACTGCCATCAGGTCGGAACTTCACCACATATAACCATCGACAACTAATGACATCTATGTCGAAGGGAGGAGGACAGAGAGTCCATGTACCTCGTTCAGTGAGAGTAGAAATCTCCTCATCCATGGCAGCCTTCCAATGAGGATTAGTAAGGGCATCCTGGTAGGAACGGAGGGGGGGGGGTGGCAGTGGCCGAGATAGCCAGTGCAAAAGCTCTACGAGAAGGGGTAAGACGATCATAGGAAACAACAGCAGGAAGCAGGTGTTGGGAGCATGCCCAAACCCTTTTACGAAGAGCAATGGGGAGATCCAGGTCAGCGGGTTCCTCATTATCCGGAGCATCCGTGGTGAAAAGAGCTGGCCCAGGAGTAGAGAGAGATGGCTGTGGAGAGGAGGGTGATATCGCGGGAGGTGGACACAGTGGAGGAGAGGGTGGAGATGGAGGAGGTGGCCGAACATCATCAGGTGTAGAGGGGACAGATGGGTTGGTATGAGCAGTAGGATCATCAGGAGTAGAGGAGGAGTCGGGAGAGAAGTAAGAGGCATTTTTAAAGAAGGTGACATTCGTAGAGACGAACTGTTTACAGGTTGTTGGATCCCTAGTTGATTTGGGCTAGGTTCACTGACTTAGGATGTGACCCATCTTATATAGCCAGGGTCAAGTTTGTGTCCTAGAGTGTAGGCCAAGTCCTTAGGTTCAACATCAGATGGACCAGCTGTCATCAAGACCATCAGAGACTCCAGACTTAGAGGATTTCAAGACTAAGTAAAGTGAGTTCGACGTTCGTCGAACTCAGCTCGACCAAAGGAGTTCTGCGCTCGACGATCGTGAGACATTTCTTAGTACTGAGCTCGACGATCTTGGTTCTCTGTTCGACGAAGACTGAGTTACTACATCAAGCCAAAGTCAGGATAATCTCAGAATTTTTCTAAGTCCAGCTTCAAGCTTTGGTCGATGAATTAGATTCTGAGCTCGACGAACTTGGAGCTCAAGTTCTCAACTTCTCAGGTCGACAAAGTCAGCTTCTCAGGTCGATGAATGTAGTACTCTACTCGACGATTTCTGAACTCAGAGTATTTGTGTCGACACTTAGGGCATGTGTCGACACCAGACAATTTATGTCGACACCAGAGGAATTGAGTCGACACCAGGATTTCAGTCAACACCAATTTATGTCGACACCAGAAGATTTGTGTCGACACCAAGATCAACCAGTCGACACTGAATATCAGCAAATGCAGAATATTTGGCCAAGTCCACAATCATTCTTCGCTCGACGAATTTGGATCTCAGCTCGACGAATACTGTCTTACAGTGAGAATTATCTGCCCGACGAATGAAGATTGTCTGGTCGATGAACTCTCTCTAGCTCAGCTCGACGAACTCAAGCTCAGCTCGACGAACTCAAGCTCAGCTCGACGAACTCAAACTCAGCTCAACGAATTGCGTTCTTCGTTCGACGAATCAAGACTAGGTTATCTTCAGGTTTCCCGTCTCGTTTCTTGGCGATGATTCAGGAGTTATTAATGTCAGATCTTCTCGGAATGTTACCGTTAGAACGCGCATTGACTATGGACGATTACATGCCGTTTTTCCATGGGACAGTTGGGGAAATCATTGATTGTCGCTTCCTTCCAAGGCCGACTGCAATTACTGCTCAACATTCAAATTTTGAATGTTCCTCAGTCAGAAAAGACACACAGAAAGAAGAGAATCAATTAGAAAAAATATCAATATACAGTCAGACACACAGACTGCAAGCAATACACACAGATAATCAGATTGACACTCAGATTGCACTGAAGAACAATCATACTCAAATCAAAAGTTCTACTGCAATCAGCCTGGCAAGAGAACATCTTCAAGAATAAGAAGAAGAACAATCAAATTCAATCAAGAGTCTTCTTCTTTCCTTCAATTCTACAGGACTACTTCAAAGGACAACAAATAACAATCTGTCAAAGGAGTTCCTGAAACAATTTCTGGTCCAGGCATTCTAGGTCTTTGAAGACCTATCACCCTGAAGCAGTGCTCCAGCATTCCTGATTAATTCAAGATCTCAGGGGGAGCAAAATCTGTTACCCTCAATCCACAAGTCTTCTCAGCTGTTTTGAGAAAGAGAAGACACCATCTCTTTACTTCCAATTCCTCTACAGGGTTTTAATTCCCTTCAAAATTATTCTAGTTGCAAGTCTCCTTCCAAAAGACTTGAGGTTTTGGTTTTTGAGCACCTAAACAAAAGCTCATTTGTGTCAGACACCTGATCAAAAACCTGAGTGGATTCCTACCAGGGTGGTAGAAGAGTGGATGTACCCAGGTTGGGGAACCACTATAAAAATTCTTGTATTGTCTGGTTGCCCTTTTCTTTGTGTTTTGGCTGTGCTTTGTGATTGCTTAGTTTGTTGTGCTTAGTTTTATTTACTTACTGACTTGTTCACTTAGGAATACAACAAAAGTTGTAAAAAGTTTTTAGTGAGCACTATACTCTATTCACCCCCCCCCCCTCTAGAGTATTTCAGATCTAACCTGCACTTTCAATTGGTATCAGAGGGAGGTTGGTTAACAATACCACACCTTAGTGGTTGTACAGGCTAACACCTGAACCACAAAGATCCCTCTAGTTAGATCTGTTTGTTTTGATTTTATTATTAGATTTATCTCCTCACAGACATGGCCCAAAACAAAGACTATGTAAGCATCAGACCTCCAGTGTGCAACCTCAACAAGTTTGCCATCTGGAAGGCAATAATCAAGTTATACATGAATTCTATTGATGAGGATATTTTTTCTGTTATCTTGACAGGTGTACCTTCAGCACCTACAGCTTCTACCAGCACTTCTACCAACATGACTGCAGTGCCTCCTCCAGAAAACAATGATGTATACAAGAAAGCCAAGATGGCAGATGCTAAGACAATGAATATCTTAGCTCAGACTATGTCAGATGATATATTCCAGAAGGTGGCTGAGTGCACCTCAGCCAAAGCCATTTGGGATTCCCTTAACCAAATGGTAGCTGGCTTTACAGATGAAAGAAAGGATAGAAGATCCAGTCTCATTTCCCTATATGAGAACTTTAAAAAGGATGAGAATGAATCAGTGGCTGACATGTATAATAGATTGAACTCAATCATCAAAGAGCTTAAAACCTTGGATAAGGACATCACCTTGACAGAGGTGAATGATAAGATTCTGATGTGTTTCCCTAGCTCTTGGGATTCCAGAATCTGGCCAATTAAAGAAGCCAGAAGCCTCAATGAGATATCAACTAAATCTCTACTAGGCAAGTTAAAATCCTATGAGCAGCTGGTCAAATCAAGAGAAGCAGCAGAACAGAAGGCAACAACTCCATTTAGAAAGGAGCACGACATAGCCTTCAAAGCATCTGAGGAAAGTGAGTCATCAACTTCAAATGAATAACTCATGAGCCTTTTTGCCAAAAGGTTCTACAAGATGGCAAGGAAGGATTTCAGAAGGAAATCATCCAGGCAAGATGATAAGCCCAAGTATGACAAGACACCAACCAAGGAGATTATGTGCTTTGGTTGCAGAAAGCCTGGACATTACATCTCAGAATGTCCAGAAAATCAGAAGAAAGATAGGTGCAGAGAAAAGGATTTAAGGAGAAAGCATATCAGCAGACCCTCCTCCAGCAAATATAAAAAGAAGGACAAGGGATTTGTTGCTGAGACTTGGAGTGATATAGAAGAAGAAACATCTTCCTCCAGTTCAAGTGAAGAAGAGGAAGAAGCAAGATCCAAGGAGGTTTGCCTAATGGAAATTGATGCCTCCAACAACAATTCTGGATCAGAAGAAGAATTAGAAGATGAAGCTGCCTCAAACTCAGAGGCAGATCAGGTTATCTCTATCTTTGACTTTAGTTCTGATTTATTTAAAGCTGAATTCAAATCTATGTGCTTAGACTTAATCAATTCAGAAAAGGAAATAAAAATTCTTAGAGAAAGATTAGGAAATCTAGAATCTGTAAATTCAGAAAACATTAAGTTAACAGATCAAGTAACCTTAGCTACTGAACAAATAATTAAATTAAAATCTGAATTATGTGAGGCCAAACAACTTGAGAAATCTCTCAATGGGAGAAGTATCAAGCTGATGGACATTACAAGTATAGTGAATGCCAGATTAAATGGCAAGCTGGGCTTGGGTGCTTCATCAAGTTTACCACCCATAATTAAGAAAAACATTCTTACAACCCCTATTAAGTTTATCTCTGCAAAGGGAAAAGAAAAGTTAATAGATAAAATAATGTCAGAAAGCAATCCAAGACCCATAGACAAGAGAAACAAAAATATGAAAACAGCAAATAAAAACAAAGTTCAGCAGCATTCGTCGAACTCAGATCGACGAAATGTAGTCAGTTTGTCGAACCCAGATCGACGAACGCTTAACACAATCATCAATTATAACAATTCGTCTAACTGCGATCAACGAACTGTGTATGGTTCGTCGAGCAGAGGTCGACGAACTTGGGGCACAGAAAATGATTATTGTCATTCTCTGAGCAGAGATCGACGATCTCAACCCTATTCGTCGAACTCTGGTCGACGAACTTACAACAATTCGTCGAACCCAGAAAGACTAAACCTAAACTATTTCTCTTACAGAAATTTTAAACCAACTAATAAAACATTTAATCCGGTAGCTGATTGGGTAATTCCACCTAGGAGATATCACCCCTTAGGTTATAAGTCTCAACCTGCTTTATCAGTTATTTCCAGCTTTACTTTTCAACAAAATAAAGGACCCAAGGTAACCTGGGTCAAGAACAATTGAATTTTGTTTTTCTTTGCAGGTACAGATGAAGAGCTGTCCAAGGGTGAGTCAAACCTAGTACTTGGACAGTGGCTGCTCAAAACACATGACAGGCAGCAAGGGAAATCTATCCAATTACAAGCCCAAGCTAAGACCAAAGGTGATTTTTGGAGATTCCAATAGTGGTCAATCATAAGGATATGGGACAGTGAAGATTAGATCAGTAACTTTCAAGAAAGTAACTTATGTAAGAGGACTTAAACATAACCTTATATCCATAAGTCAATTATGGGATGAAGGTTATCAGGTACATTTTAATTCTACTTCCTGTTCTATTATTGATAATACAAACAAAACTGTTTTAATTGGACTTAGACAAGGCAACATATACTTAGTAGATTTTATTTCTGCCACAACTGATATCTGCTTACTGAATCTTACTAGTAATCAAAATGAGTTATGGCATAAAAGATTAGGACATGTAAACCTTAAGAATATATCTAGGTTATCTAAAGATAACCTTGTTAGAGGTTTACCTTCTGGCCCCTACAAGAAGAAAAGCCTATGCAGGGCTTGTCAATTAGGCAAGCAAACCAAAACTAGCTTTAAATCCATTAATAAAAGTGATTCACCTAGGATATTGTATTTACTTCATGTGGATCTATTTGGACCCATTGCAGTACAAAGCCTAGGAGGGAAATCTTATACTTTAGTGATTGTTGATGATTTCTCTAGATTCAGTTGGGTAGCCTTTCTGAGAGCTAAGTCAGATACATTCAAGGTTCTTACAGATTTTCTCAGGACCATACATATTGAGTTCTCTACTCATGTTACATTGATCAGAAGTGATCATGGCACAGAGTTTGAGTCTCTTCTTATGCATGAGTTCTGTGTGAAGGAAGGTATCAGACAGTGCTTCTCAGCTCCTAGAACTCCCCAACAAAATGGGGTTGCTGAAAGGAAAAATAGTACACTCATTGAATCTGCAGGCACATTACTGGCAGATGCTTACATGCCTCTATCCTTTTGGGAAGAAGCTGTAAATACTGCCAACTATGTCATGAATAGAAGTCTTATACATAAACTGAAAAATAAGACCCCCTATGAATTACTTAAAGGGAAGAAACCTAAAATCACATACTTTAAAGTTTTTGGCTGCATTTGTTACATTCACACTAATAACAAGAGATAAATTAGAAAGATTGAGGCTAAGGCAGAAGAAGAGATTTTTCTAGGATACTCCCAAGTAAGCAAGACCTATAGGGTTTTTAATAAATCCACCCTTAAAATTGAAGAATCTATTCTTGTATCTTTTGATGAAGCTAACATGTCATATAAGGAGAAAGAGATTTCTACCAATAGCTTCTTGCAGGTTCCACAACTGTGTGAGTCTATGGATGGACTAAACCTTACACAAGAGGTATCAACCCATCCTACACCACAGGTTACTGAAGATAGTGAAGAAGAAACTCAAGAGGAAGTGGCTGAACTTCCCTCAACAGCTAGTACTATTCCTCAAGATGAATTAATTACAGAGGCTGTTGCTCAACCAACTCCACCAACTGATCTTGTTACACTTAGAGATCACCCAAGATCTCAAGTGATTGAAGACATTTTAGTAGGTGTACAGACAAGGCATCAACTCAACCAAGACTTGATGCATGCATGTTTTCTCTCTCAAATTGAACCTCTCACCATTCATGAAGTAGAGCAAGATCCCCACTGGATCATTGCAATGTAAGAGGAACTAAATCAGTTTGAGAGATGTAGAGTTTGAGATTTGGTTCCAAGACCCCATAACTACCCAGTTATTGGAACCAAATGGGTCTACAGGAACAAGTTGGATGCTCAAGGCAACATAGTGAGGAACAAGGCTAGGCTTGTTGCTCAAGGCTACATGCAAGAGGAAGGAATTGACTATGACCAAACCTTTGCCCCTGTTGCAAGGTTAGAGGCCATAAGAAAATTCTTTGCCTATGCAGCCCACAAGAGATTCAAGGTCTACCAAATGGATGTCAAGAGTGCATTTCTCAATGGGGTACTTCAAGAAGAGGTTTATGTAGAACAACCTCTAGGTTTTATCAATCCAACTCAACCCTCTTTTGTATTTAAATTGCATAAAGCTCTCTATGGTTTAAAGCAAGCTCCAAGAGCTTGGTATGAGACCTTAGCTAGCTTTCTCTTAGAGCATAAATTTACAAGAGGAACCATAGATAAAACCCTTTTCAATAGACATCATAAGGACCAAATATTGTTAGTACAAATATATGTGGATGACATTATTTTTGGGTCTACTGATCCCAAATTGTGCAACAGGTTTGCTGACCTCATGCATTCTAAATTTGAGATGAGTAGCATGGGTGAGCTTTCCTACTTCCTTGGTCTCCAAGTGAAGCAGCTCCCAGATGGTATCTTCCTCTCCCAAGCTAAGTATGCTAAAGAGCTTATTAAAAAGTTTGGGATGGGTGATGCTTCAGGGATGAAAACTCCTATAGCTACAAATGCTGTTGTGGATTCTGATGTAGCAGGGAAACCTGTGGATCAGAAAAATTATAGGGCAATTGTTGGATCCCTATTATACCTAACAGCTAGCAGGCCTGATATAATGTTTGCCACATGCCTTTGTGCTAGATTCCAAGTGAACCCTAAAAAATCTCACCTTATTTTCCTAAAAAGAATTTTGAGATATATAAAGAGTTGCCCTAATCTAGGACTCTGGTATCCCGTAGAGTCAGAGTTTGAGTTAAATGGATACTCAGATGCTGACTATGTTGGATGAAGAGTGGACAGGAAAAGTATCTCTGGAACTTGCCAGTTCCTTGGTATGAGACTTGTATCCAGGTTTTGTAAAAAGCAGACATTTGTGTCTACATCAACTGCAGAAGCAGAATACATGGCTTCTGGCAGCTGCTGTTCACAAATGCTATGGATACAAAACCAACTCCTAGACTATGGTGTCAACTTAAATAATTCAACATTATTTTGTGATAATACTAGTGCTATTGTTATAACACAGAATCTAGTTCACCATTCTAGGACTAAACATATTGAAATAAGACATCATTTCATTAGAGATAATGTAGACAAAAAGAAAATTAACTTAATCCATATTTCTACTGATTTACAGAGAGCAGACATTTTCACCAAGCCATTAGATGAGAAAACCCATCTGTTCTTTATAAATCAACTGGAAATGATTAATGGAGAAGAGTTAACCTAACTTCTGTCTGCATTCGACGAATTTTACAGAGTTTGTCGAACGAAGTTCGACGAATTAGGGAAAGTTTGAGAGATTCTCGTCGAACGGAGATCAACGAATTCTCTGTGTGTGGAAACAACTTTCGTCGACCGGAGGTCGATGAACTTTGCTTCAGAAGATATTTCGTCGAACGGAGTACGACGAACTATTTTCGATTCTTCTGGATGAGATCGACGAATTATCTGTCTATAATTTATTTCGTCGAGCTCAGTTCGAAGAATTTCTCTTTTTCGTGGAACGGAGATTGTCGATTCATATTCTGAAAATCTTATATCTAGGTTTTCTTCGACCTCCGTCCCACGCTTTCAGTTCTTTTGCTCTTGATCGCCGTTTTTCTCTGTGATTTTCTTGCAGGTCATCAATGGCGATTCCCACAGGAGATTTGGCGGTAATGAAATTTGATACTGGTTTCGAAATGGATTTTGATTCTTTCCAGCATTCAGATCCTATTTTTCTCTATATCTTGGAACTGCTGGAAGAACTGAATCTAAAGGATTTCATGACCCGTAGAATTAAATTGCACTCAACTGAAATAAAAGAATGGGTCTATACATCTACTGCGTCTGAGGATGATACCGTGACAGGAACTATCGGGAGTACCACTGTTTCCCTATCTCCCGCAACTCTGTCTGAGATTTTTGGATTAGTCAATGGAGAAGATAACATAGAAATGGATTCTGAAGAGTTTGGTGACATGTTGAAGCTAATGGGTTTTTCAGGAAGCAACCCTAATAAATTGCTGAAGAAGCAACTGTCCGCTGCCTACCAATTTATGGCAGACATTGTAGGAAAAGTGCTGATGGAAAAGCACTCAGCGCATGACTACATAACCCGACACCAATTCCTGGTTATGTGCACCGTGGTGAACAAGAGACGTGTCGACTGGGGCATAATTTTCTTTGAATTGATAAAGAAAAAGAATAGTAAGAAGGAAGTCTGCTTCGGCAGAATTTTGGGAATCTTCCTCCAAGAGAAGGCTGCTGAATGCATGGTCTCCCCGACCATCTTCATAAATGCCAGCAAACGCCTCACATGCGCTCTGTTTGGCAGGTGGGAGAGGACTATCTCTAAGCCCTCAAAGGCTTCCTCCTCGTCCATTCAACCTTCTAAGATCACCAGGGCTGTAAAGGCCACTCCCCTCCCTGCTGAAGAGGTCATTCCATCTCCACAACCTCCTCCAGCAACTCATCTTCCTCCATCATCAACCTCTCTTCAAATTCCTCCAACTTCGCCTACTCATGTTTCTTCATCTCCACAACATACTCATGTGCCTACTCCTCCTCCATCTCCACCACTGGACCTTACCTACATTCCTATACCTCCAGCTTCACCTCATGAGACATCACTTCCTACACCTCCTCAGTCTCCTCTTCCCACACTTATCCTCCATTACATCCTACACCATACCCACAGATATTGCCATGCCAGATGCCCCCATTACATCTTCATCTCCATCCTCTCATCACATACCTGTTATTCCATCCTCTTCCCCTTCCCCATTTGATCCATCTACCATCATTTCCTTGCTCACTCCCCTCATCAAATCTCTCATCTAAGAGTCTATTACACCTCTTGTGACCTCCATCAATTCTTTATCTACCCAAATTTTTGCCCTATCTGCTGTCCCCTCTTCATCTAGGGGCCTGGCTCCAAGTTCTCCTGAACCCAGGCAGGGGGAGAAGCTCAGTGATGAAGTTACAGCAGATGTAAATACAGCAGTAGCAGCAGTCACAACAGTGGTCCCCTCCACAGCAGATGCAGATTCAGATACAGATACAAAACTTTTGACAGATTTTGATTCTGAGATGATTGAGTTAATTCATTTTATGGACACTGACATTGATCTAGATGAGTCAGTTGAACAAATAAAAACTGTTGGTGATTTCTCTCTGAATCCCACAGTTAATCTACCAGAATTATTTGAAATTTTTGATACTGTACATTTGCAATTTCTCCCAGCAGATTTTACTAAGCCAAGTTTGGCTATTGTACCATAGACCTCTCCAGTAAGTCCAGAAGTTGCTAAGCAACTCTATGACAATTTTGCTATCTCAGCTTCAGCTTCCGTCTCAGCTTCTAGTCCAGAGGTCATTCCAGAAGATACTTTAGTGCCAGTTTCAGCACCAGATATTGTTATGGATGACTCTCCTCTACCAGATTTGGATGAGCTTATTCTAGCTGACATTGAAGAAGAAAATAAGGCAGCAGCTGAAAGCTCTGTCCCCATTGTTTTTGTCTCCTGTGCAGCTCCCTCCTCTCCTGTTGCTGAAACCTCAGTTCCTGAACCTTCTGCCCCTCCTCTAGAAAAGGCTATTATTTCTGATAAAGCTTTAAAATCTTTGGATGCCTTGTATGACATCCCTCAGTGTTCTGATTCAGAAGAAGATGATGATGATGATTCTGCTGAAGATGCTGCAAGTAAGAAAAAGAAGATGCTAGCAAATAAAAGGAAGGCTCCTCCTCCTCCAGCTCCAAAGCCTAATACCACTGCAGACACCCTTTACTACATTCTGCATAATGTAACTCCATACAAGGGAATGCCTGGATGGATGTGGCTATCCAAGAACCAGCAGAAAGATAGAAAGAGAAGTAGGAGATATTCCCCTCCTCTAGTGCACAGATTCAGGAAGGATCCTCCTCCTCCTCCTCCAGCAGCTAGTGCCTCTGGCTCCTCTAGCACCCAGAGATCTGCCCCAATGCAAACATATCAGAGACAATCGGGGTGATCTTCTGGAAGCAGCCAGCAGAGGTAGCCATCCTCTTCAGGACATCAACATCAACAGCATCAGCAGCATCAGCAATAAATTTCTGATGTACAGAAAGCTGAAAGTCCAAAGAGACCTCTCTCTCCTCCAATCCCATTTGAAGATCCTAAAACTACAAATACTGCAAGAATGGCCACATACCAAGAGTTAATTGGATTATCCTTGATTAATAAAGCCAAGGCTGAAGGCAAAGATAAATCAGGTCTTACAACTATGTCAAAGTATAGAAAAGAAGAGCTGAAAAGGTTTGACAAAGGAAATAAATTGTTTAATGTTGATGACTACATGAAGCTTCATCCAGAAGCAGTTGTCCCCAGAGCAACATCATTGAACATTATTGGGGCAGCTGATATGACTATGACAAAAGCTCAAGCTCTAGATCCAAAGAGAGAAATCATCTTTAAGAAGCCAGGAGAGCAGACATCTGAAGACAAATCCAAGCAGAAGAAGCAAAAGAAGTAATCTTCTTGTTATTTCATTTTTTGTCTGTTTTTATTTTTCAAACAATGCTATCTGTTTAAACAAAGCTGTGTATATATATATCTGCTGTATTTGTTATAATTCTCTGCCAGATATATTTCTTTTCTTGCTTTGTTTTTCTGATTGTTTCTATTTTGAGTCTTTATTAGTGACCTCACCCAAATACGGGGAGATTGTTGGATCCCTAGTTGATTTGGGCTAGGTTCACTGACTTAGGATGTGACCCATCTTGTATAGCCAGGGTCAAGTTTGTGTCCTAGAGTCTAGGACAAGTCCTTAGGTTCAACATCAGATGGACCAGTTGTCATCAAGACCATTAGAGACTCCAAACTTAGAGGATTTCAAGACTAAGTAAAGTGAGTTCGACGTTCGTCGAACTCAGCTCGACGAAAGGAGTTCTGCGCTCGACGATCGTGAGACATTTCTTAATGCTGAGCTCGATGATCTTGGTTCTCTGTTCGACAAAGACTGAGTTACTACATCAAGCCAAAGTCAGGATAATCTCAGAATTTTTCTAAGTCCAGCTTCAAGCTTTGGTCAACGAATTAGATTCTGAGCTCGATGAACTTGGACCTCAAGTTCTCAACTTCTCAGGTCGACGGAGTCAGCTTCTCAGGTTGACGAATGTAGTACTCTACTCGACGATTTCTGAACTCAGAGTATTTGTGTCGACACTTAGGGCATGTGTCGACACCAGACAATTTATGTCGACACCAGAGGAATTGAGTCGACACCAGGATTTCAGTCAACACCAATTTATGTCAACACCAGAAGATTTGTGTCGACACCAAGATCAACCAGTCGACACCAGCTTATGTCGACACTGAATATTAGCAGATGCAGAATAATTGGCCAAGTCCACAATCGTTCTTCGCTCGACGAAATTGGATCTCAGCTCGATGAATACTATCTTACAATGAGAATTATCTGCTCGACGAATGAAGATTGTCGGGTCGACGAACTCTCTCCAGCTCAGCTCGACGAACTCAAGCTCAGCTCGACGAACTCAAGCTCAGCTCGACGAACTCAAACTCAGCTCGACGAATTGCGTTCTTCGTTCGACGAATCCAGACTAGGTTATCTTCAGGTTTCCCGTCCCGTTTCTTGGCGATGATTCAGTAGTTATTATGCCATATCTTCTCGGAATGTTACCGTTAGAACGCGCATTGGCTATGGACGATTATATGCCGTTTTTCCATGGGACAGTTGGGGAAATCATTGATTGTCGCTTCCTTCCAAGGCCGACTGCAATTACTGCTCAACATTCAAATTTTGAATGTTCCTCAATCAGAAAAGACACACAGAAAGAAGAGAATCAATTATAAAAAATATCAATATACAGTCAGACACACAGACTGCAAGCAATACACACAGACAATCAGATTGACACTCAGATTGCACTGAAGAACAATCATACTCAAATCAAAAGTTCTACTACAATCATCCTGACCAAAGAACATCTTCAAGAAGAAGAAGAACAATCAAATTCAATCAAGAGTCTTCTTCTTTCCTTCAATTCTACAGGACTACTTCAAAGGATAACAAATAACAATCTGTCAAAGGAGTTCCTGAAACAATTTCTGGTCCAAGCATTCTAGGCCTTTGAAGACCTATCACCCTAAAGCAGTGCTCCAACATTCCTGATTAATTCAAGATCTCAGGGGGAGCAAAATCTTCTACCATCAATCCACAAGTCTTCTCAGCTGTTTTGAGAAAGAGAAGACACCATCTCTTTACTTCCAATTCCTGTACAGGGTCTTAATTCCCTTCAAAATTATTCTGGTTGCAAGTCTCCTTCCAAAAGACTTGAGGTTTTGGTTTTTGAGCACCTGAATAAAAGCTCATTGGTGTCAGGCACCTGATTAAAAACCTGAGTGGATTCCTACCAGGGTGGTAGAAGAGTGGATGTACCCAGGTTGGGGAACCACTATAAAAATTCTTGTGTCGTCTGGTTGCCCTTTTCTTTATGTTTTGGCTGTGCTTTATGATTGCTTAGTTTACTGTGCTTAGTTTTATTTACTTACTGACTTGTTCACTTAGGAATACAACAAAAGTTGTAAAATGTTTTTAGTGAGCACTATACTCTATTCACCCCCCCCCCTCTAGAGTATTTCAGATCTAACCTGCACTTTCACGGGTAACGGGGTCAAAGCAACAATAACCTTTCTGAGTGTTAGAGTACCCCAGAAAGACACATTTAGTGTCTCGTGGTGAGAGATTGTCATGGGTGGCAGCGAGAGAGTGTACAAAGGCTGTGCACCCAAAGATGTGCAGAGTAAGAGGAAACAGATTCTTGTTCGGATAAAGAATGGGGAATGGGGTTTCACCGTGGAGAACTGTGGAGGGAATACGATTGATGAGATAGCAAGAGAGGAGGACATCATAGCCCCAATAGAAGCAAGTAACATGCATCCGTGTCATCAGAGTGCGAGCGACATCGAGGAGGTGACAGCTTTTGCATTTCGCCACCCCATTTTGCTGTGAGGTGTAGACACAACTAGTTTGATGAATAACACCATGTTGCATACAGAACAAAGAGAAAGCATGGCTAAGATATTCCTTAGCATTGTTAGAACAAAAGATTTTAATAGAGGTATCAAACTGAGTCGTAATCATAAAATAAAACGTTATCCATACAGAGAACAGTTCAGAGCGATCCTTAAGAAGATACACCTACGTACACCTAGAGAAATCATCAATAAATGTGAAAAAATATGAACTACCCTGACCTATGGTGAAGGTAGGAGCAGGACCCCATACGTCAGAGTGAACGTGGTCAAACAGATGGGAAGAGCCAGGACTTTGTGTTGGTGGGAAGGAGGAGCGGTGATGCTTGCCAAGCTGACATGCATCATAGTTGAGAGGAGGATGATACGGAGGAAGGTGGGTAGAAGATGGTGAATAATCCGGGGAGGAGCATGACCAAGGCGAAGATGTCATTAGAGAAGATCTGTAGAGGAGGAGGAGAAGGCGGATAGAGCAGAAACATTGTCGAGGAAGTAGAGGCCGCCACTCTCAGTCCCAGTAGCAATCGTCCTTTGGGAGTCCGGATCCTGAAAAGAATAAGAAGTTGGAGTGAATGTGACAGAACACTGTAGTTGCTTGCATAGAGAAGTAACCGATAATAAATTGCAAGGGAACTTGGGACATAGAGGGTATCTGCCAGGCGAAGAGATGGAGTGACTTGAACCACTCCCGTCCCATTGACCTGTGAGCGAGAGCCACCCGCAACAAAGATCGTGGGCAACCGATCATGTGTTTCTAGAAGAGAAAAACACTAAGGATTGCCTATCATATGATTGGTAGCACCAGAGTCGATCAACCATCATCCCGAGTAACAACATAGGCACTACCGGAAGATGTGACCACCGAGTCGGACTGCGTGGAGGAGGAGGTGGAGACCATTAAAAAGAGACTGCGCAATCAAACAGGAGACCACACGAGAACAGCAGGAAGCGGCGAGAAAGAAGGTTGTAGTGATAAGGACCAAGTCGCGGAGAGAAGGGCAGAAACACCAAGCCGGGCGAACAATAAGCAACACTCTACAGCAAGCAGGACGTGCAACTAGGAACGTCGCAACAGACAAAGAAAAATTCTGTAGCGGTCACTGTGTCAACACACCAGCGACAAGGAAGGACACGACCAAGAAGTAGAGCAAAGCAGGGGGAAAGAAGTCGCACGGCTAGAGAGAAGGCCGCACAAACAGGAGAAAGAGAAGACCACGCGAACTGGGATCAGTTCGCGAGAAAGGCAACCAGGTTGTGCGAATAGAGCAGAGACCGCACAAACAGAAACTGGCCGCACGAATAAAAGGAGATGGTGGGGAGAGAAGAGGTAGAGCAACCACAAAAACAGGTCGCGGAAAAAAAAGAAAGAGATAGGTCGTGCACACAAAGGGCAGCGACAAAGAGGAGACAGAAACCGCGCGAACAGGGCGCAAACAGGCGGAAGAAACAAGTCATAAAGTTAGGTCGCGAGAAGGAGCAAGCCGTGCAGACAGGTCGTGCGGACAGGTCGTGCGGATGGAGGAAGCTCACAGAATAAGGAGGAAAAGATCGATATCTCTGATACCATGTGCAAACAAAAAACAAGAGACCGAAAAATTGGAGTAACAAAATTTTTATTTTCCAAAACAGTACATATTACAAAGGTATAGCCTCCCTTTTATAGAATAGAGGAGATGAGAGAGATTACAATGAAGCAAGGTGGGACTAAATAATTACAGGTGTAAATGGTTTAACATGAAAACAAGTCGAACAGGCTGTGCGGTTAGACAACTAGGCTAGCCTCCCGACCACCATAAGAAAGAGAGAACAAGCCGCCATAGGAGACCGGCGGACCACCCGGTCTCTAAGACGCCTGATTCAAACTGTCATACAGCCCAGATACCAATAGCAACAATCCAGCCACCAAATCGCAGGAGAGAAACTGACATACCTCTAGGTCTCTAAACTGCCATAATCAGACCGTTAGACCGCCCGGTCTCCATACAGTAATAATATGCACTCTATCTCATGTATTATTTATCATGAATGGGATTTGATATTATCAAAAGGGGGAGTTTGTTGGAACCAATGTTTCATATTCCCTGTGTTTGAGAATATCAAATCCTCGGTTATATTTGATCATGTTGTATGTTGATAGAGTGTGCAGGTTGTCAGGTGCAAGCAACAGAGAAGGATCATATAGATGCTACCGCCAGGCGCTAGCACGAACATGCCACTCTAGCCTGTCGACAAATGTCTCGAGTAGAAGCCTCGAGACGATAGGCTACCGCCAAGCATTAATACTACCACATGCGCTAACACGATGATTTATTTGGACCTAGTACTCTGGATGGTTTCGGCGCTAGCTCTAATGCGTCATGCTAGGTCTTCGACGAGTTTCGAAGGCAGAAACGTCGAGCTCAGCGCTACCATCAGGCGACTGGATTACTCCAGGCGGTAACTGAAAGATTTATTCGGTCCTAGTGCTCTAGAAGATTTTGGTGGTAGCACCTACCGCACGGCGTTAGCCTTGTCAAACAGATGTTGCCTTTTTAGGAACGTCATATCTTATGTTACCGCGCGATGGTAGGCCCTACCGCGCGGCGCTTGTTCAAATGAAAAGGCAAAAGATCGTTTCGAAGACTACATTCTAGATTTGGAGGACAGCTGGCACAGCAAGCGTGCGAAACTACCGCAATTGCTAGTCTTACCATCGGCAGTAGCCTTCTTTCTTGAAGACGTATCAAAGCTGCTGCGTTTCCTATTGTCATTACAGATCCAAGACATTTTTTGACGAAGGGTTTCAGAACTCCAGATTTCGGTAGCCTCCTTACGCCCGTCTCCAATTGTCTTCGTCAAAGTTGAAGGAAGCCTTCTCCCTCACGTTTGTGAACGAAGAACTTCGGCGATCCAAAATCTTCATCAAACACTGAGAACCTACTGGTTGCTAGCCAACGAAGATCTCAAGCACCGACCGTAGATCACACACCAGAGAAGTCGTCAAGAGGGAGAACTCCATATTACTTATCGTCTTTACTTTTAATATTTGTACTTCTTTTCTATTTTCTATTTAGTTTAAGGTGAGGAAAATCGACCGGAGAGGGTCGTCGGAATCCGGGAAGGATTCCGCGATAAATCGTCCCGGGATTTGGGATATCAAGATCGGAGGATCTAGCGGGGATCTAAGACCCTCCATTGTGTGGAGGTGAAGAGTGGGCTCTAAGACCCTTCCTTGTGTGGAGGTGAAGAGTGGGCTTGAATGCCTTTCCTGGAGGGAAAGGGTGAGAGCCAACCGGTCATAGTTTAATAGGTATATAAACCAAAAGAATCTTCATTCTCTTTGTCTCTGATCTTTGACGGCATAAAGATCAAGTTTTGATGTATACTCATCTTGTACTGTCTTTCATTATTGGTTTAATGAATGAGACTCTCCTCTCTGTGATTGTTTTGGTGTGTGAAGTTTTTTAAGTTCAATAAACGTTCGCAAACCTTATTCACCCCCCCCCCCCCTCTAAGGTTGGCCACTAGATCCAACATTAGGTACAAGTCTGCACCCCTTTATGAAGAGCAATGTGAAGATCCAGGTCAGCGTGTTCTTCAGTTTCTGGGGGCATCTGTGATCGAGAGAGCTGGCCTGAGAGTAGAGAAAGATGGCTGCAGAGAGGAGGGAGATATCTCGGGAGGTGGACATGGTGGGGAAGATGGTGGAGACGTTGGAGGTGGAGGAATCTCGGCAGGTGTATAGGGGACAGAAGGGGTGGTATGAGAAGTAGGAACAACAAGAGGAGAAAAGGTGTCGTGAGAGAAGTAGGATGCATTTTAAAATAAGTTGATGTCCACAGAGACAAACTACTTGCGAGAAACTGGTTCAAAGCAACAATAACGTTTTTGAGAGGTAGAGTACCCCAGAAAGACACATTTGGTGGCTCGTGGTGAGAGTTTGTCATGGGTGGCTGAGGGAGAGTGCACAAAGGCTGTGCACTCAAAGACACACAGAGGGAGAGAAAACGAATCTTGCCCGGATAGAGAATGGAGAAGGAGGTTTTGCCGTGGAGAGCGGTGGAGGGAATACGACTGATAAGATAGCAGGAGATGAGAATAGCATATCCCCAATAGGAGCGAGGAACCTGCATTTGAGTCAGCAGAGTGAGCATGACATCAAGGAGATGATAGTTTTTGCGTTCTGCCACGCTATTTTGCTTTGAGGTATAGATACATCTAGTTTGATGAACAATACCATGTTTAATACAGAAAGAGGAAAAATCATGACTGAGATATTCTTTTGTATTATCAGAGCGAAATAATTTTAACAGAGACATCAAATTGATTCTTAATCATAAAATAAAAAGATATCCATACATTGAATAATTCAGTGCGATCTTTTAAGAGATACACCCAAGTACAACGGGAGAAATCATCAATAAAAGTTACAAAATATGAACTACCCTAACCGACGTTGAGGGTAGGAGCAGGACCCCAGATATCATAGTCAACTAGATCAAATGGTCGTGAAGATCCACGACCTTGCTTTGGTGGGAAGGAGGAGAGGTGATTCTTGCCAAGCTTGTTGGAACACCCTATTACTAATTTGGGTCAGGATCACTATGTCTCTAGGAAACCTATTTTTGACCTCCTGTATAGATCTAAAGGTCAATTAGAATTGAGTCTAAGGGTTAGAAGTCTAGGTTTGGAAGCTGCCCTCAAAACCAAGGATTTTTCAGTTTGAGACTATGTCATATCGTCGAGATCAGCATGACGATTCGTCGAACTCCAATCGACGATTGTCTAGCTCAACTTCGACAGATCGTCGAACTCCATTCGACGATCGCCGAGCTCAGCTTCAACAAATCGTCGAACTCCATTCGACGATCTGCGAGCTCAGTTCGACGATCTTGACTCAGTTTTGGATATCTATCTCCGAGCTCAGTTCGACGATCTTTGAGCTCAGATCGATGATTTTTGTTGCTGTATAAGTCCAAATCGCTGAGCTCAGTTCGACGATAGCAGAGCTCAGTTCGACGATTTTCTGATGACTTCAAGGATTTTCAAGATTTAAATTCAGATCAGTTAAGGAGTTATTCAGCAATTAATTCAGAAGATTTTCTAGCCGTTTTCATTTATTCTGGACCAAGTTTCAATGGATTATCAAGGAATGTTTCTTTGGACTTTCCTCTAGAAGACAATTGCAATTAAGGATGCAATTAATGACAGGCCAACGGCTATTCTTGACAGAGGATGATTTTTTATTCAGTACCAGAGAATAAAACTCAAGATTTTTGAATCTCTCTATGACTTATCCTCAGAACACAGACAAGAAGAACAAGAAAAAAATATTCTCTGTCTCAAAGAATTCTCTGAAGAACACACATCCAAGGAGATCAAACTTTCTGAAATCTTCTGATCTCTCTTATCTCAAGTGTTCAAGGCCAACATCTTTCAAGACTCCAGACACCTAACATTTCAGCTGTTGCTGAAATCATCATTTGCTGGAGATCAACTTCTGAAGGCCTATCACCCTATAGCAAAGCTTCATTTCCTGAACATCTCAAGGACTCAGGGGGAGCTTTGACACCATCTAAATCCACATAGTCTTCTCAGCTGCTTTGAGAAAGAGAAGACTTCCAAAACTCTCTCATCCCCATCTCTGTAAAGGGTTTCTCAAACACCCTTCAAAAGTTTAAGTTTGATTTTTGAGCACCTTGTCAAAAGCTCATTGGTGGCAAGACACCTGATCAAAAAATCTGATTTGGTTTTTGAGCACCTTATCAAAAGCTCATTGGTGCCCAGGACACCTCATCAACTCATCCTGCAGTGGATTCCTACCTAGGGTGGTAGAAGAGTGGATGTACCCAAGTTTAGGGGAACCACTATAATTTCTTGTGTCATCTGGATTGCTTATCTTTATCTTTTGTTTCTGGCTGTGATTATTTTGTGATTAGTTTAGATCTGTGATTAATTTCTGTTGTAGGTTATTTTGTGATTAGAATTAATAGTTGCTTCCCTGTTCACTCAGATTACAACAATTGTTGTAAAAAGTTTTCAAACACCATATTCTCTATTCACCCCCCCTCTAGAGTATATCAGATCTAGCTGCACTTTCAAAGCTGACATGCATCACAGTTGAGAGGAGGACTCTACGGTGGAAGGTGGGGCATAAGCTGACGAATAAGTTGTGGAGGAGCGTGAGCAAGACAATGGTGCCACTGGATAAGATCAGTAGAGGAGGAGGAGAAGGTGGACATCACGGAAATGTTGTCGAGGAAGTAGATGCCGCCGGTCTCAGTCCAAGTAGCAATTGTCCATTGGGAGCCCGGATCTTGAAAATAACTAGAAGTGGGAGTGAATGTGACGGAACACTGTAGTTTCTTGCACAGAGAAGTAACAAAAAATAAATTGCAAGGGAACTTGGGCACGTAGAGGGTATCCACCAAGAGAAAAGACGGAGTGACTTGAACCACTCCTGTTCTATTGACCGGTGAGGGAAAGCCATTTGCAATAAAGACCGGGGGCAACCGATCATGCTTTTCTAGGAGAGAAGGACACTGAGGATTGTTGGTCATGTGATTGTTAGCACTAGATTCGATCAGCCATTTACCTTGAGTAGCGACGTGTGCATTACCTGAAGATGTGACCACCGAGGCGGGCTGCTTTGAAGAGGAGGTGAAACCGTCACCAGTTGGTCGAAGATGAGAATGATTCTTCTAGCAGCGATCAACCGTATGACTGGTGCGTCCACAGTGAGAGCAGAGAAAACGGGAAGCACCTCATTCGCCAGATTGGTTGTTGCGGCCACCAGAGCCACTCCACTGAGTTTGGTGAGCGTAGTTGTCCGGTTGAGGAGTGGAGGATAACATCGGACGTTATAGTAGAGAGGTAACAATGACTATGTGGGAAGCAGTGTCATCTAGGGTGGGAGACTCCGCCTCGCCAAGGATCTATTAATGGATCATGTCATAATACGCAGGAAATCGCAGAAGGTAGCACACAACCAGAAGCTCCAGGGAGTGTTTGTGTTGCTCAGCCAGATCCATAGAGAAGGGGGAATTCTGGAGAATTTCAGCTCCGAGAGCCTGAACTTGTTGGTAAGAAGCAATAGGATACATGGAGGGATGGGCAAAGAGATCCGTATACAAAGTATAGATGCGAGACGTCTAAGCCCTCTTTGAGTAGAGATCGGCAAGATGAACTAAGCATCCTTGACCGTTTCATCATGACGGATGACGGGTAGGCATTCATTAGAAAGACTGTTAGCCAGTCATGTTGAAAGTGAGCGATAGATCTGTCTTAACTCTAGGGGGGGTGAATAGAGTACTTTTAAAACTAGATTAGTTTTTATTGCGGAATTAAAATAAGTGATAGCTATAAGTATAGAGAGAAAATAAAAACAAAAATAATCACAACACAACAAATAAAAAATAGAGCAATCCAGATGACACAAAGATTTTATAGTGGTTCCCCAAAACAGGGTACATCCACTCTTCTACCACCCTGGTAGGAATCCACTATAGGTTTTTGTTCAGGTGCCCTGCCACCACAGGTTTTTCCTCAGATGCCCTATCACCACAAGATCTATTTCAAGGGAGATCTCACAACCCTTTGAGCTTTTGATTAGGTGCCCCAAAAATCAAACCAAGTCTTTTGATTAGGAGACTTGACAACCAAAGGGGTTAACTTTTGAAGGGAGTTATAACCCTGTACATAGTTGGAAAAAGAAAAGTGATGATGTTCTTCTCTGTCAACAGTATAAGAGAAGACTAGTGGATTTGATGTTGTCAAAGCTCCCCCTGAGATGTAGAATGGTTCAGGAAGATGAGAGCATTGCACAGGGTGTAGGCCTTCAGATTGTAGAAAATCTTCAGAAGCTTTCTGGATAGATATTGAATTGTTGTCCCTTGAAAACTCTGAAGCTAATGGTGAAGAACTCTGTAAGATTCTCAATATATCTCTGTTTGTGTATGTGTGTGAATTCTCTGTGTATGTATGTGTAAAAAATTTGTATAATATCTTCTGTCTTTCTAATCTTCTGAAACTGTTTTTTTATATTCCTTGCAAAAAATAGCATTTGAATTTGAATTCTATCCTTGATTGACTGCAGAAAATCTGGGATTAAATGACTAGTAATTGTCTTTAATTGTTTCCTCAACTATCCCAGCAAATTAGCCAACTAATTACACTGTGAATACCATAATTAATGCTACCTTGAAACGGCCATATTCTTGAGAATATGAAGCATTAATTATCAGTGCATTTATATGCAAATAATAATCAATTTTGAAATCAAACTGCCTTAGTCAATACTGGAAAAACTGCAGGGAAATTAGTCGAACAGAACCTGTGAAAATGTACTTGAAATGAAACTATTTCGTCGACCAAAGATCCAATTTCGTCGATCTAAAACCTCTCTTTCATCGAGCTGAGCTCCAAGATCTCTGAACAGAAAATTCACTACCAATCTGAGCTCTAAGATCGTCGAACTGAGATAGTCTTTTCGTCATGCTGAGCTTTTGGGAAGAAATCAGAATTCATTGATCTCTACTAAGATTTCGTCAAACTCAGCTCAAAGAAATTAGTTGAGTTCGTCGAGCTTAGCTAGGATTTCATCGAACTCAGCTCAGATAAATAACTGAGTTCGTCAAACTCTGATCAACGAAAGTTGAGCTTAGTTCAGCATTCTCTAAACGACTTTTTCGGCTCTTAGAAAACTGTTTTCTCTGGGGGTCTTTTGTCTTCTAAGTTTTTTGAAGGTGAAAACCATTCTTTCTAGGTTTGATGCCCTGACTTAGACTCTGACAAAAACCTATGACCCTATACTATATAATGTAGGTCAATCTAAGAAATCCTAATAGTGAACCTAACGTAAATTAACCCTAAAATAGGTAGGGTTCCAACACATGTGCGGACAAGAGCGTCGTTGGCATCCCAATCATCAAGGAGAGGGGAGTCTTACGGAGGAGGGTCATCGGTGAGATAATGGCATTTGCATTGAGAGCAAAGAAGGAAGGTGAAGGAGACACTCCAGTCCGGGTAGTTGGTACCGATGAGTTTGCAAACGGTGCCAATGTTGCCCGAAGGAGTAGAAGGAGTAGGAGGAGCGGCAACAGGAGTAGTGGTGGTAGAGATTTCAGAGGTTGCCATAGAAGAGAGCAGAGAGCTATGAGAAGAACAAGTCACGTCTAGAAAAGGAGGGCGTAGCGACTAAGAACAGGTCATGACTAGAATAACAGGTCACGACGACTTAATAACAGGTCACGCCAATAAGAATAGGTCGCGCAGACTTAAGAACAGGTCGCGGCAACTTAAGAATGAGAGCGACTAGAAAAGGAGCGAGCGACGACTAAGCATAGGCTGCGGTGAGAAGAAAGGGGAATTAGTGAGGTCGCACACACAAAAGGGAAATGATAAGGAGAGAAAGAAACCACGTGAACAGGGAGCAAATAGGCGGAAGAAACAAGTCGCAAAGACAAGTCATGAGAAGAAGGATCAAGGCACGTGGACAGGTCGCGCGGATAGAGAAAGCTCATAGAATCAGGAGGAAAAGATCGTGTCCTCTGATACCATGTGCAAATAGAAAGGAGTAGACCGAAAATTTTGGGTAACAAAATTTTATTACCCAAAAAGGTATCTATTACAAAGGTGTGACCTCCCTTTTATAGAATGGAGGAGAGACGAGAGATTACAAATAAGCAATGTGGGACTAATAATTACAGGAACAAGCATCTATACAAGCCGCATAAGCCGCATGGTTAGACTAACCACACATCAACTACAATGTGCATAAGACAACCTGAAAATATCTTCAAGACGCCATAGACAAGCTGCCAGACCGCTCGGACACCAATCAGCAACAACCCTACTACCAGGCCGCTGGGAGAAGCCGTTAGACCGCCAGACAAACCGCCAGATAGCCTGGTCTCCATACTGCAACAAAAGGTAAATATATTACTCCCCTTAATGTAAGCTAGCCACCATTAACAATAGAGTTCGAGTTCTTTCCATATTCTCTCCCTTTTGTTATTAGCAAAAGATACCAGAAGTATAGAAATAATTTGAAAAGAAATGGAGTGAGAAATGTTAGAGAATATACATATGACATAATTAGACAATATAAAGGTGATTTGGGATGACATATAAAATGAACAATGTGTATGCTATAAAATATCAATTAATCAAAACCATTGGTAGATTCATGCCAAACATATCTAAAGGAAGGATGGAATGTGATATATAAATATTGAAATCAGTTTCAATCCAATTCTCATGAGAAGAAATTTTATTATAGATAGTGATCTGTACAAGTTGTGTTTTGGTAGATAAGAACAAGTGATGTAATTAAAATCACATGAAATTGTGAAATGAAAACACATAACGATGACTATACACAAGACAACTTGATGGTCATGTATGAATCTATTTCACGTTAGAGAAAATAAAAATGGCCAGAAATATTGTGTGCACAAGGTACTTTATGATTCTTTTCAAGGTGCTCAATCTCACAATGCTTATGAAGACTTATAAGGAGGGTGAGTAGTGCTTGATGGAGTATCCTAAGCATATTATTGGAAGAATAATAATTTTTTCTTGTTTTTAGAACATATTTTTGTTTTCTTTTCGGCCTTCTATTTATCATTCAGGACACCTGTTGGGTCCATTCATCCTAATGTACCAGATTTGTAAGAAGTCAAACAAGTCAATGATATACACATAGTTGTACTTGATGTATGTTTAAGTGCATGTATACAAGTCAGTCCTTATTACACTGATTGGACAGGTGGTCACAAGATAGGCATGTGGAGAGATAGAAATTCTCTCTAAGTTCACAGGCTTTGAGTGAAGCAAGCTCAATCAATGCCAGATGCCTTAAGAAAGGAAGCTGGACAGAGAAATTCACTAAGTCCACAGGCATTGAGTGAAGCAAGCTTACTCAACGCCAGAAGTCAAGGACAGATGATGACAAAGGCAGAAAAATAGCTAAGTCCATAGGCATTGAGTGAAGCCAGTTCACTCAATGCTATATGGCTAACAGGGTTGAGAGAGGGCAGTCAGTCAAAGCTTTAAGTGTTGGCAATGAAGAAAAGTGGGTAAGTGTCACAACCCGCATTTTCACCGCAAATCAAGTTTATCAGAGTAAGGGAAAATGCGCGTCATGATGCCACGTCAGCAGGGGATAACTGCGGGCGCTCAGGCAGACACCAACTGACAATGAAGAAAGGTTCCTTTTTAAGTTGTTTTAAGGAAAAAATCAGTCACGAGTAGAAGTTAGCCGTATCCCTCGGCTTAGTGGCTCATCTAGTCCACGAATCAAAATATAAGATACGCTGCGGAAAAATACTTGATTACATTAACTCAAACATCCTACATGAGAATAAACGTCCCCAAAGGACAACTCATGCCATGCAGAACTCTAAATTTATTATAGTAGGAAAGATAGCTTTTACGGTCGCTAAAAGTAACGGGTTAGAGTTTCAAATCATGTAATGTATGAAGTAATAGTAGTAGATTTTTATAGCTGAAAATACCTAACATGCATTCCTAGCATAAATCCTCCCAGAGAGCAAGCAAAGCACATCCACTTTTAAATAAATGAGCAGCTAGCAAGTATCAACAACTAACAATCAGTGGGCGCCAACAAGCTGACACGAACCCACGTACAAAAGTATGTATGAACTAGTAAAAACAAAACCAACAACAAACTACCTCGCTATAACGAGGCAACAACCATGACCAACACTGCCGCCAGAAATCCAACACCGGCACTGCTAACTGCTACAGCTCTGAACCTGAGGCATTCCAAAAAAACAGAATACCTCAGCAAGAAGGTACAAGTAGTGGCAGGAAAAGTAATAAGCCAAAATAAACAAAGGTCAACAGGGGTACCAACTCAAGACCAAAAGCAATGAAGTAATGATCAAAAGAAAACAGGGCATCAATAGGAAAAGAACTCCTTCGTGATTTTTCACGTCCACAAGGGTGCACCAGATGCACATGGCTATAAGGTGACTACAAAAATATCTCTTCAGAGAGAAAGTACAAAACCTTCATTAGGCACCTGTGGTTGACTCTACCCCAAAAACACGGCGAAGTGGTCACTCTTGGACACACCCCCGAAAAACACAGGCGTAGTGGTCACTCTTGGACACACCACTCAAAACAAACAGATATATTATCCATCTAACTGCGAGGGAGTCTCATGCTCTCCACCATACACCGCAGGCATCCAAAAACCAGGTAGACTTCCACAGGGCACTAATGAAGGTAATAAATACCGCGGAGGTGGAATCGTCCACTAACTCCCGCATTCAAGAAACCCAAAAAAAACATAACACAAATATCTCGGGATTTGGCTCGACAAACTCTACTTGACATTAGAGAACTCAAGACGCGGTTGATCAACCCTTAGGAACGATTTACAACCCTAATTAAACTCTAAAACGTTTGATAACGAGAGCTAAGGTACTTAAACCATCGCTAAAACAATTCAAGAACGATTAAACATAAATATACAAGATCGAGTTTAGCACGACAAAACATCATAACGACATGTGATCAACAGAGCGGTTAATAATAACAATAATTTGGAAGAATAATTGTAGAAAATGTTTGGGGATGTGAAAAACATAGCCGTTACCATCGAATCGGACAAGGAGAAACGAGGAGAAACCACCACTTGCCTTGGTTTTACCGGAAAAGTCCACCGAATCACTCCACGTCGTAGATCGGGGCAAAAGGATGCGGGAGAGGTTGAGATCTAAACAAAAATGGTGGAAAAGGGGTTAGGGCCGAAAAACCCTAACGAAAAAAACTCAAGGAATGGGGAAGAAATTACCATGATAGCGTAGCTCTCGGCGAGAGCTTTCCGGATCTAAGTTCGGTTGAAGATTTCGAGCACCGGAGAACCGTCGGCGGCCACCGGAAGATTCACGAAAAAGAAACTCTCTCTCTCGCTCGCTGCTCTGCTTCGGGAGAAAAAAATAACGGAGAAGATGAATTTTGGTTCTAAAACCTAAGTCCAAATATATATATATATATATATATATATATATATATATATATATATATATATATATATATATATATATATATGTTTATAAAAAGTTTTGTCAAAAACCGTTTATTTCGAGCAGTTTTGCGGGAACCCAAAATAGAGATCAAGAATGACTTCAAATCAAAATGTTGTCAACATGAAAGTTGTAGATATCGTCGAGACGAACAAATTTCATGTTGACCAGTGTTTGATACGATGCCGTATTGACCCTGAAAACGGCCTCTGAACTCAGACAGAAAACAGCCTACTCGAGTGGCAGCATACCTACTCGAGTAGCAGCATACCTACTCGAGTAACAGCATACCTACTCGAGTAGTAACATACCTACTCGAGTAATAACATACCTACTCGAGTAGTAACACAATATACTCGAGTAGGGGCTCATTACTCGAGTAAAAACATGACTTACTCGAGTAGAACTAGCACATACTCGAGTAACAGCTCACCACACGAGTTATAGCGGAAAAACGACATTAGGGGTTTAAAAAGACCTCAAATCGAACAGTGGTCAACATGAAAGTTGTAGATCTCGTTGAGACGAACAAATTTCATGTTGACCATTTTTTTAATACGACGACGTTTTGACCCTCAAAACGGCCTCTGAACGCAGACAGAAAACAGCCTACTCGAGTGGCAGCATACCTACTCGAGTAGCAGCATACCTACTCGAGTAACAGCATACCTACTCGAGTAACAGCATACCTACTCGAGTAGTAACATACCTACTCGAGTAATAACATACCTACTCGAGTAGTAACACAATATACTCGAGTAGGGGCTCATTACTCGTGTAAAAACATGACTTACTCGAGTAGCAGCCCACCACTCGAGTTATTGTAGAAAAAACGGAATTATGGGTTTTAAACGACCTCAAATCGAAAAGTGATCAACATGAAAGTTGTAGATATCGTCGAGACGAACAAAGTTTATGTTGACCATATGTTGATACAACGCCGTTTTGACCCCCCAAAAGGCGCCCGAGTAAGAAATCTAAAACGGGCTAATCAGGTAGAACCACAGCTTCTCGAGACGACTCAGCACAGAAGCCCGAACGAGCGCCGAAGTAAACGAAACTCACGCCGTAGGCAAACACTAATGCTACGAACTCAATGGCGAAGTCAAAATCAGAATCCGACGAGCCATTCCCGAGATATTAATCTTCGAAGTATACGGCGAACATAAACAACCCAAAACTTCAATCGCGCGCCGAGACTCCAAAAATGCTCGGATTGCGATGAAACTTGACGAGCAAGTCCAAAATTACTTCACTTAAATTCCCAATGCAAAATCTTCCCATTACAACAAGAATTCGGCCTACTCGACCGCACAGACGCGAAATTGCCTTATCGACATTGCGCCGTCAATTCGACGTTAAAAGTAACGCCACGACGCCATAAATCTGACGTTCCTAAACAAATAAATCATCGAAAAAATCGGGGGCGTTACAGTCACTCCCCCTAAAAATAAGTTTCGTCCCGAAACTTAACACAACTTCAAAACCAATCAAAACGATAAAATCAAACATAACTGAAAACATAACGACATACCTGAAACTAAGAGAAGAGGTGCGGGTGAGATCCCCTCATCACCGATTCCAATTCCCACGTCGCGCTCTCGACGTCTTGATTTCTCCAAAGAATCTTGACCATAGGGATGGTCTTTCTCCGCAACACCCGCTCTTGAAAATCCAGAACACGAACAGGTTCTTCCACATAAGTAAGGTTGGGCTGAATCTGGGGTATCGAGTCGAGCACTTGACGATCATTACGAACACATTTCCGCAACTGACTCACATGGAATACATCATGGACACCAGGGAAGGTCGCAGGCAATTCCAACCTATAAGCCGACACTCCGATGCGCTCAAGAATCTGGAAAGGTCCCACATACCGGGTGTCTAACTTGTGGTTCCTACCAAATCTTTTAACACCGGACATTGGAGAAACCTTCAGAAACACCAAGTCTCCAACCGCAAACTCCAGATCGACCCTTCGAAGATTAGCATATTTCTCCTAGCGTTCTTGAGCCACACGAAGCTTTTCTCGAATATGAGTCACAGCACAATTCATCTCTTCAAGGGCTTCTGGACCTAACAACGGCCTCTCACCAACTTCAGCCCAAAATAGTGGGGTTCTACAACGCCTCCCATACAAGGCCTCAAACGGAGCCATCTGCAGACTCTCTTGATAACTGTTATTGTAAGCAAACTCCATGAGTCTGAGACGCTCATCCCAAGCACCACCATGATCCAAAATATAACACCTGATCATATCTTCTACGATTTGATACACTCTTTCCGTCTGACCATTAGTCTGAGGATGATAGGCGGTGGAATACCTTAAATCGGTACCTAACCCCTCCTGTAAACTCTTCCAAAAGTGAGACGTAAATCTAGAGTCCCGATCTGATACGATGCTAACATGCACACCATGTAACCTGATGACCTCCTCAAGATATAACTCAGCTATCTTCTTCATTGAGTACCCAATCTTAAATGGAACAAAGTGAGCACACTTTGTCAATCTGTCGACTATCACCCAAACGGAGCCATGCCCACGGGGAGACTTTGGCAGACCGGTGATAAAATCCATTGAAATACTTTCCCACTTCCAACTTGGAATATCAAGCGGTGTCAACTTACCACCAGGCCTTCTATGATCAGCCTTAACACGCTGACATGTAAAACATTCCGATACAAACTTTGCGATGTCGTTCTTCATCCCTGACCACCAAACAATTTGCTTCAGATCTTTATACATCTTTGTGGAGCCAGGGTTGTAGGCTACACTGGAACCATGAGCTTCAGCACAGATCTTAGCTCGAATATCGTCAAAGGCGGGGACGCAAAATCTACCCCGATACTTCAGGGCGTCCAACTCGTCCACAGAGAAATCGGGTAGCTCTCCCTTCACCATTCTATTCTGGAGATGCAACAAGTCCGGATCATCCTTCTGATGTGCTCGAGTAAGGGAAATCCAAGAGGGTTCTTCTGCCTCTAGACTAGCAGGCACAGTACTACTCCCAACCTCAATATCCATCAACAAAAATTATTCTATCAAGGACTGCACCGACAGATTAAAAATCTTACGGCCTTTCTACTCAAGGCATCAGCTACTAAATTAGCCTTTCCTGGATGATAAAGAATTTCCACTTCATAATCTGCTACATATTCTAACCACCGACGCTGGCGCAGATTTAGCTCCTTCTGAGTGAAGACGTACTTCAAACTCTTATGGTCAGTATAGATCTTGCACATCGCGCCATATAATAAGTGTCTCCAAAGATTCAGTGCATAAATTACAGCAGCAAACTCCAAATCGTGCGTCGGATAGTTTCTCTCGTGGATCTTTAGTTGTCTCGATCCATACGCAATCACCTTACCATCTTGCATTAAAACACAACCAAGTCTGATATGTGACGCATCGACATACACAACATACTCAACTCCCTCAGTAGGTAAGGTTAAAATCGGAGCAGCACATAATCTCCTCTTCAGCTCTTGGAAAGCCTCTTCACATTTATCACTCCAAATGAAAGCAGTATTCTTCTGAGTAAGTCTAGTTAGAGGAGCAGACAACACCGAAAATCCTTCCACGAATCTTCTGTAATAGCCAGCTAGGCCTAAGAAACTCCTAATCTCCTTCGGCGTAGAAGGTCTCTCCCATTCCATTACCGCAGAAATCTTAGTCGGGTCCACAGAAATACCGTCCTTGCTTACCACATGACCCAGAAAGGACACCTGAGGTAACCAAAACTCACACTTGCTCAACTTCGCATATAACTTATGCTCCCTCAGGGTCGACAAAACCAGACGTAAATGCTGAGTATGCTCCTCAACATTGCGATAGTACACCAAGACATCATCTATGAACACAATAACAAATCAGTCCAAGAAATCCTTAAACACCCGATTCATCAAATCCATGAAGGCAGAAGGTGCATTGGTTAAACCAAAAGACATCACCAGAAACTCATAATGTCCATGTCGTGAACGAAAAGCGGTTCGAGGAATATCTGCCTCTCGAATCCTCAACTGATGGTAGCCTGAGCGAAGATCGATTTTTGAAAATACCGAGCTACCACGCAATTGGTCAAACAAATCATCAATCCTTGGCAGGGGATATCTATTCTTAATTGTTACCTTGTTCAATTCCCTATAATCGATGCAAAGTCTCATCGATCCATCTTTCTTCTTGACGAACAAAACAAGAGCACCCCATGGAGAAGTACTTGGTCTAATAAAACCACACCTCAGCAACTCATCGAGCTGAGTACGCAACTCGTCCAACTCACGCGGAGCCATACGGTACAGTGCTTTAGCAATGGGACGAGTGCCCGGTTCGAGGTCTATCACAAACTCTATCTCCCTTTCAGGAGGAAGTCCTGGAAGACTATCAGGAAAGACATCTGGAAACTCTCGCACCACCGAGACATCCTCAAGACGTGGCGTAACAAAAGCTGTTTCCAGAGCAGAAATAGAAACCAAAAATGCCTCGCAACCAGACCCTATAGCACGATAAGCACGTACCGCAGAAATGACAGGAGAAACTCTGTCCTGAAATCCATAAACGCTCATTGGTTGTCCGTCGTCCATTCTGAAATCCAATCGCTTAGCCTTACACTGGATGACCGCATCATACTTGGACAGCCAGTCCATGCCCAGAATTACGTCAAAATCAGACAGATCCAAAACCATCAGATCCGCATAAGCCAGAAAATTGCCAAGACAGATAGGGAATCTCAGAACTCCTTGGTTAGATATCACCGAATCACTGGAAGGGAGCTTGGCATTGAAGGAGCCTCCTAATTGGTCCACACTCAGATGGTGCTTATCGACAAATCTCCGGGCCACAAAGAAATGGGTGGCCCCCGAATCGAATAGAACGCGCGCCCACCTATTTCGCACCTTAAACTCCCCTAAAACCGTAACATACGTAACTAAACGAACAATAACTAGGGCAACAAGGATAATTAAATAAGAATAGATTAAACTGAGGCTAACCTGATATCACTTGCGTAGAGGTTTGGGCTTCCTCACTGGTCATCACGTTCAGCTTTCCCTTTCCATTATCCAGGCTTGGCGGTGGCGGCAGAGCTCGAAGTGGGGAAGGCTGCAGTGGGGGCTAAGACTGGGGGCACGAAGACTTCTGGTGTCCCTTCTGCCCACACTAGAAGCAAACCCTTTCTTTCATCCAGCAACGAGTCACATCATGACCCTTCCTTACACAGAACGAGCATACAAGCTCTCCCTTGGGTGCACCTTGGATGGCATGCACCTGCTGCTTCAGGGTTGCAGTCCTCTTGAAGCACCTTTCGTAGGGGTGGCTAGGTCGACCACAGAAGCTACACACATCCTTACTTTTCTTTTTCGAAGAAGGGGCAAATGCCCTAGAGCTACCATCCTCAACACCTTTTCTTTTCTCCTTCCTTGCCGCAACACCGCGATTCTTGGCATTTTCAATCGCCTCCACTTTTAAAGCGGCTTCCACTGCTTCAGCATAACTTTCAGCTTGGTAAGCGCATGCCAACTGCTGGACGTCGCTTCGTAGTCCTCCCAAGAAACGTTTCACTCTACCCTCTTCAGAAACTACCAAATCCGGAGCAAACCTGCTCAGTTTGCTAAACTCAATCTCGTACTCGCTCACGGTGAGCTGTCTCTGCTATAGATGCAGGAAGTTATTCATCAGGCGGTCTTGCTCGACCGAGGGCAGAAACTTTTTCAGCAACATCTTCTTAAAAGATTCCCAAGTACAGCCTTCCTTCAGGCTCTCTCTTTCCCGAATCCACCAACTCTTCGCCAGACCTTTTAACTGATAGGCTGCAATCATCACTCGCTGGGCTTCTAGAATTCCGGAATATGAAAACACCTCCTCGATGGAGATGATCCAATCATCTAAAATCATAAAGTCAGCACTCCCGTCGTAGGTGGGAGGTCCCAATCGCTGGAAGTGCGATATGAAATTCATTTCTGGGGGTATCACCATCGGGGCCACCAGAGGAGTAGGTGAATCGGGCACAGCTTGGCCCAAGGCAGGCTCTTGCACTAAGGGTTGCTGCGCGGGAGCGACAGACAACAAGGACTCAATTTGCGATTGCATCGCAACTACTTGCCTTGACAGAGCCTCATTGCTCTAACGCAAACTCTCGATAAGCGCATCGCTTTGCGCACCTGATGACTCACCCTCCGACTGGGGAGTCGACCTCGTCGCAGGACGCTTTGGCGGCATTTCTAAAAAAAATCAAATGAACAACTCATCAAAATCCTAGCTTACAACAAAGCCACGCAACTAGTTCAGACCATACTTAAAAGACACTTGCTTACACTGCAACTTGCTCTAGGATTTTATAATGATGCGATGTCCTACTTAGGATGATATCCTCTCATCCTATTGACTCTTGTGCCTATGACATGAATGCATGTATTCATATTCGTTTTTTTTGATTTAAAACCATGTGTGTACATATGTCATCCCGCAAATCTTTAGCTTGACACGTTGTGCTTATGCAATGTTATGCCATGCATGATGGTGCTATGCATTCTAAAAAGGCCCTAATGCATGTTATGCGCTGCGTACGCATGAAAATGTTATGCATCCCATACTACATGACATTCTCATGCAACAAAAAAGAAACGTGCTAGTCACATTCATGTGGTGAGGTTATGCATCCCATACTACATAACCCTCACATGTTGCCCCTATGGTGGATCCATATACAAACACATATTATGCATCCCATACTACATAATATGCCCCGTATACTTCATGTTATGCTATGAGTGTAGTGTTCGTGCTTCGGCCAAGACGTGCTGATGATATATCGGTGTGTGTATGATATGATGCTAAACACCTATTACCATCAAGGAAAGGTTGCCCGACAAATTGTCAAGCAACCTCCCTCTGATACCAACTGTCACAACCCGCATTTTCACCGCAAATCAAGTTTATCAGAGTAAGGGAAAATGCGCGTCATGATACCACGTCAGCAGGGGATAACTGCGGGCGCTCAGGCAGACACCAACTGGCAATGAAGAAAGGTTCCTTTTTAAGTTATTTTAAGGAAAAATCAGTCACGAATAGAAGTTAGCCGTATCCCTCGGCTTAGTGACTCATCTAGTCCACGAATCAAAATATAAGATACGCTGCAAAAAAATACTTGATTACATTAACTCAAACATCCTACATGAGAATAAACGTCCCCAAAGGACAACTCATGCCATGTAGAACTCTAAATTTATTATAGTAGGAAAGATAGCTTTTACGGTCGCTAAAAGTAACGGGTTAGAGTTTCAAATCATGTAATGTATGAAGTAATAGTAGTAGATTTTTATAGTTGAAAATACCTAACATGCATTCATGGCATAAATCCTCCCAGAGAGCAAGCAAAGCACATCCACTTTTAAATAAATGAGCAGCTAGCAATTATCAACAACTAACAATCAGTGGACGACAACAAGCTGACACGAACCCACGTACAAAAGTATGTCTGAACTAGTAAAAACAAAACCAACAACAAACTACCTCGCTATAATGAGGCAACAACCACGACCAACACTGCCGCCAGAAATCGAACACCGGCACTGCTAACTGCTACAGCTCTGAACCTGAGGCATTCCAAAAAAAATAGAATACCTCAGCAAGAAGGTACAAGTAGTGGCAGGAAAAGTAATAAGCCAAAATAAATAAAGGTCAACAGGGGTACCAACCCAAGACCAAAAGCAATGAAGTAATGATCAAAAGAAAACAAGGCATCAATAGGAAAAGAACTCCTTCGTGATTTTTCACGTCCACAAGGGTGCACCAGATGCACATGGCTATAAGGTGACTACAAAAATATCTCTTCAGAGAGAAAGTACAAAACCTTCATTAGGCACCTGTGGTTGACTCTACCCCAAAAACACGGAGAAGTGGTCACTCTTGGACACACCCCCGAAAAACACAGGCGTAGTGGTCACTCTTGGACACACCACTCAAAACAAACGGATATATTATCCATCTAACTGCGAGGGAGTCTCATACTCTCCACCATACACCGCAGGCATCCAAAAACCAGGTAGACTTCCACAGGGCACTAATGAAGGTAATAAATACCGCGGAGGTGGAATCGTCCACTAATTCCCGCATTCAAGAAACCCAAAAAAACATAACACAAATATCTCGGGATTTGGCTCGACAAACTCTACTTGACATTAGAGAACTCAAGACGCGGTTGATCAACCCTTAGGAACGATTTACAACCCTAATTAAACTCTAAAACATTTGATAACGAGAGCTAAGGTACTTAAACCATCGCTAAAACACTTTAAGAACGATTAAACATAAATAGACAAGATCGAGTTTAGCACGGCAAAACATCATAACGACATGTGATCAACAAAGCGGTTAATAATAGCAATAATTTGGAAGAATAATTGTAGAAAATGTTAGGGGATGTGAAAAACATAGCCGTTACCATCGAATCGGACAAGGAGAAACGAGGAGAAACCACCACTTGCCTTGGTTTTACCGGAAAAGTCCACCGAATCACTCCACGTCGTAGATCGGGGCAAAAGGATGCGGGAGAGGTTGAGATCTAGACAAAATTGGTGGAAAAGGGGTTAGGGCCGAAAAACCCTAACAAAAAAAACTCAAGGAATGGGGAAGAAATTACCATGATAGCGTAGCTCTCGGCGAGAGCTTTCCGGATCTAAGTTCGGTTGAAGATTTCGAGCACCGGGGAACTGTCGGCGGCCACCGGAAGATTCACGAAAAAGAAACTCTCTCTCTCGCTCGCTGCTCTGGTTCGGGAGAAAAAAATAACGGAGAAGATGAATTTTGGTTCTAAAACCTAAGTCCAAAAAATATATATATATATATATATATATATATATATATATATATATATATATATATATATGTTTATAAAAAGTTTTGTCAAAAATGGTTTATTTAGAGCAGTTTTGCGGGAACCCAAAATAGAGGTCTAGGATGACTTCAAATCTAAACGTTGCAACATGAAAGTTGTAGACCTCGTCGAGGCGAACAAATTTCATGTTGACCATGTTTTGATACGATGCCGTTTTGACCCTCAAAACGGCCTCTGAACTCAGACAGAAAACAGCCTACTCGAGTGGCAGCATACCTACTCGAGTAGCAGCATACCTACTCGAGTAACAGCATACCTACTCGAGTAGTAACATACCTACTCGAGTAATAACATACCTACTCGAGTAGTAACACAATATACTCGAGTAGGGGCTCATTACTCGAGTAAAAACATGACTTACTCGAGTAGAACTAGCACATACTCGAGTAACAGCTCACCACACGAGTTATAGCGGACAAAATGACATTAGGGGTTTAAAAAGACCTCAAATCGAAAAGTGGTCAACCTGAAAGTTGTAGATCTCGTCGAGACGAACAAATTTCATGTTGACCATTGTTTAATACGACGCCGTTTTTACCCTCAAAACGGCCTCTGAACGCAGACAGAAAACAACCTACTCGAGTGGCAGCATACCTACTCGAGCAGCAGCATACCTACTCGAGTAACAACATACCTACTCGAGTAACAGCATACCTACTCGAGTAGTAACATACCTACTCGAGTAATAACATACCTACTCGAGTAGTAACACAATATACGCGAGTAGGGGCTCATTACTCGTGTAAAAACATGACTTACTCGAGTAGAAGCAGCATATACTCGAGTAGCAGCCCACCACTCGAGTTATTGCAGAACAAATGGAATTAGGGGTTTAAAACGACCTCAAAACGAAAAGTGGTCAACATGAAAGTTGTATATATCGTCGAGACGAACAAATGTCATGTTGACCATAGTTTTATACAACGCCGTTTTGACCCCCAAAAAGGCGCCCGAGTAAGAAATCTAAAACGGGCTAATCAGGTAGAACCACAGCTTCTCGAGACGACTCAGCACGGAAGCCCGAACGAGCGCCGAAGTAAACGAAACTCACGCTGTAGGCAAACACTGACGCCACGAACTCAACAGCGAAGTCAAAAACAGAATCCGACGAGCCATTCCCGAGATATTAATCTTCGAAGTATACGGCAAACATAAACAACCCAAAACTTCAATCGCGCGCCGAGACTCCAAAAATGCTAGGATTGCGATGAAACTTGACGAGCAAGTCCAAAATTACTTAACTTAAATTCCAAATGCAAAATCTTCCCATTACAACAAGAATTCGGCCTACTCGACTGCACGGACGCGAAATTGCCTTATCGACATTGCGCCGTCAAATCGACGTTAAAAGTAATGCCACGACACCATAAATCTGACGTTCCCAAACAAATAAATCATCGAAAAAATCGTTGTCGTTACAGTAAGTTCACAGGCATTGAGTGAAGTCAACTCACTCAATGCCATATAGCCAAAAGCGTTGAGTGATGCTATTTCTGTCAAAGCCATAGAAGAAAGTGACAGAAAATTGGTTAAGTCTAGAAGCGTTGAGTGAATCTTGATCACTCAACCCCATGCAGTGTCTGTCAAAGCCAAAGCAAATTTGTCAAAAAAATTCGACTACGTCCAAAAGCATTGAGTGAAGCCAGTTCACTCAATGCCATGCTGATTCAGTCAAAGCCTTGGAAGAAAGACAAAAAATTCTAAGTACAATAGTGTTGAGTGAAGTCAGCTCACTCAATGCTAAAGGGAGAAAATGTTGAGTGTAGTCAACACACTCAACACCTTCATACAGAGCAGAATTTTTTCTAAGTCCAGAATCATTGAGTGTAGTCAACACACTCAACGCCTTTATATAGAGCAAAATTTTTCAAAGTCCAGAATCATTGAGTGAAGCCAGTTCACTCAATGCTCTCAATGCCATAGTTGTAGAAAGGGTTGAAGATCAAGCCACGACAAAAAGCGTTGAGTGAAGCTTATACAGTAAACGCTCTCAACGCTAAGGATGCAAAAAGGGCTGAAGATCAAGCTAAGGCAAAAAGCATTGAGTGAAGCTTATACACTAAACACTCTCAATGCTTGGACAAGCTGAGAATTTGATTAAGTTAAAAAGCATTGAGTGGAGCTTACTCACTCAACGCTTAGTAGAGAAGAAAATTTTCTACGTCCAGATTCGTTGAGTAAAGCCTGTTCACTCAACACACTCAATGCCTAGGTACTTTTCTGAAATTTTCTAAGTCCAGAATGGCTGATGTTAAAAAACTCAACAAAAGCCAACAAAATTACAAAATGATAGTGGAAGAGCTGCAACTCATCACTAACATTGTCGTCAGTCTCATTCTGTAAAACTAAGGATATAATCTATCGTTAAAGCAATGACACATGTCAATCATCTCACTGGATGGCAAGATTATAAATAGAGAAGGAGATCTAGATCGAGATAAGTTTTTCCGAGTGAGAAATTCATTTAGAAAAAGAGGACCGGGACTTCGTCTTCTTTCCCCCACCATTTTTGCAAAAATAAGAAGATCGAATTGATGATTCTGAAGGATCTCTGAGTTAGATGCGACAATTAACATATGGTACTACAGGATCAAAGGATTTCTCTGACGAAGAAGAATCAGCCAAGGCCAACCCTAGCTGAAGTTGCTTCAAGATCCAAGCCGAGCCAAATTTGAAGATCAATCTCTAGATCTATGAAAAATAGGTAGAGAAATATGTGTTCTAGAAAATAGGTTAGCTGATAGAAGATCTTTCCTCTCTCTCCTTCATCAGCAGAATCAGAATCAAGGTTCTTAGATTACTTCTAGCACAAATAACAGATTCTTGAAGAACATCAACCTTGTTGCTGTAAAGAAGATAGGGCTGAGATTCTCTCAGCTCAGGAGGGAATTAACTCAGTGATTAATTTCATTTGAGTCAAAATAACTTTTATATTCAAATTTTGTACGATATGTTCAAGATCTGTGTTGTAATCCTAGATTATAAAGGCTGAGTGGTGGATCTTGTGAGATCTGTATTGAAAGCCTAAGTTATAAAGGCTGAGTGTAGGATCTGGTATAGATCTGAGTGGCAGGATCCAGTCTTGTATCTATGTGTGGTAGGGCTGTAGTTTCAGTCTATGTTGTCGGGCATTTGTTCCTATGGTAGGTGATTAGGTGATTACAGTGTGGTTGGGCTGAGTGCTTGTGTTGTAGGTCTCTGTGGAGACTATGTGATCCAGTGGGATCGTGTTGTAATCTCTGAGGAGCCAAGTTATTGGAGAAGTGCCTTATCTAACATTCTGTCAGAAAGGAGGGAGGGACAATGGATGCACCCATATACTGGGGAACTACTATAAAGATACTGTGTCGTCTGGGTGATATTCTTGAAAGCATCAACAATCATATCATAACACACAACATAATCAGCTAACAGTCAAAAGAATATAAAAAGACCTTAATAATCTATTCATCCCTTCTAGGTGATTAACTACCCTTGTATTCAAAGACTTTCAAGTGATATTAGAGGGAGGTTGCTCAAGAAAGGCTTAACAGTCTTAGTAGATTATAAAAGGTAGCTGAGAAAATAAAAGTATGGGTTCAGGAGAGAATCATAAGGAATTAGGTTCTATGAAGCATCGTCTATGCAGGAAAGAAAACTTTGGAATCCGTCAAAAAGAGTCAGATTGTTTATGGAAGCATAAGACCCTAGGATTTATATTACAGTATAAGAACGCTCATTCATCAATTGAAGGTCTCTGTTCTTGATGCAAATGTCAAGACTCATAAGAGTTATGCAAAAATCACTAAAGATGAAATCATCTTGGCTGCAATGGATAGGAGGGCACAAAACATTATAGTTAGTGTCATAGATGACTCTCCTTTTCAAAACCTGGTGCACTGTAAGACCTCAAAGGAAATGTGGGACACTCTGGTGATATATATAGAGGGTATTGAGGAAGTTAGAGATGATAGAAAGTCTATGCTCAATCAAGAGTATGAGGCTTTCATGCAAATCAAGGAGGAGACCATAGATAGCTGCTATGAAAGGTTTTTCAGAATTATAAATGAGCTAAGGACCTATGGCCGGGTATTTAGTAACTATGAGCTAAATGATAAGTTTCTTATGTCTCTTACTAAAGATTGAGACACTAAGATACGTGCCATTAGAGAAGTGGCAAAGCTAGCAGAGACTCCACCATCCACTTTATTTGGGAAGCTGTTGTCATATGAAATGCATCTGACTACAAGGAAGGAGGAAGAGAAGACTAGTAAAGCTTAGGCCAAAGAATCAACTATAGCCTTTAATGCAGATAGTTCCAATAAGAGCAAAGAGAAGAATCCTTATCTCCTAAGAAGGCTAGCTGAGTCTGATGATTCAGATTAAGAGACATCAGAATGCAATATGTCTGATGAGGTGTTTGCTGCTTTCTCAAGGTAGTTCATGAAGTTGATGAAGAAAAAGGGGTGGTGGAGCAAACCATCTTCCTTTCAACACAAGGAGGACTACTACAGAACCAAGAAGAAACCTTCCAAGGAAGGTATGAATTACTCAAAACACAGTAAATATATTTCTAAAAAGATTATCTGTTTATGCTGCAACAAGCCAGGACATGTTGTGCCTGAATATCCTGTGAAGAAGAAGGATGCTGATGAGAAAAATCATCATCATAAGAAGGCAAGAAGGAGAGAACCTTCATTGTGAAGAAGGATAAAAGTTGGACTGATTCATCATCTTCTGATTCAGATGAAGATGAGGAAGCCTATATTGGGTTGATGGCAAGATCTGATGAAGAATCCTACCAGGATCGGCCTAGTCCATCTAAGGTACACTCTCTATTCCGCTCTTCATCTAAGTCAAGTTATAAGACTAGTCCAGGTTCATAAACATGTTCATCTAAGGACGAAGGTGATTCTGAATCTGAGAATGATATCAATCAACTGATTGATAAGTATGGTGAACTTCTAGAAGCATTCAAAAGAAGTAAGCAACTGACTAAAAAGCAGGCTGAAGAGATTGTATCTCTACAACTTGCTGCTTCCCAGCATTCTAAGAGAGCATTCATGCTGGAACAGAAAATATGGGATGTCAGTCAGTTGAAGAATATTACTTTTATATAGATAGGCACCATAAAGTATAAGAATGATCTTATTAGGGATCTAGAAGAAAAGCTTCGAAGGAAGAAGAGAATTGTGGCAAGTATTTCTAAGCCCAATTCAGTGTAGCCCATTATTGACTCCTTCACCTCTCAGAGAAGCAAGAGAGGAGTTGGATTCAAGGGAAACAGTAAAGCTGCCTCTTTCAAAGGAAAGGGAAAAGCTCCAGCTAAGCCATTGATGACTACTTTTAGTCATCATTTTTTGGGGTAGTTTAGTATTCAAATTTCTCAAGTATATTTATATTTTTATGTATTCTTATGCTTGTTTTGTTTTATTTTTTGATTAATGTCTTTTAGTTATGATATTTTAATTCCTAAGTTTTATTTATATATTTTATGTATTTTATGTCTTCTTATGTTTAGTTTTAATTTTAATAACTAATGTTTTATTATGTTATGTTGTGCATAATTTTATGTTTAAAAGCTATCTATGTGTTGTCATAAAAAAATTTATAACTAATGTGTTGTGTTATTTTGTTTTATTTGTAGGTTCATGCCCAACTACATGCAACATGGAGCAGCCCTTGTACATGAATGCAGCCCACCATGCAAGCCAAGGCTCCTCTTCAAGTTCAAAACCGAGCCATGATGTTGGTACTGCACACATGATGCAACCCGAGCAGCCCAAGCAACCATGCAGCCCCTCTACACCCTACCCGAGCCTACAACAAAGCCCACATGGTGCAGCCCAAACTTCTCCTTCAAGTGATACCCAAGCCACTTCAAAGATAAAGCAGCCCACTTCAAGATACAGCCCACAAAGAGCAGCCCGACCCCCTTCAAGTGCAGCCCAAGTCTCCATTCATGCATGGTCGGCCATCCCCTCCCTCTCCCCTTTATTGTTTTCTTTTCTTCTTTATTCCTCATGCATCTCCCCACTCACTCCTTCTCTCTTATTTATTTCGCATTCACCCCTCTTTCCCCCTCTCTCTCATTCTCATTTAAACCCATACACCCCCTCTTATATTTTATTTTGTTCTTTTTCTATTTTCCAAAATGATAATGTATATGCATGCATGTAGCCACTCCCTCTCTCCACCTCATTTAATATCATGCATGCATCCTCTCTCCATGCTTTGGCCGACCACCCCCCTTGTCCCCTCATCTTCAATTCATTCTAGAACCTTCTCCCTCTCCTATAAAAGGAACCCATGTCTCATGCTAGAGTTGGATTTTGGAGAGAGCAAGTGAAGTACTAGTTCAAGAGAGAGTGCTTTCTTTCATGTTTCTTACATGTTGTTAAGTTTTCATTAGTGTAACCTTTGCTTTTGTTAGTGTAATATTTTCTTTGGTAGCATAATCTTGTCTCTTTATTATTTTGTACTTCTCCATTTTTATTAATCAATGAAAATGAATTTTCTTCCTTTTATTGTGTTTTCTTCCTCAACTATGCGTAGCTAATCTTCTTTTAGCATTTGATCATGAGAATCCATGATTTGAGATTGGAATTCTTTTTTACTTCATAATTTTATTTTTGCTAAATTTCGCTCGATCCCTCTTGGATTTATTTTGAGCCGACTCCGTATTTCCGGTATACGGTAGTAGGCCTTTGATCTCATTTCATCGTAGTCGAGAGACTTGGTGATTTGAAAGATCACTCAAAGAAGGAAGGAGTTGCACACAATCCTAGAGATAGGATGACTTAAATCCTCCGGATTGGAGTTAAATCCAATAGTGCGGATCGCCTCGATAATGCAACTTTAGGCCTCTTTGATTTGTAAAGAGATTTCGATCAAAGCGTCTATAAGTTAGGAGACTTAATGCTCTAGCGAGATTTTGTCTTATTTTCAGATCCGTCACGGTCGAGTTTAATTCGCAATTATAAAATTATATTTTTATTTCTCTTATCTCTTTTTATGGTGAATCATAGATCAAGTGCTATCTTTTAATCCATAGCTTCATTTTAATTTCATTTCTATTTAATTTTAAAAATTCCCAAAACCCAACAATCTTTCGGTAAGATAATAGTAGAAGCGTGAGTAGCAGTACTTGACAGCCCCGTGTTTAAATACGACCTTGTTACTACAATTCGATAGGTACACTTGCCTTTTCGGATTGATAGTGAATTCAATTCACCAAGTTTTGGGCGCCGTTGTCGGGGAGCCTTTTTCGTCAATATTAGGAAAGTGCTTTCGCTATTACTTCTGCAAAAAAAATCAAAATTTTTTTTACCTTTCTCTATTTTCCTCTTCACGTTTCTATTTTCGTTCTTTTATTTTCTTCCCTCCATTCTCCTTCAATTTTTTTAGTGCATGACCCGCACGAATCCGTCGCTACTAGTTGATTTGGACCCAGAAATCGAACGCTCCTTTCGGAGACAACTACAATTCAGGGCTTCCACTTCTCAAACAGCGGTTGAGGATTCCGACGGTGATTGTAATTTTAATTCTGAAATGGGATATCCTAACCCAGGAATGGCTCAGCAAAGGACCATGTCCGATTATGCTCGACCCAACTTGGAGGGTATAGAAACAAGTATTGTTCGACCTGCAATTGCGAACAATAACTTAAAGCTTAAGTCTAGCATCATACAAATGGTGCAGCAATATGTACAGTTTGATGAATTACAAGATGAAGATCCGAACTTCATATTGCTAGTTTTCTTGAGATCTGTGACACGTTCAAAATAAATGGTGTCTCAGACGATGCTATTAGGCTAAGACTCTTCCCCTTCTCTTTAAGGACAAAAGCCAAACAGTGGTTGAGTTCTATTCCAAGAGGAACAATCACTACTTGGAACATTTTAGTTGATAAATTTCTCGCTAGATATTTCCCTCCCGCTAAAACTACTAAATTAAGAAATGATATAACTTCTTACTCTCAAATTGCTTCTGAGACCCTCTATGACACTTGGGGGAGGTTCAAAGAACTTTTGAGAAGATGCCCTCATCATGCTCTGCCTATATGGTTACAGGTTCAGACATTTTATAATGGGCTAAATCAAGAGACTAAGCAAATGATAGATGCCGCTTTCGCTGGTTCTTTGGACCGCAAAACTTCGAAAGTCGCTCTTGAGCTTATCGGGGACATGGCGATGAACACCTACTAGTGGAACTCGTCTAGGACTCACCCAAATAAACCTGCAGGTATCTATGAAGTGGACTTTGTATCGCAACTGGCACTGCAAGTGGAGATGCTGAACAAGAAGATTTCGGAGATGACTGTTGCCTCTGCCCCTCAGGTATATGAAAATGCAAATGCTGCTGCTGCCGAGCATGTGGATTATCTGGGGAACATACCCAGGCCTGCTCAAAATAATACTTCGAACTTTTCTGCTTTTTCTAATTTTTCTGCTCCGCCTGGTTTTAATTCTTCTTCAAACATATATCACCCTGGATGGCGTAACCATCCAAATTTTTCTTGGAGTAATCCCGCGAATGCCGTACGTCCACCGCATGATTTCACTCCACCACCACTACCACCACAACAAAATCAACATTTTCAAAAACCTTCCTCCTTGGAGGAAATGCTTTCAAGATACATAAGCACCAATGAAGCGACCATTAGAAATCTAACATTCTCAATGAAAAATTTAGAGAATACGGTCGGTCAATTAGCAAAGATGGTTTCCGAGAGGCCACCTGGGACTCTTACCTCAAATACTGAGTCAAACCCAAGGGAGCACCCGAAAGCAATTTCCCTTCGGAGCGGCAAGGTAATTCACGAGCCCACCACAAGGGAAGATCCAAAGGTGATTGCCTCTCCTACTTCTGAACGAATTAGTGACGAAGAAATAACTAATAAAAATTCTGGAAAAGAAAACTCTATTTTTGAAAATGAACAAGAAACATCTCTTTTGGAAAAAAGAAAAAGATGTTTTTAAAAATAATGATCTCGAGATTTTAAAAGAATTTCTACCACCTCCCTACCCCACTAAGCTTAGGAAAGATAAGCTAGATGATCAATACCAACGCTTTCTTGAAATGTTTAAACAAATTCATATCAATTTGCCATTCCATGAAGCGATTAGCCAAATGCCAAAATACGCTAAATATCTTAAGGACCTATTAACGAACAAAAAGAAATTAGAAAACTTATCTCATGTTACGTTAAATGAAGAATGCTCGGCGGTGATAAAAAATTCCAATCTTCCTAAAAAGATAAATGATCCGGGTAGTTTTTCAATTCCTTGCGTTTTTGGTGATCTTTTTGTAAAGCACGCGCTAGCGGATTTAGGTGCGAGCATCAGCTTGATGCCTTTTTCATTGTTTAAAAAGCTAGGATTGGGCACTCTCAGCCCTACATGTATGAGCATTCAATTGGCTGATCGATCGATTAAGTATCCGTTAGGTATCGTTGAGGATGTGCTAGTGAAGGTCGACAAATTCATCTTCCCTGTGGATTTTGTCATTCTTGATATTGAAGAAGACATCGAGGTCCCCCTTATCCTTGGTCGTCCATTCCTAGCCACCTCATGTGAGGTCATCGATGTAAGTAACGGAAAACTTTTGCTTCGCGTGGGAGATGACGAGGTGACGTTTTCAATAAATCAATCCATGAAAAATTCTTTAGAAAATGGCGACTCATGTTTCTTCCTTGATGTTTTAAATGAAGACGCCTCTCTTTCTCTTTCAAATGTTTCTTCCAATGATTTTTCTTCCTCTTTTTCTGATTTTTTTACAAATGTTTTTGAAGACACGGTTATGTCCGCGCAAGCCAACTTTGCAAATGAACCAGTATTTAGACAAAAAAATTATGAAAATATTGTCTTTGAAAATGAAAGGATTTTAAAGAACTCTTACGATGAACCACCCAACTTAGAACTAAAACTCCTTCCCGAACATCTCAAATATGCCTTTCTAGAACAAAATTCTAAATTGCCCGTTATAATCTCGGCTTTGCTTTCTCAATCCAAAAAACGATCAATTGATCGAACTACTACAAAAGCATCGCCGAGCTATAGTGTGGCAAATTTCTGATATTCCTGGCATAAGCCCCTCCTTTTGCACCCACAAAATATTTTCTGAAAATAATTCTAAGGATGTAGTCCAACCTCAACGTCGTATTAATCCTAATATGAAAGAGGTTGTGAAGGGCGAGGTTCTTAAGTTATTAGATGCGGGGATGATCTATCATATTTCCGATAGTAAGTGGGTAAGTCTGGTTCAGGTTGTACCTAAGAAGGGTGGGATCACGGAGTAACAAATGGAAATAATGATTTAATTCCAACTAGGACGGTAAGGGGATGGAGGATGTGCATCGATTACTGCAAATTAAATGATGCCACTCGTAAAGATCACTTCCCCCTTCCCATTATCGATCAAATTTTAGAACGCTTATCCGGGCATAGTTTTTATTATTTTCTCGACGGTATTTCGGGATACTTCCAAATCCCTATCGCACCCGAGGACCACGAGAAGACAACATTCACTTGCCCTTTCGGAACTTTTTCCTACCGTAGGATGCCTTTCGGGCTATGCAACGCACCAGCTACCTTTCAGCGGTGCATGTTGGCTATTTTCGATAAATATGTAGAAAACATTATGGAAGTGTTACTTCTCGGTTATTGGCGACTCGTTTGAGTTAAGTTTAAAGAATTTAGGAAAAGTTTTAAAATACTGCGAAGAAACAAATCTAGTTTTAAATTGGGAAAAGTGCCACTTTATGGTACGTGAAGGCTTAGTCCTTGGCCACAAAATTTCCGCGAAGGGAATTGAAGTGGACAAGGAAAAAATCGAAGTAATTGAAAAGTTACCGCCGCCTGCGAGTATCAAAGCGATAAGAATTTTTTTAGGGCATGAGGGTTTTTATCGAAGATTTATTAAGGACTTTTCAAAAATTACTAAGCCTCTCACCCACCTTCTCGAGAAAGACTCTCCTTTTGTTTTTGACGATGCTTTTTTAGCGGCGTTCGACTTAATTAAATCCAAACTTATAAATTCTCCGAGTATGATCGCCCCAGTTTGGGATTTACCTTTTGAAATTATGTGCGATGCAAGTAGTTTTGCGGTCGGTGCAGTACTAGGACAACGTATAGCTAATAATTTCCACCCAATCTATTACGCTAGCAAAATGCTTAATTCAGCACAAGAAAATTACACTATAACTGAAAAGGAGCTCTTAGCTGTCATTTTTGCTTTTGATAAATTTCGACCCTACATCACTCTTTCTAAGGTTATCGTTTTTACAGATCATTCCGCTTTGAAGTACCTCCTTTCTAAACCGGATGCCAAGCCGCATCTTATTCGTTGGATCCTATTACTTCAGGAATTCTACTTGGAGATCCGGGATAAGAAAGGAGCGGAAAATTTAGCGGCTGATCATCTTTCACGCCTAGAAAATCCTGAAATTGATATTTTTGGTGAAAATTTACTTATTGATTCTTTTTCGGATGAAAAATTTTTAAACGTTTCTTCTTCTACCCCCTGGTTTGCCGATTTGGCCAATTATCTGGTGGCCCGCATCCTCCCAAAAGAATACTCCTCTCAGCAAAACAAGAAATTCTTTTCTGAGTTGAAGTATTATTTTTGGGAGGATCCATTTCTATTTCGCATTTGTGCGGACCAGGTGGTAAGAAGATGTGTCTCCCGGGAAGAAGGTTGATGAATTGTAAATATACGTATTTTTGTGCACATTAATTTAGTCATTTTCATTTATTTTCGTCATTTTTACTTATTTTTGTTCAATAAAATGCTCCTATTCTTCTAAATTTACTACTAACTTGTTTTATTTTATTTTTCAGAAAAATTCCAAAATCTGCCAAAATTGGGCAGTACACGCCGGTGTTATTTTGATCACGCCCGTAACCAGGGCGTGATAGCTCAGAATCCCATGAAGTTGCAAATTTCTGAAGTAAAAAGCTTGACATGCCTGGCGACACGCCCGTATCACCCGACACGGGGCGTGACAGAAGCCCGTGTCCACTCCACTCGATGAATTCAGTTCAACGATCGTCGAACCCGCGACACGCCCAGAGTCACGCCCATGACCTAGGGCATGACTCAAACTCAGCTCGACGATTTCAACTCGACACTTTCCGCTCGACGATTGTCGAGTGTCGACACCAACCGACACGCCCAGCATCACGCCCGTGACCTGGTGCGTGACCATTCCACCTGGCTCGACAAGACCCGCACGACGACTTTCGGCGCAACCCGCGCCCAGTTCTACCTCGCCGATACGCCCACTGTCACGCCCGTGACCAGGGGCATGACCAACACGAGACCGACATGTGTCCAGCCCGAAGTCAACTTTGCCATCAAATCGTCGGCCGCCTTCGCAAACAGTAGTGACATACCCACCGACACGCCCGTGTCGGAGGGCGTGTACTTTGCTTTTTTTTCCTATAAATTCCCCACTTCTGTAATGACCAGGGGTTCACATTTTTGAGCCACTTTAGTGTGTTTTGTGGGCTGCATCCGTGGATTCCCTTGCTATGTAAGGAGATTTCTCCCCCCTTTTCTTTTATGTTTGTTTTTTGCTTTAGCTTTAGCTTTGTAATAGCTTTGTAATAGTTTCCTTTAATCAATAAAAATGTTAGTTTATCTCTTCTTATTTAGCTTTGGAATGAACTCATGTGCCCACTTTTCTTCTCATTTTATCCTTAGTTTCTCCTTTGTTTTTCTCTTTATGAAAAGTGTGTGTGTGTGTATGAGTGTAACATGTTTAATATTCATGTTTTTAACTTGTCTTCATGTTAAGTTTTGTAGTAGATTTCATTTCCAAGTTAGGTATGATAAGTTTTCCTCTTCTACATTATGTCCTTTTCTAACCAAACTTTTTATGCTTTCATTCTTATGTATTTATAAAAGAGTTGAAAGTGATTTTGATGTTTTTTTACTTAGTTTTTTTGTAGGATTGTAAAACCCTTTTTGTTATTTTCATTTTCTTTTCACTTTTTAATTGCTTTTATGAAAACATAAGAATGAAAATCTTGTTATTTTAATTTTTAAAGAACTTTGGTTTTTGATTTGTTTTGAAAAACTTTTGTTCTCTTAAAATTTTATTTTATTCTTTTTATTTGTTTTTGGTAAAACCTAAGTATAAAAAAGTAGTAGTTTAAATTTTTAGATAACTTTCATTTTATTTTCAAAATTGTGTGTGTGAGTGTAGGAGTTAGGATTTTATTTTGCTCTTTAAGATTTCATGTTGTGTGTGTGAGTGTATGAGAATAATATTTATGCTCTCTTTAATTTATGAAGAGTGTGTGAGTGTAGGTGTTAAATTTTCATGCTTTATTTTCATGCTTTATTTTAGTGCTTTCTTCAATTATGTAGAGTGTGTGTGTGTAGGAGATAAATTTTAATGCTTTATTTTATCGCTTTCTTCAATTATCTAGAGTGCGTGTGTGTAGGAGATAGTTTTATCGCTTTCTTCAATTATGTAGAGTGTGTGTGTTAGAGTTTATTTCCGCCTACTCGCTAGGAGTTAAATCGCCGGATTTTGTTTACCGCCTGCTCATTTGAGTTAAATGGCTGGTCTTTTATTTTTCTGTAATTATTTTATCAGGACTTGTAATTGTATTTATTTCCGCCTACCCGTTAAGAGTTAAATGGCATGCCCTTTATTTCTCGCCTACTCGTTTAAGTAGGACTTGTAATTTTCCTTTTTTGTAACTTAGTTTCTATTTTATTTATAATTTGGAGTGTGCGTGAGTTCTTGTTTTAGCTAACTTTTCAGCTTTCTAAATGTTTGTTATTTTATTTATGTCCTCTTCTTATAATCATTTAGCATTTAATTTCGAACTCGCGCCTCATTAAATTATAAAGCCGTCCCCATACCGATGTGTGGCTAATCGCTATTAGCCTCGGCATCGAAGAGCATTGGGACATTTAAAATGATTTGTAATAATTAAAGCTCTTTATTTTTACTTTAATTTAAGGACTTAAGGTTTGCCCCGGGTTAACGACGCGTAGGACCACAAATCGATGTGTGGGCCCTATTTACGTTATCCATACACTAGCTAGCCGAGAGGCGGTGCGTATGGACAGATCACCCCTGGGTAAATAGAGTTGCGTGCATACCCTCGAGAGAGGACAAGCGTAATTCTACCGGATTGGGTTCCCCACCCGATAGCGGGGTTCTTAGCGTAAAGCGGGCATTAAGAGGAATCCTTCGTCGGACTAATGTTCAGTCGAATAGTCTTAACGTTTAGGTGAGCGATATCACTATAGCTAGGTGAGCTCACATTTGTGGAACCTCCACGGCCAAGTTGCCTTTTATTAATTTGAAAACTAAGTCCTATAATTATTAAAAATTATTTTAGTCATAATCTGATTCGATGTCGAGCGTTAACCCTTCATCGAATATTTTCTAAATCATTTTTTCGCTCCTTTACTTTTTCCGTCTTTACTTAATTAAAAAATCCACCTTACTTTCAGTAAAATAATAGTCCTCCCAGAGGAGTAAGAATAGTCAACACGACCCCGAGAATAATACGACCTCGGTATTCCCCCGAATATCGAGTACTACTTGCGATAGGTGCACTTGCCTCCTGTAGTACGCCCGTGACGATCGACTCACCGAACCAAACACAGTAAGAGTCTGTTCGCGGGCGCATCAAGTTTTTTGCGCCGTTGCCGGGGATTTTCTTCGAGTTGCTATTTCGAATTCCGGAGTCTATTACTTTTACTTATTTTCTATAAACTAAAAAAAACTAAAAACTTTATTTTAAATAAAATCAGAAAAAAAAGAGAGTTTATTTTGTTTTATTGTTTTTCTCTTTGTGTATATGACCCATGGACAACCCTCCGAGTCTGAAGATTTTGACTTCGACCCTTAGATCGAACGCTCCCTTGCGCGTATTTGATCTCAACGCCGAATTCCTTCTTTAGACCCCGAAGAATCTATCAGAGAACCCTCTGTTGTACTTATGGCCGCCCCTAACCATGCCCCGACGGCCGAGCGTACTATGTCTTATTACGCCCGGCCTAACCTGGATGATACTGGGTCTAGTATTGTTCACCCTGCGGTGGCGAATAATAATTTTGAAATAAAGTCGAGTGTCATTCAAATGGTCCAAAATGCCATGCAGTTCGATGGACTGCCAGAAGAGGACCCGAATGTCCACTTGCCCAACTTTTTGGAAATATGCGACACCTTCAAGATTAATGGCGTCACTGATGACGCCATTCACTTGCGCTTATTTCCTTTTTCTGTTAAGTCCAAGGCCAAGGCATGGTTGAATGCCCTCCCGCGAGGATGTATCACCACGTGGGCTGAATTGATGGAACGGTTCCTAACGAAGTACTTTTCGCCCGCAAAAACTGCAAAGTTACGGGCGGACATTTCTTCGTTTGTACAAAACGATCCTGAGTCTCTATACGAGACTTGGGAACGGCTTAAGGAATTCCTCCGCCGGTGCCCGCACCATGTGCTGCCAATGTGGTTGCAAGTTCAAATTTTTTATAATGGGCTGAATTTTCAGACGCGTCAAATGATTGACGCGGCTGCCGGGGGTACACTAAACAACAAAACCACCGAGGCCGCCCAGGCTTTATTCGAAGAGATGGATATGAACGCCTATCAATGGAACGTCCCGCGGGGACGCCCAAAGCCGGCGGCTGGTCTTTTTGAAGTGGATTCCACTGCTCTCTTAACCCTTCAAGTTGAAAGGTTAACAAAGCAGGTGGAGGAGATGTCTGCTGCCTCCTCCACTCCGCCTTGTTTTATTCCCCCTAACGTCTGCGTGGCTGAAGAGTTCGTGGATTTCATGGGAAATTCTGGTCGTCCTTCCTTCAACCCTAACAACAACCCTTATAGTAATAACTATAATTCGGGTTGGAGGAATCACCCAAATTTCTCTTGGAGCAACCCAAATAATGCTCAGCGTCCCCCTATTTCTTATGCGCCCGAATATCTGCCTCCTCCTCCTCTTCCAAAACCCTCCCCGATGGAGGAAAATTTTTCGAAGTATATTGCGTCCAACGAGTCAAATATCTGGAACATCACCGGATCGCTAAAAACTCTCGAACAACAGGTTGGACAACTGGCGAGGATGATGTCCGATCACGCGCTCGGGGCACTGCCGGGAAACATGGAGCCCAATTCGTGGGAGAACGCCAATGCTATAACCCTCCGTAGCGGAAAGGAGGTGGTCGATCCAAAACGGACCGACCCTCAGGGTTTCTGATCGACCTCCCCCTACGCGTTTCAGGGAAGCTTCTACCCCCCTCTCTTTATTTTCTTTGTATATATTATCTTTCCTCTTGTTTCGCATACTTACGTTACAATATTGGGGACAATGTTGGACTTAAGTATGAGGGTATTTTCGTGCTTTACTTTCTGCACTTCAATTTTTCTGCATTTCAAAAATACAAAAAAATACATATAACAACAAAAAAAACAAAAAAATCTTAAAATGAAAAAAAAAAATAAATGAAAAATCCAAAAAAAAATTTCATTTTCTTTTTCTTTCTTTTTTCCAAAAACTCCAAAAAATTATAAAACAAAAAAACAAAAAAATATATTTAGTTTCACTTTGTAAATATTTTTTTTGTACATATTCTTTTTGTAAATACTCTTTTCTCTCTCCCCCTTCCTCATTTTTATAAAAACCTCTCTTTTTCTCCCATGTTTTTGTACATAGAATGAAAATTTTCTTAAAAAATACAAAAAAAGATAATAGTTCAAAAAATTAATTCAAAAAATTTTTTTTGAGTAAAACAAAACAAAAATACAAAAAAAAGATAATAAATGAAAAACAAAAAAAATGATGATAAAAACTATAAAAATAAAAAAAATGTTTTGAAACAAATAAATCAAATATTTCATCCTTAACTTTCCTGCTATCCAAAAATTCTGTTTTGAGTTTATTTATATTTGAATACTATTAATTCTCTATTTGCTATTCGTTTGTTAATTATTGAGTGAAAAATTTAAATAGCCAGGGTTAAGTTTTAAAGAATTCATTATGCTTTGTTAAAAATAGCGAACTCGTTTTAGGCACTACTTCTAATTTTTCATTGATAGCAACATGTGTATTATGTTAGGAAATAACGACTATAGAATTCAATTATACTTACTTTTAGCTTTCTGAAAAATTAGAACGTACAAATTATTAAGGTTGCTCTCAAACATTTTTAGGATTAAAGATCTAGTTTTCTTTTCTCCCCTTACTTATCATGACCTACTTGGCATGATAAAATTTTTATCCTTAAAAGATCCTATGTCAATGGGAATAAGATTTCGTTCCGTAAAAATAGGCACCCAATAATTTAAAAAGATTATATGTTTTGGAGTAAGAGGATAAAATTCATTACTCCTACACATATACATTGAGTTAATTTTATTCTTATGAAGTTGAAAAACAAAAATCATATTAGGAAAATAAGATTTCATTTTCCTAATAATCCAAAAGAAAAAAAAATGGAGGTTCGAGAAAAAATTACCTCACCTCAAAATCAAAACCCTCTTCATAAACCAACTACCCCCTTATAGCCAATTACACGATTCTAGAATTAATTCAAAAATCTATTTGAGAGCATAATTAGTAAATTGTATTATTTCCAGTAACACTCCTATAAGCAGAGTTCATATAATTCCAAACTATTTTCGTTAATCTAACCATTACAAATATTGTTTTTTATTTGATTACATCAAGAAGTCTTTTGGCCAAAACTTTTGCGCTATTTAAATCATCTACATAATTTTAGGACTTAACTCTTACACCCCGTATATTTATTTCGATCTCTCTTATAATTGATTAAGCGGTAGCTAAACTTAGAGTTTTTTCTATTCCTTATAAATTCACCTCAAACTTTTGCTCTGGAATAGCAAAAGCTTAAGTATTGGGGTATTTGATGAATTGTAAATATACGTATTTTTGTGCACATTAATTTAGTCATTTTCATTTATTTTCGTTATTTTTACTTATTTTTGTTCAATAAAATGCTCCTATTCTTGTAAATTTACTACTAACTTGTTTTATTTTATTTTTCAGAAAAATTCCAAAATCTGCCAAAATTGGGCAGTACACGCTCGTGTTATTTTGATCACGCCCGTGACCAGGGCGTGATAGCTCAGAATCCCGTAAAGTTGCAAATTTATGAAGTAAAAAGTTTGACATGCCTGGCGACACGCCCGTGTCACCCGACACGGGGCGTGACAGAAGCCCGTGTCCACTCCACTCGACGAATTCAGTTCAACGATTGTCGAACCCGCGACACGCCCAGAGTCACGCCCGTGACCTAGGGCGTGACTCAAACTCAGCTCGACGATTTCCACTCGACACTTTCCACTAGATGATTGTCGAGTGTCGACACCAACCGACACGCCCAGCGTCACGCACGTGACCTGGGGCATGACCATTCCACCTAGCTCGACAAGACCCGCGCGACGACTTTCGGCACAACTCGCGCCCAGTTCTACCTCGCCGACACGCCCACCGTCACGCCATGACCAGGGGCATGACCAACGCGAGACCGACATATGTCAAGCCCGAAGTTAACTTTGTCATCAAATCGACGGCCGCCTTTGCAAACAGTAGTGACACGCCCACCGACACGCCCGTGTCGGAGGGCGTGTACTTTGCTTTTTTTTTTCCTATAAATTCCCCACTTCTGTAATGACCAGGGGTTCACATTTTTGAGCCACTTTAGTGTGTTTTGTGGGCTGCATCCGTGGATTCCCTTGCTATGTAAGGAGATTTCTCCCCCCTTTTCTTCCATGTTTGTTTTTGCTTTAGCTTTAGCTTTATAATAGCTTTGTAATAGTTTCCTTTAATCAATAAAAATGTTAGTTTATCTTTTCTTATTTGGATTTGGAATGAACTCATGTGCCCACTTTTCTTCTCATTTTATACTTAGTTTCTCCTTTGTTTTTCTCTTTATGAAAGGTGTGTGTGTGTGTGTATGAGTGTAACATGTTTAATATTCATGTTTTTAACTTGTCTTCATGTTAGGTTTTGTAGTAGATTTCATTTCCAAGTTAGGTATGATAAGTTTTCCTCTTCTTCATTATGTCCTTTTCTAACCAAACTTTTTATGCTTTCATTCTTATGTATTTATAAAAGAGTTGAAAGTGATTTTGATGTTTTTTTTACTTAGTTTTTTTGTAGGATTGTAAAACCCTTTTTTGTTATTTTCATTTTCTTTTCACTTTTTAATAGCTTTTATGAAAACATAAGAATGAAAATCTTGTTATTTTAATTTTTAAAGAACTTTGGTTTTTGATTTGTTTTGAAAAACTTTTGTTCTCTTAAAATTTTATTTTGTTCTTTTTATTTGTTTTTGGTAAAACCTAAGTATAAAAAAGTAGTAGTTTTAATTTTTAGATAACTTTCATTTTGTTTTCAAAATTGTGTGTGTGAGTGTAGGAGTTAGGATTTCATTTTGCTCTTTAAGATTTCATGTTGTGTGTGTGAGTGTATGAGAATAATATTTATGCTCTCTTTAATTTATGAAGAGTGTGTGAGTGTAGGTGTTAAATTTTCATGCTTTATTTTCATGCTTTATTTTAGTGCTTTCTTCAATTATGTAGAGTGTGTGTGTGTGTAGGAGATAAATTTTAATGCTTTATTTTATCGCTTTCTTCAATTATGTAGTGTGCGTGTGTGTAGGAGATAGTTTTATCGCTTTCTTCAATTATGTAGAGTGTGTGTGTTAGAGTTTATTTCCGCCTACTCGCTAGGAGTTAAATGGCCGGATTTTGTTTACCGCCTGCTCATTTGAGTTAAATGGCTGGTCTTTTATTTTTCTGTAATTATTTTTTCAGGACTTGTAATTGTATTTATTTCCGCCTACTCGTTAAGAGTTAAATGGCATGCCCTTTATTTCACGCCTACTCGTTTGAGTAGGACTTGTAATTTTCCTTTTTTGTAACTTAGTTTCTATTTTATTTATAATTTGGAGTGTGTGTGAGTTCTTATTTTAGCTAACTTTTCAGCTTTCTAAATGTTTGTTATTTTCTTTATGTCCTCTTCTTATAATCATTTAGCGTTTAATTTCGAACTCGCGCCTCATTAAATTATAAAGCCTTCCGCATACCGATGTGTGGCTAATCGCTATTAGCCTCGGCATCGAAGAGCATTGGGACATTTAAAATGATTTGTAATAATTAAAGCTCTTTATTTTTACTTTAATTTAAGGAATTAAGGTTTACCCCGGGTTAACGACGCGTAGGACCACAAATCGATGTGTGGGCCCTATTTCCGTTATCCATAAACTAGCTAGCCGAGAGGCCGTGCGTATGGACAGATCACCCCTGGGTAAATAGAGTTGCGTGCATACCCTCGAGAGAGGAAAGCGTAATTCTACCGGATTGGATTCCCCACCCAATAGTGGGGTTCTTAGCGTAAAGCGGGCGTTAAGAGGAATCCTTCATCGGACTAACGTTCGGTCGAATAGTCTTAACGTTCAGGTGAGTGATATCCCTATAGCTAGGCGAGCTCACATTTATGGAACCTCCACGGCCAAGTTGCCTTTTATTAATTTGAAAACTAAGTCCTATAATTATTAAAAATTATTTTAGTCTTAATCTGATTCGATGCCGAGCGTTAACCCTTCATCGAATATTTTATAAATCGTTTTTTCGCTCCTTTAATTTTTTTGTCTTTACTTAATTAAAAAATCCACCTTACTTTCAGTAAAATAATAGTCCTCTCGGAGGATTAAGAATAGTAAACACGACCCCGAGAACAATACGACCTCGGTATTCCCCCGAATATCGAGTACTACTTGCGATAGGTGCACTTGCCTCCTGTAGCACGCCCGCGGAGATCGACTCACCGAACCAACCACAGTAAGTGTCTGTTCACGGGCGCATCAAAGGTCAACAAATTTTAAAACATGTTCATGAAGGTCCGACTGGCGGGCACTTTCAAGCAAACCGCACCGCACACAAAGTACTTAGTGCTGGCTTCTATTGGCCAAACATATTTAAAGATGCACAAATCTTTATGGGCGGGTGCGATCGGTGCCAGCGGACTGGAAACATCCCTCATAAAAATGAAATGGAACAACATTATTTTCTCGAATGCGAAGTTTTTGATTTGTGGGGCATAGACTTTGTCGGCACATTTCCCTCAAGTTTCAGCAATAAATACATTTTAGTCGTCATAGATTACGTCTCTAGGTGGGCGGAGGCCTAAGCTTTACCAAGTAATGACGCTCGCGTAGTCATAAATTTCTTAAAAAAATTATTTTCTCGTTTTGGCTTTACTCGCGCGATCATTAGTGATAGGGGGGGCCACTTTTGTAACACCCAACTAGCTAAGGTCTTAACTAAATATGGCGTTACACATAAATTATCCACCGCTTATCACCCCCAAACTAACGGTCAGGTCGAGGTAGTCAATCGAGAACTAAAAAGAATTTTGGAAAAAACAGTTTCTACTTCTCGTAAAGATTGGTCCTTAAAATTAGACGATGCTCTGTGGGCCTATCGGACAGCGTACAAGACCGCCATCTGTTGTACTCCTTTCTAATTGGTCTATGAAAAATCGTGTCATCTTCCGGTAGAAGTAGAATACCGAGCGTATTGGGCGATAAAATTTTTTAATTTCATTCTGCACTCAGTCGGCGAACATAGGAAAAATCAATTGAATGAACTCGATGAATGGAGAGCGTACGCTTACGAAAATAACAAACTTTATAAAGAACGCACGAAACTTTTTCACGATAAGTACCTGCGCCACCCTAAAACTTTTAAACCAGGCGATCAGGTTCTTCTTTTTAATTCGCGTTTACGTCTCTTTCCTGGAAAACTGAAATCTAGTTGGTCCAGACTTTTTACGGTCAAACAGGTTTTTCCTTATGGCACTGTGCTACTCTCGCACCCGGATAAGGGTGATTTTAAAGTAAATTGCCATCGCTTAAAGTTATTTTTTACAAATGATTATGTATCTCCTGCTGCGGAACAACTTTTATTTATATCGTAATGTTTTATTTCATGGAACTTTCTTTTGTGTTAGACATTTCGTTTTATTCTAAGACTTTCAAACTTTAAATTGTTGTAATAAAGAACAATGTTGGGCACCTGCCCACGGACTCTATTTTTTTTGCTCTTCCTTCCGGAGGCCAACCAAGCAAGTTCGTGATCGCCGCTCCAACATTGTTGATTTTAAGATGGATCAAGTCAAGTCTGCTGATGATCAAGTGATGTAAAGCGCAAGCATGGGGGAGCGACATCCACATTCGGCCTCATAACCCCGGGAAGTCCTGTTCTTTTTATTTAATTTACTTTTTGCATTTTCTCTCCTTCTTAGTCTCTTTCTCTTTCTCGTTTTTATTTTTGTTTCTTTCATTGAGGACAATGAAGAATCTAAGCATGGGGGAGGGTTGAATTGTCTTAAAATAACAAAATTGCAAAAAATAGTATATTTGTATTAAGACTTTTAGGTGTATTGTTTTTATTTAACTATATCAAAAATCCAAAAAGAAATGCTAAAATATATTTGAAAAACAAAATCGAAAATTATTTTCATCTTTATTTTTATATTTCTTGCAGTGATGTGTAGACCCGTGCGGTTTTGTAGTTCTAGATAGATTTCTTTGAAAAGGTCTGCTAATCTTATCATTTTAACATAGCTTAGTTTTAGTAGTTTCTAGTTCTTAAATATGGGCATCTATTTTCTCATTTTAAGTTAGCAATTTTTAGTTGCTCTTCTTATTCGGTTAGTTATGTACGAATGGTTGCTAGGTAATATTAGCTCTTTTTCATTGGTGGGGTAGTATTTCTTGGTGTCTAGAACTTGTCCCTAGCTACTCTCGAAGCGTGTGCGTCATTTTTACGTACTTTAGAAATGATTTAGGCCACCCTTTGACTCGTTTGAGCTTTTCTTGCCCACCAAAAAAATTACCATCGCAAAACAATTTTGGGCCTTTTCCATGTTTATTTGATTTAGCTCCACCTTTATTTCATTATTTGCTCCAAATCCAAAATGCCTTTCCTATTTTCACACTAAAACTTTGAGCTTAAAAATCATTTTTGTGAGGGGGTATTATATATGAAATGAAAAGAAAATTTTAAAGCCTATTTTTGGAGCTCTCTTTTATGAAAAAAAATGGTATTATCAAAATGTTATCAAATCAAAAAAAAGAGAGAAAAAAGAAAGAAAAAAAAAAGAAAAATGAAGTTTATTTGCGGCCAATATATTAAAGTAAAAAAATTTTATGGCCTTTTGTTTGTTTGAAGTACTTGTCATTTCTCTCATGTTTTTATGTTTATTTTTAAGCTCAACCTTGGTTTAGTGTTTAAGCCCTCATGTTTATCCTTGTTTTCATTTCCTGATCATTTACCTAAGCCAAGTTTTAACACCTATTAGAAGTCCTATTAATCTTTAGAACGTAAATTCGCATAGTGGAGAGAGTGTGAACGGACAAGCCTATGGCCACCATCATTGATGGATTTCTTTGGAGGTTACCTTGAGGTGTTTTAGGGTTAAATTTTATCTAGCAACCTAGTAGTTCATTAATGCGCCGTTTATTTAGAACTTCTATTTTTGTTTATCTTATTTTCATTAATTTTGGATGCCTTGTTTTAGGAATTTTGAAATTTGTAATTCTTCTTTATGTTCTAATGTTAATTTTAGGTTTCCACTTTCAAGTTTTCTATTTTGCACTTCTCACCCCACTACTTGATAACATAGGAATTATGATGGTTTAATTTTTCATGTTTTGTTTTTCATATTCATGCAACCTAAAAATGTTTTTGTTTTCTTTTTATTATTCCCAAGTTCTTAAATGATATTTGCTTGAGGGCAAACAAAAACTCTAGCATAGGGGAATTTGATGACTACTTTTAGTCATCATTTTTTGGAGTAGTTTAGTATTCAAATTTCTTAAGTATATTTATATTTTCATGTATTCTTATGCTTGTTTTGTTTTATTTTATGATTAATGTCTTTTAGTTATGATATTTTAATTCCTATATTTTATTTATATGTTTTATCTATTTTATGTCTTATTATGTTTAGTTTTTATTTTAATAACTAATGTTTTATTATGTTATGTTGTGCTTAATTTTATGTTTAAAAGCTATCTATGTTTTTTCATAAAAAAATTATAACTAATGTGTTGTGTTATTTTGTTTTATTTGTAGGTTCATGGCCCAAATACATGCAACATGGAGCAGCCCTTGTACATGAATGAAGTCCACCATGCAAGCCAAGGATCCTCTGCAAGTTCAAACCTGAGCCATGATGTTGGCACTACCCACATGATGCAACCCGAGCAGCCCAAGCAACCATGCAGCCCCTCTACACCCTCCCGAGCCTACAACAAAGCCCACATGGTGCAGCCCAAGCTTCTCCTTCAAGTGATACCCGATCCACTTCAAAGATAAAGCAGCCCACTTCAAGATAGAGCCCACAAAGAGCAGCCCACCCCCCTTCAAGTGCAGCCCAAGTCTCCATTCATGCATGGCCGGCCATCCCCTCTATCTCTCCTTTATTATTTTCTTTTCTTCTTTATTCCTCATGTATCTCCCCACTCACTCCTTCTCCCTTATTTATTTCTCATTCACCCCTATTTTCCCCTCTCTCTCATTCTCATTTAAACCCATACACCCCCTCTTATATTTTATTTTGTTCTTTTTCTATTTTCCAAAATCATGCATGTAGCCACTCCCTCTCTCCACCTCATTTAATATCATGCATGCATCCTCTCTCCATGCTTTGGCCGGCCACCCCCCTTGTCCCCTCATCTTCAATTCATACTAGAACCTTTTCCCTCTCCTATAAAAGGAACCCATGTCTCATGCTAGAGTTGGATTTTGGAGAGAGCAAGTGAAGTACTAGTTCAAGAGAGAGTGCTTTCTTTCATGTTTCTTACATGTTGTTAAGTTTTCATTAGTGTAACCTTTGCTTTTGTTACTGTAATCTTTTCTTTAGTAGTATAATCTCATCTCTTTATTATTTTGTACTTCTCCATTTTTATTAATCAATGAAAATGAATTTTCTTCCTTTTACTGTGTTTTCTTCCTCAACTATGCATAGCTAATCTTCTTTTAGCATTTGATCATGAGGATCCATGATTTGAGATAGGAATTCTTTTAACTTCGTAATTTTATTTTTGCTAAATTTCGCTCGATCCCTCTTTGATTTATTTTGAGCCGACTCCATATTTCCGGTATACGGTAGTAGGCCTTTGATCTCATTTCATAGTATTCGAGAGAATCGTTGATTTGAAAGATCACTCAAAGAAGGAAGGAGTTGCACGCAATCCTAGAGATTGGACGACGTAAATCCTCTGGATTGGAGTCAAATCCAATAGTGTGGATCGCCTCAACAATGCAACTTTAGGCCTCTTTGATTTGTAAAGAGATTTCGATCAAAACTTCTATAAGTTAGGAGACTTAATGCTCTAGCGAGATTTCGTCTTATTTTCGGATCCGTCACGGTCGAGTTTAATTCGCAATTATAAAATTATATTTTTATTTCTCTTATCTCTTTTCATGGTGAATCATAGATCAAGTGCTATCTTTTAATCCATAGCTTCGTTTTAATTTCGTTTTAGTTTAATTTTAAAAATTCTCAAAACCCAACAATCTTTCGGTAGGATAATAGTAGAAGCGTGAGTAGCAGTACTTGATAGCCCCGAGTTTAAATATGACCTTGGTACTACAATTCGATAGGTACACTTGCCTTTTCGGATTTATAGTGAATTCAATTCACCAGCCATCAATTCCTTTTAAAAGCATAATACTCCCTACTAATAGGTATGACCAGGACTCCATATATGGTCTTGGAAGAATTGAAATTCTTCCTGGATGGATACTAAGGTATCTTTTAATGTAAGGAGAAGAGGAATAGGAATGAGTGCCTTCAAGGCTGCTTATGAGGAAATACGAATGGCCCACCCTGGACCATTTGTCTTTGGTGTTCCAGCTCTAACTCGAATGAGGCAGTGGCCAAACTTCAGACTCAATCAACAAAAACAAAGACTAAAGGTCAGTCTTATAGCAAGCCTGATTTGGGTGTTCCTGATGCTACCTGGAGCATGATTTCTGCAAAGAAAACTACTCCTAATGGCACTCAAAAAACCAATTAAAGCTGCTGAAAGACTCTCCTTCAATCAAATAGTTGCTGAAAGAAATCTGAAGAAGGCTACTGTTGTTCCTTCTAGAAAGTTTGCTGCTGTTAACACTGTCATTAGTCTAACTCAAAAAAGAAGGTATAAACTTCATTAATGCTGGTGTTGTGGAAAGATATGCCATTATGCCATTGACTGCTGGCATAACCCTAGTGTGTCTAGAGCTAAAGTCAGTCTTCCAGTCATAAAAATTGCTGGTAGATATGTTCATTTTGAGACTAACATGCACCTAGGACACAATAAATATTATGGTCCTAAGGTAAAATAGATATGTTTTATAGGTTAGTCCAAGTTTCCATACCCCTATATGGTACTTGGATAGAGGTTGCTCAAAGCACATGGCTGGAACAAAGAGCAATTTGAGGGATTTCATTCTAGTGAAGGATGGACCAAACGTGATCTTTTGTGGAGCAGACAAAGGGATTACCAATGGTTATAGTAAGATTTCAAATGGCTTAGTCACTTTCACAAAAGTGGCTTATATGGAAGGGTTGCAACACAACCTTATTAGCATAAGCCAACTATTTGATCTTGGCTATGACATTTTATTTCACAAGGATGAGTGCCACATTAAGAAGTCAAGTGACCAAGTGGTCATTTTGACAGACACTAGGAGTGGGAATGTGTATTGTTTAAACTTTCTTTGTCTAAATTCAAACTCTCCCATATACTTAGTTGCAAATGAGAAAGCCTCACACTGTGTCAAATGGCACATGAGTCTAGCTCATCTGAACTATAAGACTATAGACAAGCTCTTCAGTAAAGAGCTAGTTAAAAATGGTATGCACTAAAGAAGGCATTTGTTCTGCATGCCAAAAGGGCAATCAGACCAAAGCTTCTTTTAAAAGCATTAGGACTAAAGACTCTGTGCGGTGTTTATAAATCTTGCATATGGACTTGTTTGGTCCTATGTCAGTTTATAATCTAGGTAGGAAAGTCTACATATTTGTGATTGTTGATGAATTTTCTTAATTTACTTGGGTTTTCTTTTTAAGGAAAAATTCTGAAACTCCTGATGTCTTCAAGACATTTATCAAACATATACAGAATGAATTGAATAGTTCTTGGGTCAGAATCAAAAGTGATCATGGAACTGAGTTTTAATCTGAATGCATAACAAAGTTTTGTGAAGAACTTGGGATTCAGCAAGAGTTTTCCTCTCCAAGAACACCCCAGCAAAATGGGATTGCTGAGAGGAAGAATATGACTCTCATAGAAGCTGCAAGGACAAAATGAATGACATATCTCTCCCAGAATATTTTTGGGCTGAGGCAGTAAACACTGCTTGTCATGTCCTCAATAGGGCTTCTATCACCAAGATCCATAAAAAGACTCCTTATGAGATATTGAAGGGCAAAAAACCAAACCTTGCATATCTCAGAATGTTTGGAAGCAAAAGTTATGTGCTTAACAATGGGAAATCGTAAATAACTAAATTTGCTCCAAGTCCTATGAAGGGATCTTTGTTAGGTATAATAATCATGGTAAGGCCTATAAGATCAATAACTTGACAAGTCAAGTTGTAGAGGAGTTAGTTAATGTAGTGTTTGATGAATCAAATATGATTAACAATGAGTTGTCAAGCTCGTTTTCTAGTCCTATAGGCCCAAAAGTGATCATGGACAAACTGATTGTTATGGAAGCAGAACCTATAGTCCAAGACAGAGATGAAAGTGTGTGGATTCCATAGGAAGCAAAAGGCTGACATGAAGTGGATGATGTTCAACATGATGGAGACTTTGAAGCATAGAATGCTAAAGGAAGACTGCCTCTAGCAGTCAGGCATTTGAAGGATCATCCAGACCACCAAATTATTGGTGATGCAAGTCAAGGTGTAGTGACAAGGAGCAGGTGTCTCAACACAGCAATGTACTCCAGTTTCTTGTCACAAGTAGAGCCCAAAAAGTTTGTTTGCCTGACTCCCACGGGGTCAAACATGTCTTTAGACAAGGATGATGCAGACTTTATAGGCTGTAGAGAAGACATGAAAAGTACATTAAACTCCTGTCAGTTTCTGGGAAAAAGACTAGTGTCATGGAGCAGCAAGAAGCAAACAAGTATTTCTATTTCTACTGTAGAATCAAAATATATAGATACAGGGAGCTGATGTGCACAGTTACTGTGGATACAACATCAACTTCAAGATTATAACATTCAGTTAAGTAGAAGTTCTTTATTCTATGGCTCTACTAGTGCAATCTCTATTGCTAGGAATCGTGTTTCATATAGCAGGACTAAGCACATAGATATTAGATATCACTTTATAAGAGAGCATGTGGAATGTGAGGATATTAGTCTTGAGTTTGTCCCAATAGACAAGCAAGTGGCTGATAACTTCACTAAGCCGCTAGATGAAGCAAAGTTCAACACCTTCAAGTTTGAGTTGGGTATGTTGAACTTGGTGTATCTTCAGTTGCTCTTCATATTGTTTTGTTGCAGGAACTACATCATCTTGTAGGTTGTGAAGACCAAAAATTGGTATCAAGGCTGGAATGTCCAAGATCTTGGTAGAAGCTGCACTTGTTGAGGGGGAGCAAGTTCAACACCAGTTGATTATCTATAATCAGAAAAGGGAGAAGATAATCACAGATGGCCAGCTTCTCCCTCTATTTGAAGAAGTCAAAAAGGGGGAGAAGGTGTGACTGATGTTAGGAGTCAAGTGGTGAGACTAGGTGTCAATACAGCAAAACAGGGAGAGTAGGTGGTGTTCTCAAGGAAAAGGAGAACCTTGCAGCAAAGCAGGTGTTGAAACCAAGAGTTCGATCTCTAGTGGAGTTTATCCTTGGGGAAGGGGTGATCGCACACCTACTTCACTCCTGCAAGCCAGATAACAAAAAGAAAAGGGAACTGACCCAAGGGCTCGGTGTAGAGGTCCCACCACACACCCAGAAGATCTTAGAGCGCTTAACCTCCTTAGCCAAAGGCATAGCTAAGGCTATCTTAGAAAGAGCAAGAAGATCAGAACACTAGTAAGCATGCCCTCTGAGGTGCCCCTTGGGTCCTATTTATAGTTTTCCGAATACGACCTGCAAATAGCCAACCTTCGCTATTTTGAACAGCTAAGTGCAGCCCAACTAGGTCTGAAACTGCGTAACTCCATTATTCTAACAAGCTATTCACACCCCTGGCAAGAGCACCTAGGTAATTTTACCTCTGGGCCCCACTGTAACGCCCTAGGGAGGACCCCTAGCATCACTCGGCCTACCACGCAGCCTAGGAGGACCATGTCACCATGGGTGGTACATCCGGAATCTACAAGGCCTGCAGGTCATACACCCTAACACAAATCTCTGTGCCTGTTTCTCAGCAGCGGTAGGTTATTGCCATGGGTTTTCGAACCCGAGACCTTGATAATAGCCTTTAGTACCGCTACTCATCACCAACTGAGCTGTAGCTCAGTTGGTGATGAGCCCTATTTGCAGGAGGGTCTTATCAAGGTTGCAGGTTCGAAACCTAGTGGCAACAACCTACTGCTGCTGAGAAACAGGCGCAGAGATTTGTGTTGGGGTGTACAGCCTGCAGGCCTTGTAGATTCCGGGTGTAACACCCGTGGTGCCATGTTCCTCCTGGGCTACGTGGTGGGCCGGGTGGCTCTAAGGGTCCTCCCTAGGTCGTTACAAAAAATACACTGTTATGTAATGTCCCGGTTTAGAGCTCAGAGGCCCACGACGTAACCGTGCAGCGTGTCTCGCCCCGGTGCGCCGTTACAGGACTGCAGTCCGTGCCACCCAAACCCATCTCCGGCCTTTTTCTCAACACAGCGGGTTTTTGCGCACTCGTGGATTCGAACCCACGCCGCCTTGATAAGGTAGCTCAGTTGGTGATGAGTAGCAGTACTAAAGGCTACTTATCAAGGTTACGAGTTCAAAACGCTGTGGTAACAATGTGTCGTGCTGATAAATAGGCCAGAGATGCTTTGGGGTGTACGACCTGTAGGCCATATATATTCCGGCTGTACCACCCATGGTGCCAAGTTGCCTTCCTGGGCTGCGTAGTGGGTCGGGCGATGCCGTGGGGCGGCCTGTTGGGCCTAAACTCGGGTCATTACAAAGGGTTCATCACCAACTGAGCTGCAGGAGGGTCTTATCAAGGTTACAGGTTCAAAACTGTTGGATCCCTAGTTTGATTTGGGCTAGGTTCACTAACTTAGGATGATGTGACTCAACATATATAGCCAGGGTCATAGTTGTGTCCTAGAGTCTAGGCCAAGTCCTCAGTAACAACATCACATGGACAAGCCATCATCAGACTGCAAAAGACTCAAAGCTTAGAGTTTTTCCAGAGATTCAGAGATTTCTCAAGAAACTAAGTAAAATGAGTTCGACGTTCGTCGAACTCAGGTCGACGATAGTCGTTCTCAGCTCGATGATCTTAGATAAATATTCTCTTAGCTGAGCTCGATGAACTTCAGTCACAGATCGACGATCCGTGGACTCCACCTTCAGAATTCTAAGTACAGACTGTTCTCTAGACTTAGGTCGACGAACCTAGTTCTCAGGTCGACAAACTTCATTCTTTGCTCGATGATTTCTGGACTTCCACTTCAACTCTATTGCCAGAGGTTTATCAATATTTCTCTAAGTCCAAAATCATTTTCAGCTCGATGAATTCAAGATTCTCCAGACTTAGCTTGATGAACACTATTCTTTGGTCGACGAATCTTTGGACTACTACAGCATTCTGTCGAGACTATGTTCTCTAGTTTCAGGTCGACGAACTCAGTTCTCTGCCCAACGAATTCTGGAACCAGAAGAATTGTGTCGACACTCAAAGTATATGTCGACACCAACTAAGTTGACACTAAATGAATTTGTGTCGATACCCAGATAATCAGTCGACATTGTTGAAAGGCTGTGTCGACACCACACAGAAGACTTGTGTCGACACACAGGATATCAGTCAACACACAGAATATTTGACAACTCCAGAATAGTTGCTGAACTCCAGTCGACGAACACATTTACCAGCTCGATGAACTTCAGACACAGAATAGGCAAAAGAGACAGCAGTTCTGTTTCCAGCTCGACGATCATGGAACTCAGCTCGACGAATAGAAGCCGTCTGGTCGACGAATACAACATCTCAGCTCGACGAACTGTGGACTCAGTTCGACAAATTCTACTATTTGTTCGATGATTCCAGACTTAGTTATTTCTGGCCTTTTGTCCCCACTCTAATGCGATAATTCCTGAGTAATTAATGATCTTATATTCTCTGATTATAACCGTTAGAAGGAGCATTAATTATGTTCTTCTCCAGGATTATTTCTTGCCATTTTTCTACGGGACAGTTGGGGAAATAAATCAATGCCGATTATTCTCAAAGCTGTCAGCATTAATTGCACATGAATTCAAATTTTTGAAATATAGAGAAGAAGAGAATAACGGATACACACACAGATATACACAAAGAGAATCAATCAAGGATCATTGTAAAAGTTTTACACAGAGCACAGCTCACTGAGAAGCATACAGAGATTACTGAGACACAGAGAAAAACATTCAGTCTTGAACAATCTGCTCTGTCAACAAGAAGCATTCTCTGATATACAGAAGCTCTTGACTAGAAGCTCATCAGCACCTGAAGAAGAAGGGCAACAATACCTATATCTAGAGTCTTCTTTCTTTAAGTACTCCAGGACACTTCTAAAGGACAACTTCAGTTCAATCTGTCAAAGAAGTTCCTGAAGATTATTGCTGGTCAACGATTCAGTTTGAAGACCTATCACCCTGAAGCTTAGCTCCTATTTTTCTCAGGGGGAGCCATAAGCTATAATCAAATCCACAAGTCTTCTCAGTTGTATATTGAGAAAGAGAATAAAAAATCATCTGTCACCCCCACTGTATAAAGAGTTATCATCTCCCTTCAAAAGTGATTCCTTGGTTGCAAGTCTCCTGATCAAAAGACTTGGGTTGGTTTTTGAGCACCTGATCAAAAGCTTATTGGTGTCAGGCACCTGATCAAAAATCTGAGTGGATTCCTACCAAGCGTGGTAGAAGAGTGGATATACCCAGGTTGGGGAACCACTATAAAATTATTGTGTCATCTGGTTGCCTCTTTTTCTTGTGTTCTTGTTGTTCTTGTGCTTTAGGTTTATTGTGTGCTAGCTATATTAATTTCTGCACTTTTAATTTACAGCAAAAGATGTAATAGCTGTTAAGAATTTTTTAAGAATACTCTATTCACCCCCCCCCCCCCCTCTAGAGTATTTCAGATCTAACTCTCACTTTCAATTGGTATCAAAGCAGGTTCCTTTGGTTGTACATGCTAAACCTTGAACGAAAGATCCTTTGTTAGATCTACACATTATTTTATTTTATTTTCATTTAAATTATAAACACAGCCATGGCACAGAACAAGGATTATGCAAGCACCAGACCTCCAGTTTACAACCTTAATAGGTTTGTCATCTAGAAGGCAAGAATTAGGATATACATGAATTCCATTGATGAAGACATCTACAATTCAATATTAACAGGTCCCCCATAGGCATCTACATCTACAACATCTTCCAGCAACAATGCAGTCCCACCATCTGACTGGACTGAAGCCCAGAAGAAAGCAAAAATTGCAGATGCCAAAGCTTTGAATATCCTGGCACAAACTATGTTAGATGATATTTTCCAGAAGGTTGCTGAGTGCACCTCAGCAAAAGCCATTTGGGATTTCCTAAACCAAATGGTGGATGGATCAGCAGATGAGAGAAAGGATAAGAGATCAAATCTCATATCCCTATATGAGAACTTTAAGAAGGAGGAAGCTGAGACAGTTTCTGATATGTACAATAGGTTAAGCTCAATTATCAATGAGCTAAAAACCTTGGATAAGAACATCACCCTTACTGAAGTGAATGACAAGATCCTGATGTGCTTCCCAAGCTCATGGGATACAAGAATCTGTCCCATCAAGGAGGCCAGATGCCTGAATGAGATTTCAACTGAATATCTATTAGGTAGACTGAAGTCATATGAATAGCTCATAAAGACCAGGGAGGCAGCTGAACAAAGAACACCTCCAGCAGCTAGAAGAGAACAAAGTATTGCTTTCAAAGCCACTGAAGAGATAGAGACTGTAACATCAAATGAAGAGCTTATGAGTCTCTTTGCTAAGAGATTCTTCAAGATGGCCAGAAAGGATTTCAGGAGAAAGTCAGCAAGAAAAGATGACAAGCCAAAATATGATAAGACATCAACCAAAGAAATTGTATGCTATGGATGCAGAAAGCCTGGGCACGTCCTCTCTGAGTGTCCAAAGAACCAGAAGAAAGAGAAGAGAAGAGAGAAGGAAACCAGAAGACAGTACACCAGCAAACCCTCTTCCAGCAAGCATAAGAAGAAGGAAAAGGGATTTGTGGCTGAGACCTGGAGTGAGACAGAAGATGAGTCAACATCTTCAATATTCAGTGAATATGAGGACGAAGCGAGAGCAAAGGAGGTTTGCCTCATGGCAATTGATGCCTCCAGAAGTCACTCAGAAGAAGAAGAGTCTGAAGATGAAGGAGTGTTTGAATCAGAGGCAGATCAGGTAATGTCCTCTTTTGAGTACAGCTCTGAAACATTTAAATCTGATTTCACATTAATGTGCATAGATTTGATTAATTTTGAAAAAGAAATTAAAATTCTCAGGGAAAAATTAGGAAACTTAGGGGATGTTCAATCTGAAAACATTAGGTTAAAAGATGAATTAACCTTAGCAAATGAAAAGATAATTTCACTAAAAACTGAGCTTTGTGAGGCCAAACAGCTTGAGGAAACTCTCAATGGGAGAAGCCTCAAGCTGATGGATATCACAAGTACTGTTAATTCCAGAATTAATGGCAAGCAAGGCTTGGGTGCTCCATCAGGTTTGCCCCCATTCTCAGGAAGAACATTTTATCAACCCCAATAAAATTTGTATCTGCTAAAGGGAAAGAAACAGTAAATGATAAACAAACAGTAAAAACGATCCCTAATACAATAGGACAGTAAACCAAAAACCAGAAAACACCTAGTAAAAACAAGGTTCAGCAATTTTCGTCGAACTCAGATCGATGAAATGGGGCCAGTTCATCGAACCCAGATCGACGAACTTTGAACGCAAACTATAGTTACATTTATTCATCTAACTGCGATCGACGAACTCTGCATGGTTCATCGAGCAGAGGTCGACGAACGTGGGGCACAGAGAATGAACATGTTCATTCTGTGGGTAGAGATCGACGATCTCAACCCAATTTGTCGAACTCTGGTCGACGAACTTACAGAAATTCGTCGAACCCAGGAAGACTTAATCAAAACTATAATTCCAACAACAACTTAAATATTTCTAAGAAACCATTTAATCCACTAGATGACTGGATCATACTACCTAGGAGATATCACCCCCTAGGATACAAGTCCCAACCTGAATTCTTTGTTATTTCCAGCTTCTCTTATCAGCAATACAAAGGACCCAAGGTAACCTGGGTCAAAAACCATTAACTATTTTCTATTGCAGGTGAAGAGTTGTCCAGGGGTAAATCAAACTTAGTACCTGGACAGTGGCTGCTCCAAACATATGACTGGCAGCAAGGACATCTTATTCAACTACAAGTCCAAGCTGGGGCCAAAGGTTATCTTTGGTGACTCCAAATGTGGTCAGTCAAAAGGATTTGGAGAAGTAAGAATAGGAGCTGTCACATTCAAAAAGGTGACATATGTAAGTGGACTCAAGCATAACCTCATCTCCATAAGTCAGTTATGTGATGATGGTTATCAGGTATACTTTGACCCATCCACTTGTTCTATTATTGATAAAAACAACCAAATAGTTTTAACTGGAAGTAGACAAGACAACATATACTTAGTAAATTTTCTTTCTGCCAAAACTGATATCTGTTTACTTAATTTAACTAGTAATCAGAATGACTTATGACACAAAAGACTAGGTCATGTAAATCTGAAAAACATTGCTAGGCTATCTAAACACAACCTTGTTAGAGGTCTACCTTCTGGTCCCTACAAGAAGGAAGGTCTCTGCAGGGCTTGTCAATTAGGCAAGTAAACTGAAACTAGTTTTAAATCTGTTAATAAGAGTGATTCACCTAGGATTTTGTACTTGCTATATTTGGATCTCTTTGGACCCATTGCTGTACAAAGCCTTGGAGGGAAATCCTACACTTTGGTTATAGTGGATGACTTATCCAGGTTCAGTTGCGTATTCTTTTTGAGATCAATGTCAGATACCTTCAAGGTTCTTACAGATTTTCTCAGGACCATATAGATTGAGTTCTCTACTCATGTTGCATTGATCAGAAGTGATCATGGCACAGAGTTTGAGTCTCTTCTTATGCATGAGTTCTGTGAGAAGGAAGGTATCAGACATTGCTTCTCAGCTCCTAGAACTCCCCAACAAAATGGGGTAGCTGAAAGGAAAAATAGGATACTTATTGAAGCTACAGGTACATTGCTTGCAGATGCTTACATGCCCATAAACTTTTGGGCAGAGGCTGTAAGCACATTAAATTATGTCCTGAACAGGATCCTAATTCACAAACTAAAGAACAAGACTCCCTATGAATTGCTCAAAGGGAAGAAACCTAAAATCAACTACTTCAAAGTATTTGGATGCTTATGTTACATTCATAACAACAACAAAAATACATTCGAAAGTTTGAGGCTAAGGCTGAAGAGGGAGTTTTTCTAGGATACTCCCAAGTAAGCAAGGCCTATAGGGTTTTTAATAAATCAACATCAAAAATTGAAGAGTCCATTCATGTTTCATTTGATGAGACTAACATGTATTGCAAGGAGAAAGAAGTTTCTACCAATAGCAACTTGCAGGTACCCCACTTGTGTGAGACCTTGGATGGACTAAACCTCACCCAAGATGTTCCAACTCATCCCTCTCCACAAGCCATTGAAGAAAGTGAAGAAGAAGAAGCTGAAGAAAATGAATCTCTACCACAGCAAATACAATTGCACAGGAGGAATTAATTCCAAATGCTGTTGCACAACCAACTCCACCCACTGATTTTGTCACACTTAGGGATCACCCAGAATCTCAAGTGATTGGAGACATATCCGCAGGTGTACAGACAAGACATCAACTCACCCAAGATTTGATGCATGCTTGTTTTCTCTCTCAGGTTGAACCTTTATCCATTCATGATGTTGATCAGGATCCCCAGATCCTTGCAATGTAAGGAGGAACTAAATCAATTTTAGAGATGTAGAGTTTCACATTTGGTTCCAAGACCCCAAAACTACACAGTTATTGGAACCAAATGGGTTTTCAGAAACAAGCTGGATGCCCAAGGAGTCATTGTGAGAAACAAGGCTAGGCTTGTTGCTCAAGGATATAGGCAAGAAGAAGGAATTGATTATGATCAAACCTTTACACCTGTTGCAAGGTTGGAAGCCATAAGAATATTACTTGCCTATGCAACATACAAGAGGTTCAAGGTCTTCCAAATGGATGTGAAGAGTGCTTTTCTAAATGGAGTGCTACAAGAAGAGGTTTATGTAGAACAACCTCCAGGTTTTGTTTCTCCAACTTACCCCTCTCATGTTTTTAAATTGCATAAGGCTCTTTATGGTCTAAAGCAAGCTCCAAGAGCTTGGTATGAGACCTTAGCTAGTTTTCTATTAGAGCATAAATTTACAAGAGGAACTGTAGATAAAACTCTTTTCACTAGACATCATAAGGACCAAATCTTATTAGTACAAATCTATGTGGATGATATTATATTTGGCTCTACAGATTCCAAATTATGCAAGAGGTTCTCTGGCCTCATGCACTCCAAATTTGAAATGAGTAGCATGGGTGAGCTTTCCTACTTCCTTGGTCTCCAAGTGAAGTAGCTCCCTGATGGCATCTTCATCTCTCAAGCAAAATATGCTAAAGAACTTCTAAAGAAGTTTGGGATTGCTGATGCCTCAGTAAAGAAAACACCCATGTACCCCAATACTGTTGTGGACTCTGATGTACCAGGGAAACCTGTGGATCAGAAACTTTATAGGGGCATTGTTGGGTCCCTATTATACCTCACAGCAAGTAGGCCAGATATTATGTTTGCCACATGTCTTTGTGCTAGGTTCCAGGTGAACCCTAAAGAATCTCACCTAATTTTACTAAAAAGGATTTTGAGATATATAAAGAGTTGTCCTAATCTAGGCTTATGGTATCCTGCTGAATCAGAATTTGAGTTAACTAGATACTCTGATGCTAATTTTGCTGGATACATGGTAGGTAGGAAAAAGTACTTCAGGAACTTGCCAGTTCCTGGGTATGAGATTAGTATCTTGGTTTTGTAAAAAGCAAACATCAGTGTCAACCTCAACTGCTGAAGCAGAATATATTGCAGCAGGCAGCTGTTGTTCACAGATGCTTTGGATACAAAATCAGCTTCTAGATTATGGGTTCAACTTAAATAATTCAACCCTACTCTGTGATAATACAAGTGCTATAGCCATAGCCCAGAATCCAGTTCACCATAGTAGGACAAAACATATTGATATAAGACATCATTTCATTAGAGAGTGTGTAGACAAAAATAAAATCAAGCTTGTCTATATCTACACTGATTTACAAAGGGCTGATATATTCACCAAACCTCTGGATGAGAGAAATCATATGTTCTTTGTAAATTAACTTGGAATGATCAATGGAGAAGACTTTATTTAATTTCTGTCTGCACTCGACGAATTTTCCAAAGTTCATCGAACTGGGGAAAGTTTGAGAGATATTCGTCGAATGGAGATCGACGAACTCTCTGTGAGTGAAACAATTTTCGTCGAATGGAGTTCGACGAACTTGCTTCAGAAGATATTCGTCGAACGGAGTTCAACGAACTGTCTTCAATTCTTCTGGATAAGATCGACGAATTATTTCATTCAAAATTATTTCGTCGAACTCAGTTCGAAGAATTATGTCTATTTTCGTGGAACGGAGTCTGTCGATTCATATTCTTGAAAACCCTATATTTAGGTTTTCTTCGACCTCCGTCCCCGCGGTTTCTGTTCCTTTGCACTTGATCGCCGTTTTTGTGTCTCTCTTGCAGGTGATTCCATGGCGATTCAGGCAAGCATTCTCGCAGGCATGAAGTTCGATACATGCTTTGATGTGGATTTTGATTCGTTTCAACATTCTGATCCCATATTCCTTTATATTCTGGAACTCCTTGAAGAACAAGAACTCAAAACCTTGATGACTAGAAGAATCAAAATACACAGCACTGAAATCAGAGAATGGGTCTACACCCTATCGCCAACAGAGGAGAATACGATGACAGGCACCATTGCGGGTAACTCTGTCTCCTTAACCCCGCATAATTTTAACTGAAATTTTTGGATTAAGGAATGGAGAAGAGCAACTAGAGATTGAAATAGAGGAGTCTGATATGATGCTGAGCCTAATGGGTTATACTGGAGATAACCCTAATAAACTATTGAAGAAATACCTCTGTGCCCCTTATAAGTTTTTGGCAGACTTGGTTGGAAAAGTTTTGCTTCGGAAACATACTGCCCATGACTACATCACCAGACACCAGTTTCTGGTCATGTGTGCAATCATAAATAAGAAACATGTGGATTGGGAACAGATTCTTTTTGATCTTGATACAGAAGAAAAACAATAAAAAGGAAGTATGCTTTGGAAGGATCCTAGGGATCTTTTTACAAGAAAAGGCTGCTGAATCACTGGTCTCCCAGACCATATTCATCAATGCCAGTAAAAGGCTAACCTGTGCCTTATTTGGCAGGTGGGAGAGGACAATAACCAAGCAAACCAAGGCTTCTACCTCTTCCACCCCAGCTTCTGAAGGCACCAGGGCTGTTAAAGCCACTCCCCAACCTACTGAAGAGATTCATCCAACACCACCATCTCTTCCAGCAACACAAATCCATCCCTCTTTCACACTTCCATCATCCCCTACTCAACCTCCTACTCCACCAGAATCTCCACATATCCTTCACCAGCACCATCTCCTCCATCATCTCCACTTCTTCCTCATTTATCCTCCATACCATCTTTCAACATACCACCCTCACCTCCCAATTCCCCTCTTCCTCCAATCACCCACATGGAAGATGCCACCCATCCATCCCCATCAACATCTACCATCCCTCAACATGCATCCCCTCCAGATGTTCACATACCTGATGCTCCACTTTCTATCCCTCCCACAGTTCCCACTTCTACACCTTCCGCAACACCATCCACCACTCCACCATTGGACAACTCCACCATATCTTCTATCATTTCCATAATCACTCCCCTACTCAAATCCCTTATAGCAGAGGCCATTACACCTCTTGCTACCACCATCTCCTCTCCCTCTGACCAAATCTCTGCTCTTACTGCTGCCCCATCTTCATCCCAGGGCCTGGCCTCAGTTCCCACTAAAACCAGGCAGGGGGAGATGCCTTGATGATGAAGCAGCAGCTATAGCTCTAGAGGCTTCAGCTCAAGCTTCAGCAACAATAGCAGAGTGCACATAATACATGGATAAAGATTTGATTGACTTTATTGAAATTAATATGGATTTTGATGAATATGACTCTGAAGAGTCCAATACTGTTGGTGATTTCATTCTTAATCCCACAGTTGATTTAGAAAATTTGTTGAGTATTTTTGATACTGTATATTTGAATTACCTTCCAGCTGAGATTACTAAGCCATCCTTGCCTATTATACCATACACTTCCCCCATCTCTTCAGAAGTTGCTAAGCAACTTAGGGAACGTTTTGCTATTGCACAGCTAGCAGTCACTCTACTTCCAGAAGTAGTGGCTATTCCCTTTTCCCCAATAATACCTTCAGCCCCAACCTTTGTCATGGATGACTCCCCCATGACAGATCTAGATGAACTGATCTTGGCTGATATTGAAGATGAAAATAAGGCAGCAGCTGAAAGCTCTGTCAAAGTTAGTTCAGATTCTTTTGTAGCTTCTCCTCCAACTCTTGTTGAAACTCCTGCTCTGCTCCAAAAAAGCATGCTATTTCTGCTAAGGCTTTGAAAGCTTTGGATGATCTATATGATAACCCTCAGGGTTCTGAAAATGATGATGATGAAGATGAGGATGAGGACTCAGATGAGGAGGATACAAAGAAAGGAAGCAAGTATCAAAGAAAAGAAAAGCTCCTCCTCCTCCTGCTCCTAAGCCTAACCCAAATAATGACAATCCCTATTACATTCTTCAAAAGATAACACCATACAAAGGATGCCAGCATGGATGTGGCTATCTAAGAATCAGCAGAAGGAAAGGAAGAAGAGTAGAAGGTACTCTCCTCCACCAGTTCAAAGGTATAGAAAAGATCCACCACCTCCTCCTCCTCCTGCAGCTGGTGCTCCTGGTTCAAGCTCTCAAAGGTCTGTTCCCCTATTCAAACTTATCAAAGACATCATGGCAGATCTTCCCCTGGTAGCAGTCAGCACAGGACAACAATCTTCAGGAAAACAACATCAGCAGCAACAACAACATCAACAACATCAACATCAACAAGCTGAAAGTTCTAAAAGATCAACCTCTCCTCCTGTTCCTTATGAAGATCCAGAAACAGCCAACGCAAGCTAAAATGGCCAGGTTCCAAGAACTTGTAGGCCTTTCCATGATTAACAAGGCAAAGGCTGAAGGGAAGGATATTTTTGAATATACTACAATGTCCAAATACAGGAGAGAAGAACTGAAAAGGTTTGAAAAGGCTAACAAAATTTTTAATGTTGATGATTATATGAAATTACATCCTGAAGCAGTGGTCCCTAGAGCTACATCTCTGAAGATTATAGGGGCTGCTGACATGACAATGACTATGGAACAAGCTTCAAATCCAAACAGGGAAATAATCTTTACCAAGCAGGAGACAAGGGCAAGGATGTAAAGCATCAGGAGAAGAAGCAGAAGAAATGAAATCTGAACTACTTTATTTCTATTTTTCTCTCTTAAACTGTTTCATATTGTCTGAACAAAGCTTTTGTGTAAATATATCTGCTGCATGTGTTAATTATCTCTGCCAGCTATATGTTTTTCCTGCTTTGTTTACTTTATGTTTTTTATTTTGAGTCTATTAGTGACCTCACCCAAATAGGGGGAGATTGTTGGATCCCTAGTTTGATTTGGGCTAGGTTCACTAACTTAGGATGATGTGACCCAACATGTATAGCCAGGGTCATAGTTGTGTCCTAGAGTCTAGGCCAAGTCCTCAGTAATAACATTACATGGACAAGCCATCATCAGACTGCCAAAGACTCAAGGCTTAGAGTTTTTCCAAAGATTCAGAGATTTCTCAAGAAACTAAGTAAAATGAGTTTCGACGTTCGTCGAACTCAGGTCGACGATAGTCGTTCTAAGCTTCGACGATCTTAGAGAAATATTCTCTGAGCTGAGCTTGACGAACTTCAGTCACAGATCGACGATCCTTGCACTCCACCTTCAGAATTCTAAGTCCAGAGTGTTCTCTAGACTCAGGTCGACGAACCTAGTTCTCAGGTCGACAAACTTCATTCTTTGCTCGACAATTTCTGGACTTCCACTTCAACTCTATTGCCAGAGGTTTATCAATTTTTCTCTAAGTCCAGAATCATTTTCAGCTCGATGAATTCAAGGTTCTCCAGACTTAGCTTCGACGAACACTATTCTTTGGTCGATGAATCTTTGGACTACTATAGCATTCTGTCGAGACTATGTTCTCTAGTCTCAGGTTCGACGAATTCAGTTCTCTGCCCGACGAATTCTGGAACCAGAAGACTTGTGTCGACACTCAGAGTATATGTCGACACCAACTAAGTCGACACTAGAAGAATTTGTGTCGACACCCAGATCATCAGTCGACATTATGGAAAGGCTGTGTCGACACCACACAGAAGACTTGTGTCGACACACAGGATATCAGTCAACACACAGAATATTTGACAACTCCAGAATAGTTGCTGAACTCCAGTCGACGAACACATTTACCAGCTCGATGAACTTCAGACACAGAATAGGCAAAATAGACAGCAGTTCAGTTTCCAGCTCGACGATCATGGAACTCAGCTCGACGAGCAGAAGCCGTCTGGTCGACGAATACAACATCTCAGCTCGACGAACTGTGGACTCAGTTCGACGAATTCTGCTATCTGTTCGACGATTCCAGACTTAGATATTTCTGGCCTTCTGTTCCCCACTCTAATGCGATAATTCTTGAGTAATTAATGCTCTAACATTCTCTGATTATAACCGTTAGAAGGAGCATTAATTATGGTCTTCTCCAGGATTATTGCTTGCCGTTTTTCCACGGGACAATTGGGGAAATAAATCAATGCCGATTATTCTCAAGGCTGTCAGCATTAATTGCAGATGAATTCAAATTTTGAAATATAGAGAAGAAGAGAATAACAAATACACACACAGATATACACATAGAGAATCAATCAAGGATCATTGAAAAAGTTTTACACAGAGCACAACACACTGAGAAGCATACAGAGATTACTGAGACACAGAGAAAAACATTCAGTCTTGAACAATCTGCTCTGTCAACAAGAAAGCATTCTCTGATACACAGAAGCTCTTGACCAGAAGCTCATCAGCACCTGAAGAAGAAGGACAACAATACCTATATCTAGAGTCTTCTTTTCTTCAAGTACTCCAGGACACTTCTAAAGGACAACTTCAGTTCAATCTGTCAAAGAAGTTCCTGAAAATTATTGTTGGTCAAGGATTCAGTTTGAAGACCTATCACCCTAACGCTTAGCTCCTGTTTTTCTCTGGGAGCCATAAGCTATAATCAAATCCACAAGTCTTCTCAGTTGTATATTGAGAAAGAGAAGACAAAATCATCTCTCACCCCAACTATATAAAGGGTTGTCATCTCCCTTCAAAAGTGATTCCTTGGTTGCAAGTCTCCTGATCAAAAGACTTGGGTTGGTTTTTGAGCACCTGATCAAAAGCTCATTGGTGTCAGGCACCTGATCAAAAATCTGAGTGGATTCCTACCAAGGGTGGTAGAAGAGTGGATGTACCCAGGTTGGGGAACCACTATAAAATTCTTGTGTCGTCTGGTTGCCTCTTTTTCTTGTGTTCTTGTTGTGCTTGTGCTTTAGGTTTATTGTGTGCTAGCTATATTAATTTCTGCACTTTTAATTTACAGCAAAAGCTGTAATAGCTGTTAAGAATTTTTTAAGAATACTCTATTCACCCCCCCCCCCCCCGCCTCTAGAGTATTTCAGATCTAACTCTCACTTTCAAAAACCCCGTGGCAACAACCTACCGCTGCTGAGAAACAGGCACGAAGATTTGTGTTGGGTTGCACGGCCTGCAGGCCTTGTACATTCTGGCTGTACCACCCGCAGTGCCATTGTCCTCCTGGGCTACGTGGTGGGCTGAGCGGCGCTATGGGTCCTCCCTAGGTCATTACAAAAAAGTGCACTTTTTTGTAATGACTTAGGGAGGACCCCTAGCGCCGCCTGACCCACTACGCATCCCAAGAAGACCCTCCTGCAAATAAGGCTCATCACCAACATAGCTGCAGCTCTGTTGGTGATGAGCCCTATTTACAGGAGGGTCTTATCAAGATTGCGGTTTTCGAAACCCCGTGGCAACAACCTACCGCTACTGAGAAACAGATGCGGAGATTTGTGTTGGGGTGTATGACCTGTAGGCCTTGTAGATTCTGGCTGTACCACCCGTGGTGCCATGGTCCTCCTGGGCAATATGGTGGGCCGAGCGGTGCTAGGGGTCCTCCCTTAGGTCATTACACCCACTGGGTAGGTTCCAAGGTTCTGGAGGTTGGTTCGCCACAACTCACCATCCACGCTGGTGCGTACGCGACCTGGCTTTCGCAGCTCGCCTTCCCTCCTTGGGCGAGCGCGAGCCAGGCCGCTGCAGCCCGCCGACCCTTGCTCTGAGGTGGGTTGGTGACCAGGTCGCTTGTGGGAGAGCGGTCTGGTCGGTCTGGGACTGTTACTATAGAAGGAATTCCAGAGGAATTGAGTTCGCCGAGCTTAGTTCAACGAATTTGGGTTTTAAACCCCTGAGGTTAGCTCGAAGAATGTCGAGCTCCGTTCGACGAATGCCGTGCTCCGTTAGACGAATGCCGAGCTCCGTTAAATGAACGCAGATCTCCATTCGACGAACGTCAATCTCAAATCAAGCCTTGTTTGACGAAAGCTAGGCTCACTTCGACGAACTCCAGGCGGGCGTGCAGGTTGGATGGGCCAGCCCGCGCAGCTCGCCTGCCTAGCCTTGGCGGGAGCAGGCTTTATGGTCTAGCTAGTGCGGCTCACGCGCCTAGTCTTGTAGGTAGTGGGCTAGCTGATCTGAGTTCGCCCGCATGATTTCTGGCGCAGATAGGTCGCCTTGGTTCGCTTGCCTGACGTGGTGGACCCACTCGGCGAACACGGGGTTGTACACGATCCCCGCCTTTTTGAGCTTGGACAAGCTCGGAAAGAATCATCCAACCCATGTGTTCGGTGAGTGCTTTGATGAGCTGGAGAGAATATTTTGGTAGGTCCCGCCTTCATGCTATAAATATGCCATCAGACCTTTGGAAAGATCTCGCCTTCTTTTAGCCTTCTCTGTGAGCTGAAGCTGAATGATGCCTGTGTCCGAGGAGATGCGAGCTCGCCTAGCGGCCGCGAGGGAGAGGACTATGGAGGAGGATCTCGAGGCATCCCCATGGTTGGCGCGCGGATCGCCCGACCCCCTCTTCAGGCCGGTGAAAGGGAAAATCGTCAGGCAGTCTACTGTAAACGACCTCCCGGGGACCAGCTCGGCGTACGGTACCGAGGTCGCCCATGAGGTATGCGCAACTCCCACTTGATTTGCCGCTTTGCCTCCAATTCCCTTTCCCACAGGTGACGCCCCGCGAAGATGGAGGCGACGGAGGGGAGTGGAGCCAATTCCTCCCGCTGACAACCGAGCGGGTCGCCATCCCTTCAGGCCAGGGGCATGCCCCTCCGGAGATTTCTCAGTCCCCAATTCCCCCTGGGCTGGGGAAATCCTTCACAGTTCTTGAAGGGGGCTCTTCCAGGGTCGGCTGGGCTCCTCTCGGCCATCTGCTGGTGCGGGCGACGTGCCGACCCCGGTGAGTTTATACTTGTGCCTGTTTATTGCCGCTCGCTCCCTCTAAGCTTTCCCTTTGCAGGTTTTAACGCGATCTCCTCCTCTGATGTCAACATGAGCGAGGGGTATTCGCCTCCCCCTGATACAGATCACATTTCGGAGTATCTGGGTGACCCGACGGATGCGGAGGGGATGAAGAGGTAGGTGACGCGACTATTTCAGAAGCACACACTACTGCTATAGGAGGTTTTCAACAGGGTCGATAAGGATAGTTCTGTTGAGGAAGAGCAGTTCGCAATTCTGGAGGAAGCGAGGCATCCAGTTGATGAGGATGGAGTTACTTCTCCGGGGGTGCACATAACGCGGGCCGAGGAGCGGCTTAGGCACGCCACGGAGCAAGTCGGCTTGGCCCAGCAGGAGGTGTTGGCGGTTCGCGAGTACTATTATCCTCGCGTGCCGCCCCAATCTGGGACGCGGAGGCGGGGCAGGTGAAAGTGGATCCATTACTAAGCCGCCTGCCCCCTCCCCGCTATTGATTGCCAGGTCAGGGTAGCATCCGCATCCTAGACCAGTTCTCTTAGTAGGGTCATGAACTTCCCTCTGGGGACATTTTAATCTGTCTGTAATAATTCGTGACTCTCTCGGATGTTTATTGCACGTACTTTCATTGTGTTGCTACTTAGTTTTCTCTAGGTGAATGCTGATGAAGCGTTCTTGCTCTCTTCCCTCTTCTTTAAGCAGGACGCGAGATTATTGAAGCAGCTCACCCAGCCCGCCTACCAAGTCTAGGCAGGAGCGAGCCGGGTGTCCACAGATCGTGAGCCTAGACGGCTCGCCTACTGTTCTTGGCGGGTGCGAACCGCGTCTCGCTCGTCTCTTGGGCGGACGTGGGTAAGAGAGGCTCGCTGCCGAACAGTCCTGTGACATAGATGTGAGCTGGGAGGATCCCGCGATGGGCCCAGAATTCGAAGCGTCAGGGCGCATTTTGCTATCCGCACTTCTCCCGCCGGCTAGACATTTTCCCGCCTTTTTTCTTTCTATAAATAGGCCCTGATGGCCCTTTCACACCCACCACATTTAAGACTTCCCCTCTTTCTTGCTTCCTGCGACTCCCGACTGGTTCGGCTTCCTGCGAGAATTACTTCGTCCCGCCTAGCGAGTTTCCCGCGAGATGGGTGGTGGCAGCGACGATGCGGATGGGCGGAGCAATTGTGCCTGGACATTCTTTGAGCACAACTTCTTCCATGTCGCCATTTCTAAAGGCGAGTTTCTCGATGCCATAGGACGACTACATACCGCCAGGCTTCTTAGCGAGGTGACCTGGGGAGGGGCAAAGTATCAACGACCTCTCAGGAGAGGAGCTCGCCATCCCCGTGGCACACTTCGAAGTAGGCCTCCAGCTTCCCTTATGGTCGGAGGTTCGCCAAATATTGAAATACTTCGGGGTTGTCCTCGGCCAGATGACTCCTAAACTCCATAGTTGTGATGGTCGAGTTTCGTGTGCTTCCTGCGGGAAGAGCGGATCGAGTTCAGCCTCGCGGTCTTCTGCAAGCTGTTCTCCTTCCGGGCAAACAAGGACGGGACCGCCAAATTTTCCAGCGGCCACGTCAAGGTGCGGGAGGCCGTCAACAAGAGCCATAACTGGCTGGAGAAATTTGTTTTTGTCAAGGGGGATTTCGGCAACGTCCCTTTCTCATCGGTCCAGCTCAGCGAGGCGAGCTACCGCTCCCCTAGTCTGGGGGGCCATGTAGCAGAGCTATGCGGGTTCTTCGTAGGGAAGAACTTTGAAGTCTCGTTATTGCACAGGAACCTGGGCAACCTTGCCCCCATCGCGCCCTGGGGAGGTAAGCTACTCGCGCTTCTCCTTTTTACTTCACTGTTTTTCCTACTTTAACTTTCTTTCCCTGTAGATGAGCGAGACATCCCCTTGCACCCTCATTATGAGAGTATGCGACTCGCTTCCATTGAGCTCGCCCATGCCGAGGTCGAAGCCGCCGCGCATCGCGAGCCCCTGGTCTCTGTTCCCCGAAGCATCCTAGCCGCGGATCGCTTCCTCCGCCACTGCCGCCCAAGAAATCGAAGACCAAGAGTGACGCACCTCCCACAGCTCGGGAGAAAGGGAAGGACCCTACAAGCCAACAAGCTGGGGATCTCGCCCCGGCGGCCGCCTCGGCCAGCAATTCCCCCAGCGGGGCGGCCAGCACCTCCAGGACGCAAGAAGAGATGCAGCCCGCCGTGAAGCCAGTGCCGAGGGGGCACCGCAACTTTGGCTACGGCGAGCAGTACTTAAATGAGCTCGTAATTACCCTCCTCCAGTGGGACAAGGAGGAGAACCGGTCCATCATCTCCACCATGCTGCCGAGCTGGTTGGAGCCGGAGACCATCAGCGGGGAGGCCTACAATTTTTCATTTGGCCTCTACGCACGGGAAGACGCCGTCATCTATGACGAGGAGGCCACACAGGTTCTAGTTCATGATAGCACGTGGGCCCAGCTCTACAGCTTGGAGTTGGCCCACATGGTAGGCCAATAATGTACCCATATAGAGAAGAACGCTCCCTCGCTCAAGAAGCTGGTGGATGAGAAGGAAGAGGCCCATGCCGTCTCGCCTAGGAGGAGGCGCAATGTCAAAGAGAGACGGCGGATGCTGCTGATGCCATCCTCGCTACCTTGGAGAAAGAAAAGGAGTCATTATAAGCAAGGGTGCGAGAGCTGGAAGCCATGGCAGCTGCTCCGCCACCCTCCAACAGCAGCTGTTAGCTCACACACTACACCGGGTACGAGCTGGAGGAGATGATGCAGAAGAATGCTGCTTGTGCTGCAAAGTACACCCTCCAGACATTGCGGCGGGACGGACCTCATTAAGAGCAAGGGCGGGGGCCTTTCCGCGAGCGATGTGGTACCGACACTATTCCTTCTGGTACCAAAGCCAGGAGACAAGTCCTACTAGACCCTCTAGGACTTGCCGCCCGAGAGCTCGCCTTGCTGAATCCCGCACCTCGCTTCTATTATATTTTTTGTTCTTAATTATCAGCGCGAGATAAGCCCCAATCTCGTGTAACTCTTTTGACCAATTAATGAAATGTACTTACTCTGATTGAATGTTGTTCTCTTCCTCCTTTTGTTTCATAGTCGCGACTTGACCCAATTCTCCCGCTTGCTACCTCTGAACCCATGCCTGGTTAGCGAGGTAGTGCGACCATCCCGGACTTAGCTCAGGAGATATAGGGGTCTTAGTTAGCCGACCCGCGAGAGGCGACCCGCCTCCTTAGACCAGATTCTCCATGTTGTTTCCACGATAGAAGAGCCGAGCCGATTGGGCTCGCACTCGAGTCACCGGGTTCCGTTCGAGCTGACCCTCATGCGACGAGGCCTGGGCTCTCGCTGCCATGGCCGTTTCTCGGGTGCTAGGCGATTATGTTGGGTCTCGGGAGCTCGCCTCGCCGATCCACAGTCTCGGCTCGGCACTTCCGGCTTGCTGACCCGCCGAAACCATTCTGTTAACTCTGTGTTTTCTTCGTCGGACGTTCGGATGCCTGGGCCCCTGACTTCTGCCAACAATTCGTTCATCGATACCTGTCTTGCTAGCCAATTGGGAGCCTGAGTAGACTCTCACGAGTGACATCCAGCCCTACCAGCTAGGTGAGAGCCTGACAGCGGGATCTGCTCGGTCTTTAGGTAGACTCTATCGAGTGACATCCAGCCCTGCCAACTAGGTGCGTGCCTGACAGCGGGATATGCTCAGGGTCCAGGTAGACACAAAAGAGTGACATCCAATCCTGCTAGATTGGTGATAGCCTGGCAGTGGGATCTACTCGGGGTGTAACGTCCCGATTCGCACTAGGCCCATCGTGCGCGTTTTGAGTTAAGAGAGGTGACTTGGGTTCAGGGTTGTGCTGGCAACTGGGCTGCACTTGTAAATAGGAGGAGAAATCAGTTGAGCATAGGACACGGGTAGAGACACGGGCGTGTCCACTACCCATGTAGGAGAGGCCAGCTCTCGAGTCGACGACTCGAGTATGTCCAGAGAAGGACACGGTTAGTGACACGGGCGTATCACTACCGGTGTTTAAAGTGACACGGGTAGAGACACGGGCGTGTCCCTACCCATATGTGTGTCGAGATCGACGAAATGTGTCGAGATCGATAAAGCGTGTCCTGTGAAGTGACACAGGTAGCGACACGGGTGTGTCCCTACCCGTGTGTGTCGAGTTGGGCTCGATGAAGAGTATCGAGATCGACGAAATGTGTCGAGATCAACGAAATGTATGACACGGGTAGAGACATCGGCGTATCCCTACACATGTATCTGTGTGTCGAGTTGGGCTCGACGAAGCGTGTCGAGATCGACGAAGTGTGTCGAGATCAACGAAATGTATGACACGGGTAGAGAAACGGGCGTGTCCCTACTCGTGTGTCTGTGTGTCGAGTTGAGTTCGTCGAGATGTATCCAGAGAAGGACACGGCCAGGGAACACGGCCTGTGTCATGTGGACACGGGTCGTGACATGCCCGTGTCCCTACCCGTGTCGAGTATTGAACCGACACTAAAACCATTGTTAACACTTCGCTCGAAGCAGGACACGGGTAAGGACACGGTGCGTGTCCATACCCGTGTCAATTCTCATATATAAGGGTTGTGAAAACCCTAGCCATTTTCACTCCTCATTCCAGCCATTTTTCCTGAGAGAAACTTCTGTAGAGATGGAAAACTGTTGCAGCAAGTCTTGGAGGAGAAGATCCGCCGCCGCGTGAAAGAGAAGATGCCGCTGAGAAGATTCACAAGATCCATGGCCGGAAATAGTGGAAACGCCGGAAATGAGGTGAGCTTCCTCCCCTCTCCCTTGGTGCTAGATCTATAGATATCTAGGTGAGATGTCGACTCAAAAGAGTCTAGACTAGTGAGATGGTGATTTCTCTAGGAAGACGCCGTTCTAGGGCTTGTGCTCTAAGGTTAGTGGTGTCTTCAAACTCTCCAACTTTCTATGTGAAGATGGGGGATGGTTTCGTGAAGAATCATGTCCTCATGAGGGTGAATAAGGGTGGAGGAATTTCTGGTGTGATTTTGGAAGACCAACTTGAGGAGGAAGATGAACCGATGCCGTTCATCCCTCTTTAAGATGCGTGAAGAATCTGTGTTCTGCGCACAGTGAGTTTCTTGGCCTTTTTCAGGTGTGATATGTCTAGATCTGGGCTGTCGACTAAACATGAAAGTTGAATTACTCGAAAATACCTTTCCAACGAATGGTTGCACGACTTCAGGAGAAGTCTATAGCCACAGGAATGTCTGAACGAAAATGACGTCCGATAAATCCTGCATGCAGAAACTGTGTTCTGTACGCAGCGGATTTCAAGGCTGATTTCAAGTATGATACTCTTGAATCTGGGTTGTGGTCTGAACATAAACGTTGTAGCCCATGGAAAAATGTCCTTTCCATCGAGGGGTTACATGCCTTCACCGGGTTCCTGTAGCTTCTGGAATCTCCGGTCGAAACTGCTGTCTAGATTTATCATGTACTTAAATTCTGGGTTTGGAATAATATTGAATTTGGACTCGGAAGAGATAATGTTGCAAATTAACTTGAGGTTGTTGAACTCTTTATGTTAACAATCTTAGTTCAATGAATGATGATGTTTATTAGTTGGATTCCACATAATTGATTTGTGATGCAAAACATACTTAAACGAAATAATCTGATAGAAATTGGTAGACTATTATAAATGCGCATCATGATAATAACATGTTGAATCATGTTGAATAATTTGGGATGAAAGGTAGGATGATAACTTATGGCCATGTGTATAATTGTTTAACAGAATGAATTTAGTGTCTAATGCTTAGAGTGTCGTCTCTCTACAGGTAGCATTGTAGTGCGGTGTTGACCGTCACTAGTTGGGATTTCAAAAAGATGAGTCAAGGTTGATGGTTGGGCTTGTTCCTCGTGCTTGCTTCCGAGCCCCTTCCCATGGTGATGTGGATTTGCATGCGGTGTGAGTAGTCGTAATCCTGGGTTGAGGATAGTGTGGCAGGTCTACGGGCTCGCCGGTCGTCACACCGACGAGAGTTGACAGTTTGACTTTGGACGGTTGGGCTTGGTCCTCGGTGACCTCCCGGGGCTCCTTCCGTGCCAAGTGAACGATTTGGTTGTGTTATCGTGCTTACTTCTGAGGCCCCTTTAGGGTCTCTTGTGGAGTTCACCCTTGGGGAAGGGGTGATCCCTTGGGCTCCGTTGTTGTGTTCTTAGCGTTGAGACGTACGGAGGCCTAGGTGAAGTAGTGTAGATACCTGCCTAGTAGTAGAGATGCCCGTGCTACTGTCACCGCCTGGCCACGACTGTTGATGTCTGAGAGGTTAGCTACCTGCTCGAATAGTGGGAACTATAGTCTGTGTCGACATGGCAATTGTATGTGTGTGATCATGGGTGAGTCATTACATAGCATACATACCATTTCATAACATTGCACAACAATATCATCATCGTATAAGTTTGTATGGGCACTCCTATTGATGAGTTACTTTATGTAAACCGATCCTTAACTTATAAGTTTGTATGGGCATCCTTATAAGTTAAGTTACTTTCTTGATGTAGTTACTTGCTCTTGATGATTGATATAACTCTTGTAGAACTGCTAGACAAATTGTTGTTATCTTATTGTACCATTACCACCTTCTTATACCTGCTTATACTATTTACTATACTTTGTACCCTTGCTCTTTTCTCCGCCCGGTGCCGAGGAGTTTCCGGGGGAGCGGATGTGAAACCACTTAGTCTTTTCGACTAACGGTTGCTACGTCTTCCTCTTTAGGAGGTCTCCACGCAGGTAGAGCAACCATAGACTTTGCAGCAGGACAGCCAGGCCAGGACGATAGGGCCTGTTGTCATCGCTACCATCGGTTACGGATATGAGTGTTGAGCGACTCTGATGTAGCCTTTCGGGCGCTTATTAGTTGTACTCTGATATATTGTAGAAGCATGTTTTAGCTTCTCTATTTTGATGTACTTTGTACTTATATACTTTGCATGGATTTGACTTCTCTTGTTTATATTTTGGTTGGGTTGGCATGTATATATATTGATATTGGTTGTAGCCGGAGGAACAGGCGTCTTGTGGTATAGGTTAGCCCGTGCTAATGCTACCACAAGGCGGCTGTTCTCATAAGACGCCCTTCATGCCGTGTTTTGGGATCCGGGAGGGGGGGGGGGTCTTACACGGGGTCCAGGTAGACACACACGAGTGACATCCAGCCCTGCCAACTAGGTGAGAGCCAGACAGCGAGATCTGCTCGGGGTCTGGGTAGAAACACACGAGTGACATCTAGCCCTGCCAACTAGGTGAGAGCCTGACAGCGAGATCTGCTTGGGGTCCGGGAAGACACACATGAGTGACATCCAGCCCAGCCAGCTAGATGAGAGCCTGATAGCGGGATTGCTCGGGGTTCGGGTAGACACAAACGAGTGACATCCAGCCTTGCCAGCTGTGACAGCCTGGCAGTGGGATCTGCTCGAGGTCTGGGAAGACACAAATGGACATCCCACCCTGCTAGCGTGAGAGCCTGACAGCGGGATCTGCTCAGGGTCAGGGTAGAGACACACAAGTGACATCCAGCCCTGCTAGCTAAGTGAGAGACTGGCAACGGGATCTGGAGATCCGGGTAGACACACATGAGTGACATCCAACCTTACCAGCTAGGTGAGACTGACAGCGAAGCGGGGATATACACATGAGACATCCCTGCCAGCTAGGTGAGAGTTTGACAGCGGGATCTACTCGAGTTCTGGGTAGACACACATGAGTGACATTCAGCCCTGCCAGCTAGGTTAGAGCCTGGTAGCGGGATCTTCTCGGGGGATAGACACACTGAGCGACATCCAGCCCTGCCGGGAGCCTCCGGGATCTGCTCGGGGTCCGAATAGACACACATGAGCGACATCCAGCCCTGCCAGCTTGGTGAGAGCCTAGCAGCGGGATCTGCTCGGGGTCCAGGTAGACACCATCGAGTGACATCCAGCCCTGCCAGCTAGGAGAGAGCCTGGCAGTGGGATCTGCTCGGGGTCCGTGTAGACACACACGAGTGACATCCAGCCCTGCCAGCTAGGTGAGAGCCTGGTAGCGGGATCTGCTCAGGGTCTGGGTAGACACACATGAGTGACATCCAGCCCTGCCAACTAGGTGAGAGCCTGATAGTGGGATCTGCTAGGGGTCTCGGTATACAGACACGAGTGACATCTAGCCCCGCCAGCTAGGTGATAGCCTGACATCGGAATCTGCTTGGGGTCCTAGTAGACACCATCGAGTGATATCCAGCCCTGCCAGCTAAATGATAGCCTGGCAGTGGGATCTGCTCAGGGTCTATTGATGGTTAAAACTCGTAGGCGCCCCGTGGGTTTATTTAATAAGTGGTTAGGTTTTTATTTTAGAAGGACGAGGCATGCAGATTAATTATCTATAAATAGTTGAAACCGGGTTTTGAAGAAAGGAGGCAAGTGCTCCTATCACGTATAGTATAGGATATTCCGGTGGGGAATATCGGGGTCGTATTGTTCTCGGGGATGGGTTGATTATTTCTACTCTTCCCTGGAGGGACTATTATCTTACCGAAAAATATTCTATCGGGTAATTAATGCGGTTATATATATAAACAAAAAATAAACATTAAAAAGTCGATGAAGAAATAGCCCATCGGTACCCAATCGTATTTGAATAAAATAACTTTTAATAATTAGAGATCCTAAATTTCAAAATAATTAAGGTGGAGACTTGGCCGTGGAGGTTCCATAAAAATGAGCTGACCTATCTCTAAGACTATCGCTCACCTGAACATTAAGAATATTTGACCGGGCTCTCGTCCGTCGACGGATTCCTCTTAATTCCCACATTACACTAAGAACCCTGCTATTGGAGGGGGAACCCAATCCGGTAGAATTTCGCGCCTCCACTATCGAGGGTTAGTGTGGAACGCCCTTTAGCCAAGGGTGATCGATCCATACGCACGACCTCTCGGCTAACTAGCATATGGATAACGAAAATAGAGCCCACACATCGATATGTGGTTCTACGCGTCGTAAGCCGGGGCAAACCTTAAGTTAATTTAATTAAAGAGAAAAAGATGAAGCTTTAATTATTTAAAGCATTTTTATCTGCCCCAATTCTCTTCGATACTTAGGGATAAGGAGCGATTAGTCACTCATCGGAATTGGGATGGATTAAGAAAAGAAAATGTCGAGTTCTACTCAAACGATTACGCGGGAAATGAAAGCAGTAAAAGAAAGCAGTAAACAAAGCTATAAATGAAAGCATTAAAATGACAAGTCTTACTCAAACGAGTAGGCGGGAAATGAAAGCGATAAAATTGCAAGTCCTACACAAACAAGTAGGTGGGAAATGAAAGCATTACAATGACAAGTCCTACTCAAACGAGTAGGCATGAAATGAAAGCAGAAAATGGCGTGTCCTACTCAAACGTGTTGGCGGGAAATTGCGAGTCCTACTCAAATGAGTAGGCGGAAAATGACAAGTCCTACTCAAACGAGTAGCGGGAAATTAAAGTAGTAAAAGCTATCTCATACACACACACACTCTACAGGAAAGATTGAAAGTAATAAAATCTAACTCATACACACATGCACACTTACAAAAAAAAGAGAAAAACAAAGCTATCTAAAAAGTAAAAACAATTACATATCTATCTACTCCTAGAATATGACAGAAATGCATAAAAAAAGAAAATAAAAATTAAAGAAGCAAAAGTTTTGAAAATTAAAACCAAAAATCAAAGTGTTACAAAAATTAAAACGATTAGATATTCATTCTTTTAACTTTATAGAAATGCTAAAAAAAGTGGAAATAAAGTTAAAAAGAACAAAAAGTTTTACAAAAATAAAAAACTAAGTTAAGAAAAAGATAAAAGCCACTTTTTAAAACACCTTTATAAATTCATAAGAATAAAATAAAAAACACAAAAATCCAAAATCTAAACAAAGCTAAGGGGCATGATAGAAAAAGATATTATAACAACACTAAGCTAAGCAAATAATGAGAACAAAACTAAGTAACAAAATCACTAAAACATAAAAGCATAAATCTACTTTCATACACACATACACATATAGAGAAATAAAGAAAACAAAGATAAGTAAGATTGCTGAAGGTGGGGCACTCAAATGAAATCCATAACCACATAAGGAGGAAAAAATTACAAATTTTATTAAGATGAAAAGTCCATTACAAAGCTAAAATAAAAATAAAAGAGAGGGGGAGAAAATCTCCTTATAAAGCATGAAAAGCACCTAAGCAGCCCTCCTAACAGCAAAATGGTCCAAAAATGCGAACCTTAGACCTTACAGCTGAGATCTATTTATAGACAAAAACTTTTCGAGTTACATGCCCAGGTCACGGGCATGTAAGGGGGGCATATCCGTACTGGCACTGAGTTGAAGCTGAACATTTATTGCTATTGACTTTGGGGCTATCCACGTGGAAGTCACGGGCATGACCCTGCGGTCACAGGAGTGTAGACTGGGCGTGACTGTACAAAACGTCGAATCCATGCCGCACTGGCGACGTCTTGTCTGGAAAATCGAAGCAGTCACGGGCATGTTCTGAATCGATACGTGCATGACGGGAAGGTGTAACTGGGGAAGGCGTTGAGTTGTTGAGGCATTGAGTGGCGGAGGCCGTTGAGTGGTGGAGGCATTGAGTGGTGACTGGCAGAGGCATTAAGTGTGGAGAGGTGTATCACGGGCGTGTCGAATCGGGACAAGGGCATGTTCAACAAAGCATCGAATCGAGTTCGACGAACGTCGAGCGTCGAGTGCTGAGTCAAGCTCGACGAACGTCGAGCGTCGAGTGTTGAGTCAAGCTAAAGAACATCGAGTCAGCTGGCATGACACGGTGTGTCAGACTGAACACGGGCCTGTCAGACGGGACACAGGCGTGACTTGACTTTTTCTTTGCAGGTGGCAACTTTCTGTTGGAATCAAAGTAACACACCCAGGTCACGGGCGTGACCAAATTTACACGGGCATTTTTTTTGGCTTTTCTGAAAATTTCTAAAAAAATAAAATAAAGCTAAGTTAGAAAATTATATACAAAAAATATTTTAACGTAGAAAACTAACAAAAAAATAATGAAAATAAACTAAAATGACTTAAATAACGTACGTAAAAATATGTATATTTACAACTCATCAAATATCCCCATACTTAAGCTTTTGCTATTCCAGAGCAAAAGTTGGAGATATACTTATAAGGAATTAAAAAATTTTAAGTTTAGCTACCGCTTGAATTAATTGAAAGAAAGATCAAAATAATTATCAGGAGTATAAGAGTTAAGTCCTAAATTATGACAAAAATTTAAATAGAGGAAGACTTTCAGCTAAAACTTCTCGATATAATCTGATAGAAAATAATAATTAGATTTGTTAGGTTAATAAAAATAGATTGGAATTATAGAAACTTTAGTTTATAAGAATTAAAGAAAATAATGCAATTTAAAAATTATGATCTCAAAAAGATTTTAAAAATCATTTGAATATGGTGGAGGGGGATGTTGTGGTTTATGAAGGGGGCTTTGGTTTAGAGGCGAGGTATATTTTTTCGCTCAAACCTTTAATAGAATTTTTGGTTTAAATGTGGATGTTTTGGAAAATGAAATCTTATTTTCCATTTTTTTGAACAATTTCATATAACCCAATGTATATATATAGGAGTAATGAATTTTATCTTCTTACTCTATATCATATAATCTTTTAAAAATATTGGATGACTATGGTTACAGAATGAAATCTTATTCCAATTCATATAGGTTCTTTTAAGGATCAAAATCATGTCAAGTAACATATGAAAAAAAAATAGGGAGATAGGTTTTTTTCAGAAAGAAAAATAGATTTAATAAAAAAAATTTGAGAGAAACCTTTATAAATTGAATGTTCCTGTATTTCAAGAAAAATCTTGGAGTAAACAAAATTGAAATCTAAGGTTGTTATTTTCTAACAAAATAAATGTGCAACTATTTAGATAAATTAGAAGTGGTGCTGAAAACAAGTCCTTTATCTAAATAAAGAAAAAAACATAATAAATTTTTTAAAACTTAACCCCAGATATCTAAATCTATCAATCTCCAATTAATAAACGAATATTAAACAAAAAATTAATAAAATTCGCTTATAAATAAAATTACAACAAAATTTTTAGATAACAAAAAGGGTTAAGAATGATATATTCGATTTATTTGTTTCATAATAAACAATTTTTTTAGGATTTTTTAGGAGTTTTCATCTTTTTTTTGTTTTTTGATTATTATCTTTTTTTTTGGATTTTTTGAGTTATTCTTTTTTTTATTTTCTAAATTTTTTTGATGTTTTAACATATTTATTAATTTATTTACAAGAAAGGGGAGACAAAGAGATGTTATTTACAAATAAGAGAGGGGGGAAAAGAAATATTATTTACAAAAAGATTTACAAAGAAAAAATATATATATATATATTTTTGGAATTTTTTTTTATAATTTTTTGAAAATTTTGTTTTTGATGCGGTTATATATATAAACAGAAAATAAACATTAAAAAGTCGATGAAAAAATAGTGCATCGGTACCCAATCGTATTTGAACTAATATAACTTTTAATAATTAGAGATCCTAAATTTCAAAATAATTAAGGTGGAGACTTCACCGTGGAGATTCCATAAAAATGATCTCACCTATCTCTAGGACTATCGCTCACCTGAACATTAAGATAATTTGACCAAGCTCTCATCCGACGAAAGATTCCTCTTAATGCCCACATTACATTAAGAACCCTACTATTGGTGGGGGGACCCAATCCGGTAGAATTCTGCGCCTCCTCTCTCGAGGGTTAGTGCGGAACTCCCTTTACCCAAGGGTGATCAGTCCATACACATGACCTCTCGGCTAGCTAGCATATGGATAATGAAATAGATCCCAAACATCGATATGTGGTTCTACGCGTCGTAAACCCGGGGAAAACCTTAAGTTAATTTAATTAAAGAGAAAAAGAGAACCTTTAATTATTTAAAGCGATTTTATCTGTCTCAATGCTCTTCGATACTGAGGGCTAAGAGCGATTAGCCACTCATCGGAATGGGGATGCCTTAAGTAAAGAAAATGCATGATTGAAAGTGCGAGTCCTACTCAAATGAGTAGGCGGGAAATGAAAAAGTAAAAGAAAGCAGTAAATGAAAGCATTAAAATGACAAGTCTTACTCAAATGAGTAGGCGGGAAATGAAAGCGATAAAATTGCAAGTCCTACTCAAATAATTAGGCGGGAAATGAAGGCATTAAAATGGCAAGTCCTACTCAAACATGTAGGCACGAAATGAAAGCAGAAAATGACGAGTCCTACTCAAACGAGTAGGCGAGATATTGCGAGTCCTACTCAAACGTGTAGGTGGGAAATGACATGTCCTACTCAAACGAGTATGCGGAAAATTAAACCAGTAAAAGCTATCTCATACACGAACACACTCTACAGGAAAGATTGAAAGTAATAAAATCTAACTCATACACTCACACACACATACAAAAAAAAAAGAGAAAAACAAAGCTATCTAAAAAATAAAAACAATTGCATATCTACTCCTAGAATATGACAGAAATGCATAAGAAAAGAAAATAAAAATTAAAAAAGAAAAAGTTTTGAAAATTAAAACCAAAAATCAAAGTGTTACAAAAATTAAAACGATTAGATATTCAATCTAATAACTTTATAGGAATGCTAAAAAACTAGAAATGAAGTTAAAAAAACAAAAAGTTTTACAAAAATAAAAGACTAAGTTAAGAAGAAGATAAAAGCCACTTTTTAAAACAACTTTATAAATTCATAAGAATGAAATAAAAAGCACAAAGATCCTAAACCTAAACAAAGCTAAGGGGCATGATAGAAAATGATATTATAACAACACTAAGCTAAGCAAATAATGAGAACAAAACTAAGTAACAAAACCACTAAAACATAAAAGCATAAATCTATTCTCATACACACACACACAGAGAGAGAAATAAAGAAAAATAAAGATAAATAAGTTTGCTTAAGGTGGGGCACCCAAATGAAATCCAAAACCACATAAGGTGGAAAAAATCTACAAATTTTATTAAGGCGAAAAGTCCATTACAAAGCTAAAATAAAAATAAAAGAGAGGGGGAGAAAATCTCCTTACAAAGCATGAAAAACACATAAGCAGCCCTCCTAACAGCAAAATGATCCAAAAATTCGAACCCTTAGACCTTACAGCTGAGATCAATTTATAGACAAAAATTTTCGGGTTACACGCCCAGGTCACGGGCGTGTAAGGGGGGCGTGTCAGTACTAGCACTTAGTTATAGCCGAGCATTTATTGTCGGTTGACTTTGGAGCTGCCCACGTGGAAGTCACGGGCGCGACGCTGCAGTCACAGGCATGTAGCATGGGTGTCAGTAGCCAAAAAGTCGAATCCATTCCGCATTGGGACGTCTTGTCTAGAAAATCGAGGCAGTCACAGGCGTGTTCTGAATCGACACGGGCGTGGCGGGAAGGTGTAACTGGGGAAGGCGTTGAGTTGTTGAGGCATTGAGTGGAGGAGGCATTGAGTGGCGGAGACATTGAGTGGTGACTGGCGAGAGGCGTTGAGTGGCGGAGGTATTGAGTCTCGAGAGGTGTGTCACGGGCGTATCGAATCGGGACACGGGCGTGCTCAACAAAGCGTCGAATCGAGTTCGAGGAACGTCGAGCGTCGAGTGTGGAGTCAAGCTCGACGAACGTCGAGCGTCGAGTGTTGAGTCTAGCTCGATGAACGTCGAGTCAACTGGAGTGACATGGGTGTGTCAGACTGAACACGGGCGTGTCAGACTGGACACGGGCGTGACTTGAATTTTTCTTTGCAGGCTATAACTTTCTGTTGGAATCAAAGAAACACGCCCAGGTCACTAGCGTGACCAAATTTACACAGGCGTGTACTTTGATTTTTTTGTCTTTTTCTGAAAATTTCTGAAAAACAAAATAAAGCTATGTTAGAAAATTATATACAAAAAGGAACATTTTATTGCAGTAACTAAATAAAAATAACAAAAATAAACTAAAACGACTTAAATAATGTACGTAAAAATACGTCTATTTACAACTCATCATTTATCAAATGAACACTTCACCCATTTACACAAATTACTGCAGGAGAATCAGCACATCGAGAAGCTCTATTAAAACAGGCACCACTTACATGTCTCAAGGGTAAAAACATTTCAGGTCATCACTGCTCCAGGTGAGACTTAGGGCCTCTCATTTCACTTTTCGGAGGCGATACCCTCCTGATTTCAATGCTTCTTTTACAATATATGAACCTTACCAGTTGTGGTTGAACTTTCCTACAGCTGCTAATCTTCCCGCTGCATCCACATTCTTCAAGATCAAGTCCCCTTCCGCAAATTGTTTTACCATGATGTGCTTGTCAAAGTACTTAGCCATTATCCTCTTCACTTCTTCCTGTTGGATGGCGAAGGAGTCACGCAGATCCTCCACCATGTCGAGGGTGAGTTGCAGCTCCTCCTTATTTTTAGCTGGCCATTCTTCTCTGCCTTCCTCCGCTACGACCACCCGAGGCGTCTGGACTTCAAATTCTATGGGGAGCACTACTTCGTAGCCATTGGAGAGCTTGAAGGGGTTTCCCCGTTGGCTGTGTTGGGGGTGGTACTCAGAGCCCATAGACTGAGGGAAGCTGCTCCACCCAGCTACCTTTCAGGATTTCGACCTTCTTCTTCAAGAGCTTCACAATGATCTTGTTCGCCACCTCCACCTACCCGTTGCTCCTGAGGTGATGGACCGACGCGAATCTGAGGTCAATTTCGAGCTGCTCACAGAAGCTAATGAATTTTGCGCAGGCGAACAGAGGCCCATTGTCTGTGATGATGGCCTGTGTAACCTGTGCCGACAGATGATCTCCACCCAAACAAAATTTCTGATGACCTGGGAGGTCACCTTAGCTAGCGCCTTCACCTCCAACCACTTAGAAAAATAATCTATCATAACAAGTAAGAAGCTCCTCTACCCTCTGGCCTAGGGGAACCACACTACCAAGTCCATCCCCCAGATGGTAAAGGGCCATGGGGCCGTGATGCTTTTGAGATGCTGGGTCAGTTGTAGTTGGAGGGGGCAAACAACTGGCATTTGTGGCACCTTCTGCTGAACTCTATAATGTCGTGGCCCAGGGTAGGCCAAAAGTACACCAGTCTGACAATCTTACCTTGCAGAGTCTGACTCCCTGGAGTGACTCCCACACTCCCTAAAGTGGACTTCTTCTATGATCCTCTAAACCTCCCTCTCGGCCACACAATATGCCAACATCCCCGAGAGAGTCTTTCTATATAATATTCTGTCCCGGAGGAGATAGTACGCAGACTTGTATCTGAACATTTTATTGTCCATCCCCTTCGGGTACTCTCTTGTGGAAAGGAAGGTCGTGAATGGGTTTATCCACAAGGGGTGTTGATCCACTTCCATCAATTCTCCCTCTTCGATGGAAGGGTAGAATAGGTCAGTGATTGTACCCCCCACCCGGCGGCCGTGCTTTACCAGTTGATCTACCTGCTCGTTCTCCTCCCTGGGCACATGTCGAATGGAGAAGGTCTGGAACATACCGATAACCCCCTTCACCTTCGCTAAGTATAACCGGATGGTAGGCTCCCTTGCTTCGAGCTCCCCATTGATCTGGGAAGCAACTACCATGGAGTCAGTGATGACCTCCATGTCAAGCACCCCCAGCTCCCTATCTAGGCGCAGCCCTGCTATTACGACCTCATACTCGGCCTGGTTATTAGTGATGGGAAAGTGCACCACCACTGTTTGCTCGATTCTCGTTCCCTACAGGCTTTATAAGATTACCCCTATCCCCAAGGAATGTTTCCTCGAAAGCGCCGTCTACCTTCACTTTCCACGAAGCCGGATGAGTAAGCTCTTCCTCCGCCACCTCGACCACATAGTCGGCCAAAAAGTCGGCCATTGCTTGGGCTTTGATTGAGAGGCGGGGGAAGAAGGAGATGTCGAACTCACTCAGTTCCACCGACCACTTAGCCAACATGCCCAAATGCTCCACCCCCTCAAAGATGTTGTGGAGGGGATGGTCAGTCACCACTCAGATGGAGTGTGCCTGGAAGTAGGGCCGGGCCTCCGAGGTGAGATGACCAGAGCAAAGTCCAGCTTTTCCAAGATTGGATATAAAATCTCAGCCTTCCTTAGGAATCGGCTCACATAATATACGAGGAGTTACTTCTTCCCCTCATCTCGAACCAGGACTGCGCTCAAGGCCTCTACTCCGACCCCGAGATACCAATATAGGTCCTCCCCCTCCTTCAGCCCTTGGAGCAGTGGGGCCTGGGACAACTGCTTCTTCTGGGCTTCGAATGCCACCTCGCACTACTTGGTCCACTCGAATTCTTGGCATCCCCTCAATGTCTTAAAGAAGGGGGAGCACTTCTCCCCAGCCTGGAGAGGAACCTGCTCAATCCTGCCAGCTTCCTTGTAAAACGCTGGACCTCTTTAGCATTCCGAGGCGACCCTAGCTCCATGATGGCTTTAACCTTATCGGGATTTGGCTCGACCCCGCGAGGGTGAGAAGTTTGCCCAGGAACTTGCCCCTGCTAGCCCCGAAGACGCACTTCAAGAGGTTCAATCTCATCTTATATTCGCACAAGGTGGTGAACGTCTCCTCCAGGTCCTGGAGGTGAGATTCCACGTCTCGACTCTTGATCATGAGCTCATCTACATACATCTCCAGGTTCCTCCCCTTTTGCTCTCGGAAGACCCTATCCATCATCTTCTGGTATGTCATCCCTGCATCCTTCAGCCCAAAGGGCATCATCATGTAGGAGTAGCACCCATACCCCGTGATGAACGAGACATTTTTAACGTCGGGGGGGGGGGGGGGGGGGGCATCCGGATCTGGTGATAACCTGGAAATGCTTCTAAGAAGCTCATTATAGGAAAACTGATGGCTGAGTCAACCAGTGCGTAGATCCGAGGAAAAGGATAACAGTCCTTAGGGCCTGATTTATTAAGCAAGGAAAAATCAATACACATACGCCACCAGCCGTCTCATTTTTAACCATAACTACATTGGGGACCCAGCCGGGGTATTTTATTTCGGAGACAAAGCCGACCTTGAGGAGTTTGGACACCTCCTCCCTGATGGGCTCGGCCAGCTTGTCTGTATTGGACCTCTTCTTCTACTGGATGGGGCGAGCTTGTAACGCCACAAAAATCGTAATCGAACTGGTCGCATCCTAAGGAATTTTTGGTGCCTTAATAGGGGTACACGGCCTGGGACACGGGCATGTTCAAGGCCGTGTCTTTCTCTGTGTTGGCTGGCTGTGTCCAGAAAAGGACACGACAGGAAACACGGCTTTGAGTAGTGGCAATACGGGCGTGTCAAGTGTGACACGGGAGTGTTCATACCGGTGTCCCCACCCGTGTTCACCAAGGGACATGACGGTTGGCGTGGCAGTTATTTGTGACACTCCCCGAGGTCACGTGCATGTCGGGACCCGACACGGGCGTGTCAGGTTGAGACACGGGCATGTCTCGACCCGTGTCCTTTTCTATGCTCGATGATCGTGCCTGGATCGGGGCATACGACCAGGGATACGGCCGTGTGCAAGGCCGTGTTCGGCCCAAGATTGAGAATTTTTGGGCAGATGTGATCCGTTCATTTTCTTTAAACAAGATCTAACGACCTAGATGTGGTCCTCTCTTTTTAAGGCCGGGTATTAAGGTTTAATTCTCATTATCTCTTAGAACATTCTCTTTCTAAGGAGTTAGAGAGAGGAGAGAGAAAGGAGGAAGGAAGAGGAGGATTCCGGCCACCGTCGGAGCATCGGAGCACCAAATCGAGAACCGAGACCGGATCCGCGGAAGAAATTCCCTTGCGAAGATTTCCATCCGGATAGATTCCCATGGCGCAAAAGCGAACTATAAGGGTAACGATTCTCTACTTGAGCATGTGAAGTTCTCTTTCTTTTGCATAAGGAAACCCGCTCCCGCGAGTGTGCGGTGAGTGTGCGGTGTTCCTTGGGGTAGATGTTAATAGTCCCCCTTGTGTTGCATATAGAGTCCGGAATCGAAGTACAGACATAGGCATTGTGTGAGAAGCCTACCCGGACCTGTTGGTCTGGATCGGTGATGTTGCATATTGTATGGTTTGCCGGAGAAGATACCGTGCTTTGTGTTTTCGGGTTTCTACACGGTAGATTGCAGCAGGGATCCTTGGGGATTAACTCCAAGGCGCACCCGAAAAACTGAGCGGAAACGTAGTTCTGCTAACTTGGCGGCCGGGGAGCCAGCCTTGTACATAACTAGGTTATGTGATGTTTGGGAATGTTTTGGGATCCGATAGAAGCTTGGCCCGCGCCTACGTCTTAAAGTGACTAGGCGGAGTGAGCAACGGGTAGGTGGAATCGGACCTGGGCTATGTGGTTCGGTTCTAGAGACCCAACAGAGGGACTGGCCGTTGACATAGTCAAGAGTCTTAGATCTGGTCAGAAATACTAAAATGCTCATGATGTTGCCATCCCGGCGATGGTAGTGAAGCCACGGAATTGACCAGATTCACCGATAATGTTCCCTGAGTGCACGGGGTGTTTGGCCGTGTGAGCCTACACCTGTGGCGAAGTATGTTTGCACTTTATTGTTTAGCTGGGCTAATGAAATGTAGGGAAGGAGCTCCGCCGTCTCGAGTTAGGGGCGGGGTCGTTATAATTTGGTCAGCTTTAGCTGACCGTTGCTTTGTTTGCCACCGGTTCGGTGGAATGTTGCTTGTTGGTGCTGCGGAGCCAAGTACCAAATAGCGGGCTGAAGCCCATGTTGCTGAGCTAGCCCTCGAAGGCCAAAGCGAATTGTTGTTTTACTTTTGTCATGTGTGCCCAACCGGCGAAACGATGTATGTAAAACATTACTTTGTTAAGTGAACTCTTATAAGGCCATAAGGCCAAGTACTTTTCGGTGTATTTGTTATTTCATTCCTTTGGTTGTAAGTGAACATTCATGGTAGTTATTATTCAATTATGGGTTCATTCTAACTGTTCAAAAGCTTCCGCTAGAATGCTCAGAGTTAGGGCGAGTAGTTGTAGTTAAATTTTGATATTCTTATGTATCCATTCCGACTGTCCGTGTTATATGGCGCTAGGTTCCAGCTGGACCTTTTGTTATATGTCATATGACGGATGGGGGTGTTATAGAGCTCCCGGGTCCAGGTTGAGGCGATGGCAGGCCATGTCCGCATCAATCCCTAGCATCTTTGTTGCGCTCTCTGCAAAGATGTCTACGTTCTTCTGGAGGTATGCCAGCATCCTGCCCTGAGCCTCCGGGGTCAGCCCCCTGCTGATAGGAACCTTCTCCACCCTGGCTCTAAGGGTGAGAACCTCCATCTTCATGACCTATTTCACAGCCTCCAGCCTGGACTGCGCCCCCATTCTCCAACGCCCCCATCCCCGGGGCTTGGATTTCCTCTGCTTCCACTGCTTCTTCCACGGCCATCGCCTCGACCGGCTCCTGCTGGTCTCCTCCCACCTCCATCTGGGTGCAGCTCATCAATCGCATTCCCTCCACTGTTCTCCGAGGTCAAACTCCTTTCTCCATTCTCTATCTAGGAAAGGATCCCTTTCCTCTTCCTCTATGTATCTTTGGCTGCATGGCCTTTGTGCATGCTCCTCCGCCACCCGTAACAAACTCTCCCTCAATCCACCGAATGTGTCTTTCTGGGCTACTCTATCACTCAGAAAGGCTACTACCCATTCTTCACAAACAGTACGTCTCCGCGGACGTTACCTTCTTCAAGATGCTCTCTATTTCTCTAACGACTCCTCTCCTCTTCCTGTGGAACCCAGTATTCCTCCTCCTCTTCCCTCCAGCCCATCCCCTCCTACCGATGTATTTCCTCCTCCACCATCTTCATCCTCTTATCCTCCCTCTCTACCTCCACAATATCCATCCTCTTCGCCGTCGTCGCTCTCTCCTCTCGGGCAAGCTCTCTCCACCATGGATGCTCCGGATACTGAGGCACCTGCTGACCTGGACCTCCCCATTTCCTTCGTAAAGGGGTTCAGGCTTGTACCAAGCATATGCTTGCTGTAGTTGTTTCCTATGATCGTCTGACACCTGCTCGCAGGAACTTTATGCTAGCAATCTCTTCCACTTCCACCCCCGTTCTTATCAGGAGGCCCTTGCCATTCCACATTGGATGGTTGCCATGGATGGAGAGATTGCTACTCTCACTAAACGGGGTACTTGGAAACTGGTTCCTCCTCCTATTGGCACAGATGTTATTGGCTGTCACTGGGTTTTGTGGTAAAATTCATCCCGATGGTAGTGTGGATCGTTACAAGGCTTAGCTTGTTGCCAAGGGCTTTACCCAAACTTATGGTGTGGATTACTTTGACACCTTCTCTCCAGTTGTTTGTCTCAGCACTATTCGGGTCCTTCTCTATGTGGTTGTCAACAGAGATTGGCCCATTTCATAGCTGGATGTGAAGAATACCTTTCTTTATGGGTATCTTCAGGAAGATATCTACATGGAGCAACATCCAGGGTATGTTGCTCAGGGGGAGACACAGGTTTGCCGGCTCAAGAAGGCTATCTATGGCTTAAAATAAAGTCCTAGCGCTTGGTTTTGACAAGTTTAGCGGGATTGTGGCGGCTGTTGGTTTTACGAGGAGTTCTGTTGATCACTCCCTATTTACTCGTAAAACTTCTCTAGGTCTAGTGGTACTTGTAGTATATGTGGATGATATTCTTCTTACTGGATATGACCAAGCTGGGATAATCTTGACAAAGAGGCATCTTCGACAACACCTGGTTACAAAGGATATGTGCTCTCCAAAAATACTTTCTGGAGATAGAAATTTCTCGGAAGCACGCTTATCTTGTCCTCTCCCAATGGAAGTATGCTCTTAACTTGTTAAAAGAGGCAGGGTTGAATCGGGCTAAACCTGCCCGATGTCCCATAATGACTGGAGAAGATAAAACATGGACAAATAACTCTCCTCTTCTTTCTGATGTTACAAGGTACAAACGTCTGGTTGGTAAACTCATATATCACTCAGTGACCAGACCCACATTGCCTATGCTGTTGGCAAGGTTAGCCAATTCATGCAAGCTCCCAGGGAGTGTCATCTACAGTCGGCCATGAAGATATTGGAGTATATTAAATCAGCTCTCGTGAAAGGACTTCTCTTTTAGAAGAATGGTCATTTAAGGGTTAAAGCGTAATCCGATTCAAGCTATGCCGATGACAAAGGCGACCGCAAGTCAACTTCAGGTTTTTGCACCTTTATGGGTGGGGGGGACCTTGTGAGCTGAAAAAGCAAGAAACAGTCGGTAGTCTCCAAGTCCAGTGCAGAAGCAGAATACCGAAGTATGACATCGACCACGCGTGAGCTGAAGTGGTTACGGGCTCTCATGCATGACTTAGGAGAGGTCTACAACCATCCTCTACCTATGTTTTGTGACAACAAAGCCGCCATATACATCTCTAAAAATCCAGTCTTCCATGAGAGAACCAAGCACATAGAAGTTGACTGCCATTTCATTTGAGAGGAGATTCTGAAGGAACAAATTTGTACTCTGTTCGTCACCTCCGATAAAGAGTTGGCCGATATTTTCACCAAGCCAATATCCGCCTCTTTCATCACTTTTGCGATAAGCTTGGCATGATCGATTTATATGCTCCAGCTTGAGGGGGAGTGTGCAGATTAGACACCAGGCGGTCTGGCGGTCTGACTCTGGCGAGTTGTAGTCCGGGCAGTCTGTTGGTTTCTCTCCTTGGTTTGGTTGTTGACCTCTTGTTTGTGTGCTCTGGCGGTTTGTCAATCAGTCCCTGGTGACTTGGAGACCCGGCTACCTGACGGTCTAATGTGGTGGCTTGGTGTCTTTCTCTTGTGGTTGCCGGGCGGTTTGCCCATTCATCAAACCGCACGGCTTGGCGGCTTGCACTTATGTTAAACTGCTTGTACATGATAGTTTTTAGTCCCACATTGTTTTATTTATAATCTCTCTCATCTCCTCCATTTATAAAAGGAGGCTATACCATGTAATTGATACCTTTTTTGAATACAAAAATTTCTGTTTGTCCAATTTCCGGACTTCCTTTTCTGTTCGCACAAGGACCTCTAGTGGAAAAGTATGCAGCAATAAAGGTCCACAATATGACACACAATAAAAGAGTAGGATGGAATAGAGTCAAATAGAATCTGCATTCACTTATTCATGACCACAAATATCCTGTCACCGACGGAGCTTCGGAGCTCCAAATCGCGAGCTGACTTCAGATCTACAGAAGCAAGGAGATTGCGGTGTTTTTCATCCGCATACATTTCCTTGGTGCCAAGGAAAAATGCTAGGGTAATGATTCTCATCCTAGGACATGTGAAGTCCTCTTTTCCTTTGCATAGGAAGGCCGCTCTCGCGAGTTTTCGGTGAGTTGAGGCGTTCCTTCAGATAGACATGAATAGTCTCTGTTGTGTACATGTAGAGTTCGTAATCGAGAATGGATATAGGCATGATGTGTGAAGCTTACCCGGACAAGTTGTTCTGGATCGGTGATGTTGCATTGCATGAATGGCCGGAGAAGACTCCACGCGAATGTTTGTTTTTCGGGTTTCTACGTGGTAGATTGCAACAAGGAGCCTTGGGGATTAACTCAAAGTGCACCCGTAAACTGGGCAGATTCGTGATTCTGCCAACGTGGTGGCCTTGGAGCCAACCTAAACATAACTGGGTTATGTGATGTGTGTAAACGATACGGGACTCGGGGAAGCTTGACCGGCGCAGACTGTCACAACCCGCATTTCCTCAACGAGCACGTCGTATCAGAGAAAGAGGAAAAACAGGTTATGACAGGGTTTATGGTTTAGGCGTACCCGATCTAGGGTTTAAGCAGACGTGCTCGTTGAGGAAATGCGGGTTGTGACACAGACGGCTTAAGTTGACGTTGCGGTATGAGCAACGGTTAGGCAGAACCGTACCCGATCTATGTGGTTTGGTTAGAGAGACCTAAGGTACGTGGTACTCACCGGGCATAGATAGAGGGTCTTAGGCAGTGGCCAGAAAGACCAAATGCTCATGAGATATTGCCATCCAGGTGATGGTGGTGAGTCAGCGGGCTTGGACCGTGTTCACCGTAAATGTGCCCTGAGAGCACGGGGTGTGAGGCCGTGTGTGCCCATGCCTGTGATGAAGTGTTTAATTCACTATACTGCTTGGTTATGCTAACAAAGTGCAGGGAAGAGCATCGCCGCCCGATTTTGGGGGCGGGATCGTTATAATTTGGTCAGCATAGCTGATCGTTGCTTTTGTTTGCCACCGTTGTAGTGGATTGTTGCTTGCAGGTGGTGCGGAACTGAGCGGTAAATAGCGGGATAAAGCCAAGTTACTGAGGCCGCCCCTCGAAGGCAAAATTTGAGTGTTTACTTGTTTCATTCATGTGTGACCGACCTGCATGTCGTGGTATGGAAGACACATTTTATTCGAGTAAACAATTATAAGGCTTTAAGGCCATTGTTCTTGTGTATTGTACGTCCATTCCTGTTAGTTTGAGTAGTGGACATTCATGCTTATGGCTGGGTTCTAAATTTGTAACTTTTAATAATTGCTTCCGCTAGAATGACTCTATGTAGTATGGTGGTATTAGTGGATGGTATCCCATTGAGTAACCACCCAGTCTGTCTGAGGTATATGGCGTCGGGCCCCGGCCGGACCTACTGATATATACTATGCGACGGATAGGGGGTGTTACAATTTTGTATCAGACTACTGGTTTCGGTCAGGCTTAAAAGAATTCGTAGACGAATTCTTTTAAGGGGTGCTGAGCACATGTGTGTGCGTCATCATTATAACATCAAAAGAACCCATGAATGTCCACCTAGGAATGAAAATACACATGTTTAAGGAACCTGCGTGTTGCTATAATTGCTTTTTGCATTTTTGTTTGGTCGCTTAACGGTGTGTTGTACAACTATAGGTGACTAGAAGTGGTGCAGGGCCGTCAAAACACCCAGTTTCTGAGGCTAGCAGCGCACCAAATGATGCTTCTACAACACCTCCCTCGGCTGAAACCATACGATTGGTTTCCGAAGCAGTGTTTGCCATGATCAATGCGCAACCTGCAAGGCAAATGCAACAGCCCGCTCCTACGATGGAGCAGGTACCGCTTCAAAGGGATGAACTGAGAAGAGTTGAGCAGGTAGTGGTGGAACCTTTGGTGCCGAGGAGAGCTACTAAAAGGCAGCTCAAGCACGTTATGAGCTTCAACCCTCCGGTGTTCTCGGGGTTGGGAACCCCATCTCAAGCAGAAGACTGGCTCTCCCGAGTGAAGAGAGTCCTGACAGCTACTGAAATGGAGGAGTGGCAGATGACCACTATAGCTACATTCCTGTTGGACGGGGATGTGAGGCTGTGGTGGGATGGTATAGAGCTGCATCACTTGAGAGGAAGGCAACTCATGGATGTCTCAATGGAAGAGTTTTCGAGATTGTTCATGTCTAGGTACCTCCCTTTGGCTCAGAAGATTGCATTGGAGAATGAGTTCTTAAAATTATCACAAGCAGAGAGTAGCGTGGATGTGTATCTCCATGAGTTTACTCAGTTGGGTCGGTACGCTAGCTCTACGTTTGCGGATGAGGAGAATAAGACAAACCGATTCTATGAAGGTTTGAGAGATGACTTGAGACTACTGCTCTCGGGGCCTATGACGCAGGGCTTCTTGACCCTGGTAAATATGGCCCGTCTTTGGAGAAGGACTTCAAGAATGTACAAGAAAAGAAAAACTCTGGTGAGAAGAGGACAGAGTTCAAAGTGCCGGCTAATACGAAGTCTGGGTATCGCAAGTTCAATAAGAAGGCTAGGACTTCGGGTCCAGCCCTTCTTCTGGTGCTTTTGGGGCGACCACCAGTCGAACCCGGGCGCATGCTTTACTTGTGGGAAGCCGGGGCACTTTGCCCGCGACTGCTGGAGCAGACGTCCCAAGTCCGAAAGGAAGCCGGTAGCAACATATGAAAGAAGGGCAAGGCGGTGGAGTCAACCGCGTTCCATTATGCTCTGGCCAGCAGGAGGCCATTAAGCAAGCAGATGTGGTGACAGGTACGGTTTAAATTTATAGCAAGTTAATTTTTAAATACTTATTATGAGCATGTTACCTTACCACTGCTTGTATAGGATTTGTTTTGATTTATGAGTATCCGACGAGAGAACTCTTTGATACGGGAGCTTCACACTCCTTTTTGTCCGAAGGATACATATCGCACATTGGAGTACCTTCTTCGATGTCAAAGGACAAATTAGATGTGTTGTTGCCAAATGGGTGTTCCATGCACGCGGATAGACTCTGTGGCGTTTAAGAATTGTATTGGGTGTCAAGAATTCGACTTGCAAGTGTCGTTAGTGCCACTGGTGGAGTTCGACTTGATATTTGGCATGGACTGGATCTCGGAGCAGCAAGCTTATATTGATTGCAGTCACAAGGAAGTCAAGTTGGGAACAGGTTGTGAGACAACTTTTATGGGCTTGAAAGGGCCGAGCAAGACTTAAATGTCTGCTCTTCAGGTGGTGAAGGCGGTTTGTGCTGGAGCAGAGCTGTTTTTCAAAACTTAAGCCTACGTTGGACAGTATTTCAGTGGTACCCGAGTACCCTGACATGTTCCCTCACGATCTTCCTGGAGCCCCACCTCAACGGGATTGATTTCACCATCGTGCTATTGCCAGGTGCTAAACCCGTGTCACGCTCTCCGTATCGGCTAGCGCCTAAGGAAATGGCGGAGCTGAAGGTTCAACTGCAAGAGTTGTTGGAGTATGGGTATGTGCGTTCAAGTTCGTCACCTTGGAGCTCACCGGTACTTTTAGTACGAGATACGGGCATTACGAGTTTACGGTCATGCTGTTTGGGCTGACGAATGCGCCATCGGTGTTCATGGATTTGATGAACATGACTTTCAGGGAGTACTTAGACCACTTTGTGATCGTCTTCATCGACGACATTTTGGTGTACTCGCAAAGTGTGGAGGATCACTTTAAGCATCTTTATTTTGGTCCTAGAGATGCTGAGGAGGAATCAATTGTACGCCAAGTTCTCCAAATGCGAGTTTTGGTTATCCTCAGTGCCGTTCCTTGGTCACAAAGTCAGTGGAGAGGGAATTGCGGTGGATCCGACGAAGATTGTTGCGATACGAGAGTGGCCTGTGCTGACTACGGTAGCGGAAGTCCGGAGTTTTCTTGGGCTTGCCAGCTATTACAGGCGCTTCATGGAGAACTTATCGCGGATAGCATTACCCCTCATGACTTTGACGAGGAAAGAGCAGAAGTTCATTTGGATGCCGGAGTGTGCACGAGCTTTTGAGGAGTTGAAGAGTCGGTTGACCACCACTGCTCCTGTGCTGAGTTCGCCGAGTGGGACTGAAGGCTTTGAAATCTACAGTGATGCTTCTGCAGTGGCTTGGGTTGTGTACTACTACAGCATGGAAGTGTGTTAGCCTATGGCTCGAGACAGATGAAAGTGCACGAGAGGAATTATCAGGTCCATGACTTGGAGTTAGCCACCGTGATTTTTGCCTTGAAGCTGTGGACGCACTACTTGTATGGGGTGAAGGTCGATATCTATACCGACCACAAGAGCCTGAAATACTTGTTGGATCAGAAGGATTTGAACATGCAACAGCGTAGATGGATGTAGTTCCTGGGTGACTATACATTCAAGATCCACTACGTGCCTAGTAGATTCAATGCAGTTGCGGACGCGTTGAGCCACAGGGCCCAGCTCAAGCCAATTGGCTGTCGGTCCATGAGACCGGTTGGTTCGGGAGTTAGAGGAGTTGGATATTTCTTGCGTAGACAAGCTGTCAAGTGCTGAAGCACTATTGAACTGGATGGAAGTTCAGTGTGACCTGGCTAATCGGATTTAGCAGGCTTTGGATTTGGATGGTCGCATGAAGAAACTTATGATGGAGGCTTTGGATGGGTCAAATTCCCAATTTGTTATTGAGGATGGGTTGATTTGGAAAGACGGTCGTCTGTGCATCCAAACGTGGGCAATTTGCGGGTGGAATTGTTGTACGAGGCGCATCATACCAAGTACTCGATTCACCCGGGGAGCACGAAGATGTACTACGATGTGAAGAAACTGTTCTTGTGGCCAGGACTTAAGAAGGATTTGCACTATACGTGGCGAAGTGTCAAACTTGCTCCTTAGTGAAGGCGGAGTGCCAAAAGCCGGGAGGATTCTTGAAGTCCTTGCCTATTCCCTGAGTGGAAGTTCGACGACATTACTATGGACTTTGTGCACGGGTTGCCAAGGTCACAGAAGGGGAACGACGCCATTTGGGTGGTCATAAATCGTCTCACGAAGGTGTCACACTTTATTCCGCATAGGAAAGACGATTCCGTAGAGAAACTGGCGAAGTTATATGTGGATAACATAGTACGGCATCAGGGTGTGCCCTGCAGTATCGTGAGTGACCGAGATGGGCGGTTCACGTCCAATGATTGGAGGTTGGTACAACAGATGTTGTGAACAAAGATGAGGTTTAGCACAACCTTTCAACCGCAGACGGATGGGCAGACCGAGAGGGTCAATAGGACAATGGAAGACATGCTTCGCGTGTGCATCCTGGACTTTGGAAGCAGTGGGAAGACCACCTATACTTGGTGAAATTTGCGTACAACAATAGCTACTAGGCGAGCATACAAATGGCGCCCTTCGAGGCCCTTTACGGTAGAAGATGTCGCACACCATTGTCTTGGTTGGAAACGGGTGAGTCAAAGTTGTCCAAGCGCCAAGAGGTGGAAGATGCAACGTCGTTGGTTCGAACGATTCGAGAGAGATTGATAATCGCTCAGGACCGCCAAGCTAAGTACTATAACACCAAGCATAGGAACGTGGAGTTCACTGTCGGCGACTGGGTGTACTTGAAGATCAAGCCGTTCAAGGTGTCTCACAGGTGCGACATTTGAAGAAGCTAAGCCCGAGGTACCTTGGTCCGTTTGAGGTTCTGGAGCGGATTGGTAAAGCAGCTTATTGATTGAGGCTTTTAGTGGAGTTAAGTGGTCTACACGATGTATTCCATATATCAGTGCTGCGGAAGGCAGTGTAAGAGCCATCACAAGTGATTGCGGTCGATCAAGGGCCTGTCGATAATGAGCTGACTACGAAGGTCAATCCTATATGCATTGAGGACTCAAAAGTCAAGCGGCTACGCAACAAGAGATCAGGATGGTCAAGGTCCGTTGGGATAATTGCGGTCGGGAAGAGCTCTCTTGGGAGCGAAAGCAGACCATGCTTGAGGAGTACCCGGAGGTATTCCACTGAGGTACTGTTTTAGTTTTGTGTTATTTTCCCTTTTCTGTAATTTCGGGACGAAATTATTTTAAGAGGGAGAGTGTTTTAACGCCCCGAAACTCAAAAGAGCGACGAGTGGCATTTAAGCCAAGTTTGAAACTTGGCAGGGGTCACAAGGCCTGGGACACGGGGGTGTCCCAGGGCATGTCGTGCTCGGGTCGACGATCTGGCCGAGAGGTCGACGAATTTTGGAGTCGATGATCATCGAGCAGTGAACACGGCCTGGGACACGGGCGTGTCACAGGCCGTGTCCTTCACGGGTTGAAGTTGGGCTGTGGCGTGATTGTTACACGGGGCAGCACACGGGCCATGTCGGGTAGACACGGGCGTGTCATTTGGGACACGGGCGTGTTGTTGGGGGCCATCGTTGGGGTTCGTGTCCCAAAATTGAATTATTCTAACTATGATCGAGAGTTTTATGCGGTTATTAGGTGGCTCCAACATTGGCGGCATTACGTACTTCCAAAAGAATTTGTTATTTTATCCGATCATGAGGCTTTGAGGTTTTATCAACTCCCAAACTAAAGTGAGCCCAAGACATGCCAAATGGGTCTCCTATCTTCAGGAGTACACATTTATCATAAAACACCTTAAGGGAACTCTCAACCGCATAGCTGACGCTCTTAGTCGTGTATCTTTATTGTTGTCTACGCTAGAAGTAAAGTGATTGGATTCAATAGAATTAAGGATGAGTATGTCCATTGTCCGAATTTCAAGGACATCTATCTATCCACCCACGACAACTCGCCCACGACCATTTCGCCCTTCTATATTTGTGACGGTTATCTCTTCAATCATTCCAAGATTTGTATTCCGCGTTCGTCTATACGTCACTTCATCGTATGGGAATTGCATAGAGGTGGGTTGGGTGGACATTTTGGTCGTGACAAACCATCGCTCTAGTCGAAGACAAGTTTTATTGGCCCGGTCTTAAGTCAACGGTTCATAAAATCGTGGGTAGTTGTCGAGCATGCCAATTAGCCAAGGGTAATAGGACCAATGCGGGACTTTATACCCCTCTTATGATCCCCTCCATTCCATGGGAAGACGTTAGTATGAATTTTATCCTAGGCCTGCCTGTCATGTTTAGACGTCATGATTCTATTTTAGTCATCGTAGATCGATTCTCCAAAATGGCTTATTTTATTGCGTGTAATAAAACAAATGATGCTTCCATGTTGCTAAATTATATTTTAAAGAGGTATTTGGACATCGGGGCGTTCCAAATCGACTATGACCGATAGAGACGTGAAGTTTACGAGTTATTTTTGGAAGACCTTGTGGAGGATTATGGGCACCAAACTTTTGTTTTCCTCGGCCTATCATCCACAGACGGATGGGCAAACGGAAGTGGTAAACAAAAGTTTAGGTAGTTTGCTGCGATGCCTTGTGGGGGACCACAAGGGTACATGAGACCTTATCCTCCCGCATGCTCAGTTAGCGTATAATAATTCCAAAAATAGATCCACTAGCTTGTCATCGAATGAGATCATGCACGGTTATAAAGCTGCAGTGCCACTTGACTTGATTTCGTTACCGCCATCTTATAAATCAAGTCAATTTGCACAGGACTTTGCTTCTCATATTCATAATTTGCATAAGCACATAAATGACACGCTAACCGCACAATACACATCTTATCAAGTTCATGCTAACATACATAAAAGAGAAGCTCACTTTAAGGTTGGTGATTTAGTCTTGGTGCGTCTCGTCCCTGAACGGATGCCTTCGGGCACTATAAAAAAGTTAGCGAATCGGCGAGTGGGCCTTTTCGGATCTTAAAGAAGTTTGGAGAAAATGCATATCTTTTGGAGTTACCCACTGATTGGGGTATTTCCCCTATCTTCAATGTTTCTGATTTAACGTCGTATGTTTCTCCACCATTGGATTTATCTAACTACCCGTTTAGTCCCACTACGTGTTCTAATGGGTTGGGGGTGAGCTTGTTTCTGGATCGCTCTCTCCATCAGTCTCCAATGGAGGTACGTTGGTAGTTGATGAAGAAAATTTTCCTCCTTGCCTAATGCATTTCCCAGGTTTCCCAGGACAAACTTTTTGCTAGACAGGATCCTCAAGGATGAAGTGCTTTCCACTTCGGGTGGTGATGTTCGCCGCTACTTGATTCGTTGGCATGATCGCCCGGCCTCCGATATCTCCTGGCTTTCAGATCGGAGGTGGTGCTTTTAGATGATGCTCTTCTATGGCGATACCTTCGGGACAACTCATCGGTGATGAGTACTTTCGAGCGGGGGAGTGTTGATGGAGACGACGGCCCCCAACATGATGAAGAGGGCGACGACCTGCATACGAAACATTTTTCCCCGCCTCCAGTCAAAGAGTTGCGGCGCCGTGGTGATCTAGTGATCGACGCTACAATCTCCTCCCTCGGCGCAAGACTACAACTTAAATTTTATTTTAATTTATTTGTTATTTTATGAGCTTGTTTATTTCATCTATTGTTTAAAACTATGGTGTGTTGTGTTATTTTTATATTTGGGCCCCCCTCAACCCTAGCCTCCTCCCACTTCTTGGCCACCAACCTCCACTCCCTCCCTCATTTCTCTTGGCCACCCAACCCCTCCTAAGCCGATAACCCCCTAGCCTGCTCTCCCTCTCATCCATAGCCGACCACTCTCCCACAAGCACAACCCGACCACCCCTTCCCCCTTGAAGGAAGAATCCGGCCACCCCTTCCCTGTAGGTGGCTAGATCAAGGTGCTTGTGACAAGCTCTCGTGGATCTCGACCAAGGAATGAAGCGATGAAGGAGGACGAGTTTTCCTCTCCATCCGGCGCAACTCCGGCGGAACCGTGGAAGAGCAACTCAAGTGAGATAACCAGAATCATCTATTCCGGTTGGGGTAACGAAAATCTCTACCTTTGTGTGATTCCTTCCCTAAATAATTTCGTGGTGGATGTTCTTGGCGTTGGATTTAGAATCGTTGAATTTTCGTGGTTTTCTTCGATTGTTTGTGTTCATCTTAATTGAAATAATTTTCCGCAAAGGTTTGGCGAACCTCGTAACTTTTTGTTGGGAGAGATCTAGATTTTATCGAATCGTACTTTTGGTAGATCTCTTTTGGTACAACCTTCGCTCGCTCGGACCGGGTGGGTCCTTTTAGCCGGAAAGGATATTGGCCTATCGCCTCTATCCGATCCTAAGCGGTTTGGCTACCCGTACGTTAACATTAATGTGATAATATTGCGTGGAGTGTGAGTGGTTTGGTAATTTGTGCGAGTGGAAATTCGAATTGTAGAGAGACAAAACGTGTTAACCCGTAGATCTCCCAGCGTCGACGCTTGATCCTGCATCATGTGTCCAGTACCCGTATCCTTCACGGGTTGGTGTTGGGCCTATATCGATGGAGGGACACGCCCGGGAACACGGGCGTGTACTGGATGACACGGGCGTGTCAGGTCAAACACGAGCGTGTCGGGTGCCCGTGTTCTTTTTGGGACGCGTTGGTTTCGACGGCGAATGGGGAACACGGCCCTGGACACAGGCGTGTCACAGCCGTGTTCGGCCCAGATTTTGGATTTCAGCTCCGGATCGTGGCCGTCCGTTTCCTTATTTTGGGATCTAACAGTCTGGAACTGTTCTTGCTTGGATATACCCGGTTTAGGGCTTAGAAAACCCCATTTTACTTGGGTTAGTCTCTTTCTAAATTCTAGAGAGAGAGGGAGAGTAAGGAAGAAGAAAGGAGGCTAGATCCGGTCACCGACGGAGCTTCGGAGCTCCAAATCGTGAGCCAACTTCGGATCTATAGAGGCAAGGAGATTGTTGTGTTTTTCATCTGCATACATTTCCATGGTGCCAAGGAAAAATGCTAGGGTAACGATTCTCATCCTAGGACATCTGAAGTCCTCTTTTCCATTGCATAGGAAGCCCACTCTCGCAAGTTTGTGTTGAGTTGAGGCATTTCTTCGGGTAGACATGAATAGTCCCCGTTATGTACATGTAGAGTCCGTAATCGAGAATAGATATTGGCATGATGTGTGAAGCCTACCCGGACAAGTTGGTCTGGATCGGTGATGTTGCATTGCATGAATGGCCGGAGAAGACTCCGCGCGAATGTTTGTTTTTTGGGTTTTCTACGTGGTAGATTGCAATAGGAAGCCTTGGGGATTAACTCGAAGGTGCACCCGAAAAACGGGCAGATGCGTGATTCTGTCAACATGGTGGCATGGGAGCTAACCTAAACATAAATGGGTTATGTGATGTGTGTAAACGATACGGGACTCGGGGAAGCTTGACCCGCTCAGACGGCTTAAGTTGAAGTTGCGGTGTGAGCAACGGGTTAGGCAAATCCGTACCCGATCTATGTGGTTTGGTTAGAGAGACCTAGGGTACGCGGTACTCGCCGTTGTCATAGATTGTGGGTCTTAGGTAGTGGACAACAAGACCAAATGCTCACGAGAGATTGCCATCTAAGGGACGGTTAGTGAGTCACCGGGCTTGGATCGTGTTCACCGAGAATGTGCCCTGAGAGTACGGGGTGTGAGGCCGTGTGTGCCCATGCATGTGATGAAGTTTTTATTCACTATACTGCTTGGTTATGCAAACAAAGTGCAGGGGAAGAGCATCGCCGCCCCGACTATGGGGGCGGGATCATTATAATTTGGTCAGCATAGCTGACCGTTGCTTTTGTTTGCCACATTTGCGGTGGATTGTTGTTTGTAGGTGCTGCGGAGCCGAGCGGTAAATAGCGGGCTAAATCCCAAGTTGCAGAGCCGGCCCTCGAAGGCATAATTTTGTGTGTTTACTTGTTTCATTCATGTGTGACCGACCTGCGTGCCGTGGTATGGAAGACACATTTTATTCGAGTAAACAGTTGTAATACCTTAAGGCCATTGTACTTGTGTATTGTACGTTCATTTATGTTGGTTTGAGTAGTGGATATTCATGCTTATGGTTGGTTCTAAATTTGTAACTTTTAATAATTGCTTCTACTAGAATGACTCTGTGTAGGATGGTGGTATTAGTTGGATGGTATCCCATTGAGTAACCACCTGGTCTGTCTGTGATATATGACATCGGGCCCTAGCCGGACCTACTGCTATATGCTATGCGACGGATAGGGGGTGTTACAGATTCCACCTGCAAGGCAGCTCCCATAGTGTCAACATAGGTGGTGGCACCATGAGCTACTACATGCTAGCAGAAATCATGTTTGAGTCCCATCATGAAAGGACTGCTCTTCTTGGCTTCATCTGCACGAACTCCGCAGCAAAGAGGGATAGGCGATAGAACTCTTTCTCATACTCAGTCACTAACCTGCCAGACTGCTGAAGGGATAAGAACTTCTCAGCTAACTTGTCCCTCTCCATAGAAGAGAGGAACTTCTCCATAAGAACATCCTTGAATTGCCCACAAGTCAAGGTGGTAGAATTAGAGAGACCGTGATGTTGATTCTACCAGGTGAAGCATCCTTGGTCAGTTTGTTGAACCTGAAAACTACATTTCAACGAGGAGTTCGGACCTGGAATATAGCTTGCCTTTACTTATTTCGAATTAGTGCCTCAAATAGGGCCTTAGAATTTGGAAACATTGCCCTAGTATGACCTCAAATAGACCCCGAGCCACAGCGAGGAGGTCCTGCAACACACCTGGAAGATCTTTGATTGCTTCTCCTCCCAAACAAATGCCGGACTGAGCACCTTTGGATAGCCAAGGTAAATTCCGATCACCCACCCGAAAACCAAAATGAATGATGAGTTGAAGCTCTTGCCAACCAAAGTTAGCCATGGGATAGGAGAACTCAGAAAGAGTTCCTCTCCAAAGTTAGCCATGGGTCTACTTAGTTTTCTGGGGATGGTATGCCAATAGCGAGATCCCGACTTCTTATTACTATTAAATGTGGCCCAATATAGTCTGTTAACAGTGAAACTTCTCTGTTTGGAGAGACTAATGATAGGACAGAAGTGAATTATGAGAAAGATGGAAAATAAAAACGAAAATACACCAACAATGAGTTGGTGCACCTTAGCCCACTCGCCTAGGTGACAACTACCCGATGAGATTGAGCTCTTGCCACCTTGCCTCTCACCTATAGGAGAGAATCAACTCGCAGGCTCTGCTCGCCTAATGCTACACTAGACAAGCAACGAGTGCCTGACGAAACTGAGCACTTGCTCCTAGCCTTTGGGCTAGCTGGGCCACTCGATAAATACAGGGTTGTACATAGCTGGTAGGATGTAAGAAGAACCTTTTGAGCTTCCAGAACTCCAGCTTACTCGAAATGCTTATCTATTTGAGAAAGCCATTCATAAATGATGAAGTAGTCTCTATCGCCATTATAGGATAGCGACTTCAGCCTCTTGAATGCCACATTATCTGCCATCGCTATAGGAGGAACAACCTGACTTATAACGAGTGGGGTCATCAGGGTAATGATAGGCGAGCCCAGTTCCAGGACCAAGTACAAGAAGGGTGGCTCCATAAGGGGCAGTGGTGATAACAACTCCAGCTATCCCTCTGCTGCCAGAGCCAAGGATTGGATTAGGAGTTTGGTGATCCTCTTCCAGATGACTGAGTAGTTCTAGGATATACCTCAATAGTTGGGCATTGGTACATCTAAAAGTGCCTCCAATAGAAGAGGTAGTTTGCTTGCACTGTGATCACGTAGGAGTCATCTAGAAAGAGACACAAGAGAAACAAGTAAGAGATACTGTCAAGTTGAAGAGAAAGGACTAAGATTAGAGGTTATAGCATTCTAATACTATCAAATACGTAAATCATATAATAGTTACAACATTTTCGTTGGACAATTCTAGGTAATGACCATGCAAATGCAAGTGCAATAATAAAATCACGTGTGATAGAACATGACTTGTAAAATCCATGTGTGTATAATTATCATCTATTTTTCTCGGCTAACACTTGTGCAATGATTTATGCTATGCATGCAATGCAATTGTGCCTAAAATTCCTTCCTAAGAATGTTCATGGATAGATACACATGCCTGCTAAGTGCCCATATCACTTAACATTTCATGCATATTATGATAATAATGTCATCACACTTGAAAACATTAAACTGACCATTTCCATTTAATATTGAAAGGGGTATATCCTAGTGGAAATTCATATGCACATAAATGTTAAGTTTGCACATAACCCCTTAACATTCATGTGTATACTACTCATGCTTATGAGTGTAGTGTGAGTGCTTCAGTCTTGAACAACAGACAATGACAAGGTGAGTGAAAAAATGATGCATGCATATATATTTACATAATGGAATTCAAAATAGGTAGAACCTATAAAATACTATATCTTAAGATGCTTAAACTCCCTCTGATACCAACTGTCACTTGGTATTACCATTGTGATCTAGAAGTGATCAAGCATGTAGCCTCACTGCCAACTCAGTATGAGCAAATCAGGGTCGCACATAAGATTGTGGAGAAATTGGGAGATTGAATATGTATGATATAGCTTCTATTATGAGTTGACAAGACTTAGCTCAATCAGGCTAAAAGCGTCGAGTGCATTGAGAACAATCAACACCTTTGTCGAGTTAAGCGTTTACTCGTCGAATGGCAGGGGTGACTGTGTTGAGTATATTCAGCAATTCATCATGTCAAAGTGTTGATTTTATGAGTATGAACTTAAGCATTGAGTGTGTTGACTATACTCAATGATTTGTTGAATCAAGGAGTTATTTCGATGAGTTTGAGTCTCAGGCGTTGAGTGCGTTGAGCTCACTCAATTCCTTCGTCGAGTAGAGGGTTTACTTGACGAATCTGGCACTTAAGAGTTTAGTGCACTCAACACCATTCGACGAATCTGGATTTTGGCCTTGAGTGCGTTGAGTGCACTCAACGCCATTAGATGATTCATCGAGTTTGGTGCAGAAAGTGTTGAGAGCATTGAGTCCACTCAATGCCTTTGCATGGTCAAGCATTGATTCAGCTGAGGATGGCGTTGAGTTCACATTGTATCCTATGGATACTCGACGATTCATCAAGTATATAATGATACTCTACGATTCGTCATGTATGCTATACATACTCGATGATTCGTCGAGACAAGTGTTATCTCGCCAAATTTTTGGATTCTAAGTCTGTGTATTCCAATAGCGGCAGGAACTCTTCTGTTTATTCCTCGGGTATAAATAGGAACAATTTTAGGGTTTTAGTTTGTGGCGATATCTTTGTCTAGCACACGAGCCGCACTGCACAAAATACTGAAACCCTAAAAGCCCGACTTAAGCCGTTCCGCCGATCCCGTCGTTGTCGCCGATCCTGATCCCGATGAGTGTCGTCGCCGCCTCTCCTCTAATAGATCTAGCAGTCTGTGGAGATGCTAACTATCCTATCCCGACCTAGTGCTTGTTCGACAAGTGGCTGCGGGTTCGCCTGATCATGTGGATTTCTTGCAGAGGCGCGGATATACTTTCTGCGCTTAAGACTCGAGTCACAAAGTAGCCGACTGATTTTTCTAGAGCATCTTGGTTGAGTATGGACTCAATCCCTCAAAGGTAATTTTATTTACAACAAGCTTTACTTCTTAATTCATGGATATTGCCAGATCCGAACACTTTGGGTTTTCTTATTTACTTTTTCCGCTCTGTGCACAAATGTTGTATTGTATAGTAAAACCCAACAGTGGTATCAGAGGGAGGTTCGAGCAACGTTCATCATTTTAGAAGTTGATAAATTCATGGCGTGTATATTTGGAGATTTTAGAAGTGTTTTAAAATGCCTAAATCTATTCTTGGAACTCCACCAAGAATGCATGTGATTTATTTGTTGCTACTCCTTAACAGTTACCGCACTCTTGTTGGTTTGTGAAACTAAGTATGTCGTAGACTTTGAATCTCACACATAAAGTGACTAGCTTGTCTATTGTGTTAGTGGAGTTGGTGTTGCTCATGTTCATTGCATGTAAATCTGAAGATTTAGAAGTGTTCTAGATATTCAGATTTAGCCCAGCTCATCAAGTGTTGATGATGGTTTATTGTGCACATCTAGGATGCATTTGGATTATGATTGCTGCTATTTTATTTTGTTTAATGTGCATAATGGTTATTGTTAACCATGATTAAAGAGTTAATCAAAAATCCAAAAATCCTTTAAGCAATATTAAGTATTCAAATTCCTTCTGATGGATGACACTCTTCCTGCCTCAATCGATGAAGTGTGGGCTTACCAAAGCAAGGTGCATTAATCTATCTTGGTAAGGGTGTGAGTGGATAATTATGATTGTTGAAATTTTTGAAGTGGAAGTGGTTGACGGGACAGACCGAGCGGCCTGGGCGGACAGCATTGGCAGACTAGGCAGACTGTGCGTACTGCTGTGTGTGGCCTGGTGGAAAGTTTAGTGGAAGCTGGCTGTTCTTCTGAGCGGTTTGCACAGGTGAAGTCCGCAGACTATGCGGCTGGTATCTGCGGATAGGGCGTTGGCTTATTGGTTTAGCGAAGGAGCAGCCTGAGCGGATAGAGGCTTGCGGACTGGTGCATTGATCAGTGGTCGCGTTGCAAGCTTGTGCATTGGCGGTTTGGCTCATGTTCGCAGGAAGCTTGCAGACTGGCGTGTCCGCGGTATGGGCTGTTGTGGACTGGGCTTAAAGCTTGGCTGAGGCCTTGTCGAGCTCTAGTGTTACAGCAGGAGTTTGATGTGGAGGTCGTTGGCAGACTGGTGTGTGGAGTCCGGGAGATGGCAGATGCGTTGGGTAGGTGTGCGAGTAGCCTGCGGACTGCTGGCGGTCTGTGTGCTAGGGTGTTTGGCAGATGAGAGTTTATGTCCGCCATGCTCGCATTGGCCTTTGATGGTTTGGACTTGGTCACACTCTGTGCCTTTGGTCGTGGTCTTGTGGCGAATTGAGGCTTGAGTCTTGCGAACTGCCTCAGGTTTGTGTGGACAACCATTGAAGGGGGTTGCTGTCCTGTAGTGGTCGGAGGCTTTGCGGGCTGGTGCCTTGTCTGCATAGCTTAGGCGGACTGAAGTGGGTTCGCCAATGTTGTCTTGCTCCTGGCGGTTTTCCTTAGTATCCGGCTAAGTCCTTGCGGACTCGGCAGACGGTGTTTTGCTATCGCGCGGGCTAGGGCGGTGTCGCTATCTCTAGGGTGGTGACCACACTCCTCACCTCGCCTATAAATAGGACCCCCTGGCAGGTTTACAGTAACTTGAGTGAACAGTAAGTTGGGTTGGGCAAGGAGCTACGGTCTCAGTTTGTCTGTCCGCACGGATTGATTCAGGTCTGACGGTTTGCTGTGTGTAGGTCGCGCGGGTAGCTTCAAGGAGCCAGGAGTTTGGCTTTGACTTCGGTCAAGTACTTGGAAGTTGTGCGGTCTCTGCGTATTCAGTAGGAGGGCGCTCTGCGGCTTGTCAACTCTGTTTCAACTTTGCCAGCTTCAATAACCTGTCCGCCGGCTTCAGGCGGGTAGGGGGTTTGTTCCTCAGTTCAGCCTCAGGAGGAGACGAATAACAGTGTGTCCGCGCGGCCTCGCAGCTTCGGCAGACTCCGTGGCTATTCGGCTGATTGCAGCTTAGTTCGGGCAATCTCAGCGGACTCGGCGACCTTGGCGGTCTCGGCGGACTCCGGTGCTGTCCGCCCGGCTTGGTTTTTGGTGCTTTCTGTTTACAGCTGTTTATACTAGCGAAATCATGTCTCGCTATGTATGCCTCGTGTTGTAAAGAAGTGAATGAATAAAAGATCTGCTTGTGCTTCCATTGTTTGTTAGGATTAGCCTTGTTCCTTGGTTTTCCGCTGGTTCAACGTGAGAACTGGGTAGTGCCGAAGATATTAATTTGGCGTTTGGGCTACCTTGCTGACCACACTGAGAAAATTTAACATGGTATCAGAGGAGGTTCAGTTGCGTGAGCGGTAGTCAACCAGTGTTGTTACTTAGGGCTTGAGTGGTGTTCAACCTGTGTTGTTGCTCGGAGCTTCTGAAAGGTTGCCAACAGGTGTTGCAATGGAAGGGAACCTTGCAAGGGGTCTTGGCATTGAACTCTTAACGCCGAATAACTTCAAGAAGTGGAAGTCGTGCATGAAGAGTTATCTTCTTGGCGAGGAGCTGTGGGAAGTCGTCGGTGGTGACGATAGGCAGGATGTCACGGCTGAGTTCGGTAATGCTGAGCAGGTTAGGCTCTGGAGGAAAACAAATGCTAAGGTGGAGTTTATCCTCAAGAGGGCCGTGTCTCCGGAACTGTTTGATCACATCGTTGGATGTGAGTCAGCTGCTGATACTTGGACAAACATTGCTGAGTTGTTCAATAGGAAGAATGTGGCACGGTTTCAGTTTCTGGAGAATGAGTTGGGCAGGGCAACTCAGGGAGACCTTTTTATCTCGAAGTACTTCTTAAATATGAAGAGCTTGTGTGCTGAGCTGTCGACACTGCATCCTGATGAGCCTATCTCTGAGGCAAAGATGAAAAGACACATTATCCGCGGCTTGCGGAAGGAGTATGTGGCCTTTGTGACATCTGTTCAAGGGTGGGCTACTCAGCCGTCTTTGCTGGAGCTGGAGAATCTGCTTGCATCGCAGGAGAGCTTGGCAAGACAGATGGCTGGAGTTAATCTTAATCAGGAAGGCAGCGAAGCTCTCTTCTCAGGCAAGAAGAAAGGATGGGAAGGGAAGAAGAAGAAGAAGGTGCAGGTCGCTGGTGAGAAGGAGACTTCAACTTCATATCAGCCGAAGAGGAGCAATGCTCCTAAGGACTGGAAGAAGAATTTGAATTGCTACCGGTGTCATCAGTGAGGGAACTTCATGCGGGATTGCAAGGTCAAACTGCAGCCTGGGCATGCCGCGGGAAAGGAGGAAACTTTCTCGAGAAGTGAAGAAGCAGAATGGGGCGGAGCTTTTATGACGGGCACTTGTGTCCGGGCCTTGTCTGCTGAGGACTTCAACGGCGAGTGGATCGTGGACTCCGAGTGTGGTCATCACCTCATCGGAGACAAGTCGAAGTTCACCTCCATGCAGGCTTACACAGGTAATGAAGCTATTATCACTGCTGATAATACTGTTTATGCAGTAGAGAAAGAGAGGGTCGTGTCTTTGGGTAGTGATCAGGGGCCACTAACGTTAAGGAGTGTGTATCACATGTCGGGCATGAAGAAAAACCTCTTCTCGGTGACCAATGCGGTGGACGCTGGTTATCATATTCTGTTTGGGCCAACAGACGCGAGGTTCCTTCGCAACGTATCAACAGTGAAGGCTGATGTTTCTTATGTAGGGAGGAGGGTGAAGAACTTGTTTGTTCTTGCCACCAATTCTTATATTGATCGTATGAGGGCCAATGATAGCGCTGCTATCTGGCATGAGAGGCAGGGGCATGTTGGCATGGACAAGCTGAAGGCGATGGCTAGTAGAAGTTTGGTGGAGGGGTTGCCTAAGTTGTCCTCCTTTGGTGACATGCATGTTTGCGCGCGCTGTCAATACGGTAAGGCACATCGCCTTCCGTTTGATAAATCACAAACAAGGAGCAAGAAACCATTGGAGTGCATTCATGGAGACCTGATGGGACCGACGGTTACTGCCAGCCTTGGTGGAAGCAGATACATGCTTGTCTTGGTTAATGACTACTCAAGGTATACTTGGGTGTACTTCTTGAAGGAGAAGTCGGAAGCCTTCCGTTTGTTTGTGGAGTTTAAGGAGTTGGTAGAAGGCCGGCTTGGCTTGCGGATTAAGAAGCTTAGAACTGATAACGGGGGTGAGTTTGTTTCCTCCGAGTTTTCTAACTTCTGCAGGAAGCACGGGATCCAACGAGAGCTTACTTGTGCTCACACTCCACAACAAAATGGGGTAGCGGAGTGGAAGATCCGTCATCTGACGGAGACCTGCAAATGCTGGCTTCATGCGAAAGATATCCCAAGGTCCTTTTGGGCGGAGGGGATGTGTTGTGCTGCTTATGTCATCAACCGGATGCCACTCAGCCCTATCAACATGACGACTCCTCTTGAGCTGTTGCTAAAGGAGAAGCCGAGTGTGGGACACCTTCGGGTGTTCTGTTCGACTTGCTACGTGCATGTCACGGATGCTTCACGGACTAAGCTGGATGCGAAGGCAAGGAAGCTTGTCTTTGTTGGCTACGATGAGCGGAAGAAGGGATGGAAATGCATGGACCTTACGACAAAGAAGTTCGTGGTGTCAAGAGACATTGTCTTTGACGAGCTGACATCGTATGGAGGTGGCTCGGTTGAGCTAACCGGAAGTAGCAAAGTTGATGAAGCACCAGTGGTGGATGCTGAAGGCTTGGAAGAGGAGCTTGCTGTTTCACCAGCAGCTCCTGTTGCTTCTAACTCCGAGGCTGAGCCTTTTGGCTCAGGAAGCAGGGGGAGCACTGCTCAATGCTTGCCCCAGGTAGGAGTTGAGCCTGAAGAAGCAACGGAAGCAGTGAGCAAGGAGCCGACCCTTCGGAGATCGAAGAGGGTTGTTAAGCCACCGGCTCGGTACTGTGATGGGAATGCAGTGAGCTTTGTCTCCTACTTCTTTGCAGGTCCTCTGGATGAGCGAGAGCCTGCAAACTTCAACGAGGCCACTGGAGTGAAGGAGTGGGAAGGTGCCATGAAAGAAGATATTGATGCTCTGAAGAAGAATGAAATATGGGACCTTGTGCCCAAGGTTGATGGCATTACTCTGGTTACTTGCAAGTGGGTGTATAAGTTGAAGAAGAAGGCTGATGGGAGCATTGATAGATTCAAAGCTCGCCTGGTCGCTAGAGGATTCTCACAACAGTATGGAGAAGACTATGAGGAGACATTCAGTCCAGTTGCGAAGATGACTTCAGTTAGAGTGGTGATCGTCTTGGCTGCTAGCAAGGGATGGAGGTTGTGGCAACTCGATGTGAAGAATGCCTTTCTTTACGGAGAGATTGACAAAGACATCTTCATGGATCAGCCGCTTGGCTTTGTCTCTGAAAAGCATCCGGACTATGTCTGCAAACTCAGGAAGGCTCTCTATGGGTTGAAGCAAGCTCCTAGAGCGTGGTATGGGAAAATTGCAGAGTACTTGAAATTCTGTGGATACCTTGCTTCCAACTCAGATTCAAGCTTGTTCGTCAAGAAGAAGGGGAGCTACAAGTCTTGGTCCTGCTGTATGTGGATGACGTGATCATCACAGGAAATTCGGAGGGGGAAGTAGCAAGGCTCAGGGCAGAGCTTGCTATATGCTTCGAGATGAAAGACTTGGGAGAGCTTCATCACTTTCTCGGTCTTGAAGTGGAGAGGAAGGAGTGCGGGGTTCTCATTTGCCAGAAAGGGTATGCTGATTGGATTGTGAAGCGGTTCGGCATGGGTGAAGGGAAGAAGTGCTCTACTCCACTAGAACCTGGGCTGAAGCTTCGACGAGATGAGGGAAGGTTTCTTCATGATCCCTTGGTGTTCAGGGCTCTTGTTGGGAGCTTGATTTACCTAACGATTACAAGGCCGGACATTGCTTATGTTGTTGGCCGAGTAAGTCGGTATATGGCTGAACCAAGGAAATCTCATCTAGTGGCAGCGAAGGGTATTCTGAAGTATGTAAAGGCGACTTCTGACATGGGACTCCTCTATGGAAGGGACTCGGAGTTTGCGTTTCTTGGGTACACGGATACTGACTATGATGGTGATTCGGATGATCGGAGGTCTACTTCAGGTTATGTGTTCACTTGCGGTTCAGCTAGCATCTCATGGTGTAGCAAGAAGCAGGACTCGGTGTCAGTCTCAACTATAGAGGCAGAGTATAAGCCTTCGGCCTTGGCTGCTCGGGAAGCTATCTGGTTGAGGAGGCTTATAGAGGATGTTCATGAAGAAGTGCAAGGGCCAACTTTACTCCGGGGTGACAATGAGAGTGCTCTGAAACTAGTTAACAATCCAGTGTGTCACGCCAGGACCAAGTATATAGAGATTGATCACCACTTCATCAGGGAGAAGGTGTTGGAGGGGTCTCTGCTGGTCGGGCATGTTCAGAGTGAAGATAATCTTGCTGACATCTTCACAAAGCCACTGTCGAAGGGGCCCTTTGAGCGCTTGCGCAGCTTGCTGGGCTTGGTCTCCACTTCCCACTTCAAGGGGGAGTGTTGAAATTTGTGAAGTGGAAGTGGTTGACGGGACAGGCCGAGCGGCCTGGGCGGACAGCGTTGGCGGACTAGGCGGACTGGGCGGACTACTGTGTGCGGCATGGTGGAAAGTTTAGTGGAAGCTGGCTGTTCTTCTGAGAGGGTTTCACGGGTGAAGTCCGCGGACTGTGCGACTGGTATCTGCGGATAGGGCGTTGGCTGATTGGTTTAGCCAAGGAGCGGCCTGAGCGGATAGAGGCATGCGGACTAGTGCATTGCTCAGTGTTCGCGTTGCAAGCTTTTGCATTGGCGGTTTGGCTCATGTCCGTGGGAAGCTTGCAGACTGGCGTGTCCGCGGTATGGGCTATTGCGGACTTGGCTTAGAGCTTGGCTGAGGCCTTATAGAGCTCTGGTGTTATAGCAGGAGTTTGTTGTGGAGGTCGTTGGCGGACTGGTGTGTGGAGTCCGGGAGATGGCTGCTGTGTTGTGCAGGTGTGCGAGTAGCCTGCGGACTGCTGACGGTCTGTGTGCTAGGGTGTTTGGCGGACGGGAGTTTATATTCGCCATGCTCGCATTGGCCTTTGATGGTTTTAGACTTGGTCACACTCTGTGCCAAGACCATGGTGTCCGTAGTTTCCTCCAAGTCCGCTGTTGACCGGGCGGACTTGCTTTCTGCCTTTGGTCGTGATCTTGTGGCAGATTGAGGCTTGAGTCTTGCGGACTGCCTCAGGTTTGTGCGGACAACCATTGAAGGGGGTTGCTGTCCTGCAGTGGTCGGAGGCTTTGCGGGGTGGTGCCTTGTCCACATAGCTTAGGCGGACTGAAGAGGGTTCGCCAATGTTGTCTTGCTCCTGGTGGTTTTCCTTGGTATCCGGATAAGTCCTTGCGGACTCGGCGGATGGTATTTTCCTATCACGCGGTCTAGGGCAGTGTCGTTATTTCTTGGGCGGTGACCACACTCCTCACCTCGCCTATAAATAGGACCCCCTGGCAGGTCAACAGTAACTTGAGTGAACAGTAAGTTGGGTTGGGCAAGGAGCTGCGGTCTCAGTTTGTCTGTCCGCGCGGATTGATTCAGGGCTGACGGTTTGCTGTGTGCAGGTCGCGCGGGTAGCTTCAAGGAGCCAGGAGTTTGGCTTTGACTTCGGTCAAGTATTTGGAAGTTATGCGGTCTCTGCGGATTCAGCAGGAGGTCGCTCTACGGCTTGTTAAATCTGTTTCAACTTTGCCAGCTTCAATAACCTGTCCGCCGGCTTCAAGCGGGTAGGCGGTGTGTTCCTCAGTTTAGCTGCAGCAGGATACGAATAACGGTGTGTTCGTGCGGCCTCGCGGATTCAGCGGACTCCGTGGCTATTCGACGGATTGCAGCTTAGTTCAGGCGATCTCCGTGGACTCGGCGACCTCGGCGACCTCGGCGGTCTCGGCGGACTCCGGTGCTGTCCGCCCGGCATGGTTTTTGGTGCTTTCTGTTTACAGCTGTTTATACTAGCGAAATCATGTCTCGCTATGTATACCTCGTGTTGTAAAGAAGTGAATGGATAAAAGATCTGCTTGTGCTTCCATTGTTTGTTGGGATTAGCCTTATTCCTTGATTTTCCGCTGGTTCAACGTGAGAACTGGGTAGTGCCGAAGATATTAATTTGGCGTTTGGGCTACTTTGCTGACCACGCTGAGAAAATTTAACAATGATATCCCACTATCGACATCAGGTCAAACTTAACTCGGTGACCTCAAAGGTTGAGTGCCCAGAGGTATGGGGTTGGCATGCACCATATGATAGATACGAATAAGGAGTTATTAACCAGGCATATTGGAATTGCATTGTGATGCAATTGGCAAGCGTTGCCTACCTAAATAGCTGTATTGTGAGAGAAAAGTCAAAGCTGACTCATAGTGTTAGTGAAATATGGATCTTGTCCACTAAGAGAGTTACTCGCATAAACACTTCGAATTGATATCAAGGGTTTTCAATTTGATAAAAATAGTGAGAGTTAATTTTAATTAAAGTCCTAATTGAAAGATAAATTACTCTTGGAATTCAATACTAATTTGCTTTTCTTGATCCTTGTAGAATTTTCATAGCAAGTGGTTCACATTCCACCCTGTCCCTTCGAGCGATCCTTAAGAAGGAAAAGCTGAGTTGAACAAATTATTTAGACTGGTAATGGAGCTTGAGAATTGTTCTCAGGCAAGATCGCAAGCTCTATGTTTTGGAAGAATAATACCCTGATGAGCCTGTCGGGAATGGACCCTGTACTAATAAGGATGCTGATAAGAAGTATCTTGACGACTACTTAGACGTCGAATGCCTCATGCTAGAGACCATGAACTCTGAGCTCTAAAAGTAACATGAGAACATGGGTTGCAAGGATATTGACAAGCATCTCAAGAAAATTTTTCAAGGGCAAGCTCGTCAAGAGAGATTCGATGTCACTAATGCATTGTTTCAGTATAAGATGGGAGCTCGGGACATAGTAGGGACTCACGTACTCAAGATGATTGGGTATATTAAGAACCTTGAATGACTAGGGTTCCCTCTAGGCCAAGAGTTGGCAACAGACCTGATCCTACAATCATTGTCAAACAGTTATGAGCAGTTCATCTTGAACTATAACATGAATGAAATAATCAAGACACTTCCTGAGCTCCTAGGCATGTTACGAACTGCCGAGATCAATATGAAGAAGGTCAAGTCTGCTAGCCCTATACTGATGGTGCATAAAGGCATGGGCAAGTCCAAGGGCTTCAAGAAGATGAAGGTAGGACCTAAGTGTGCTTTGGAGCCCAAGCCTTCTGCACTGAAAAAGAAAGGTTTAGGGAAAGAGGGAAAGTGCCACCATTATGGCAAGGCTGATCATCGGAGAAGGAACTATCCTTCATACAATGAGGTTCTATAAAGGATGGATGGAGGTATGATTCTGCTTCAGGTATTTATGTTATAGAGATAAAACTTTCTGCTCCTTCATCCTAGGTATTGGATACCAGATGTGGTTCTCACATTTGTATAAATGTGCAGGAACTAGGAAGGAGAAGAATGCTGAGTAAAGGAGAGGTGGACCTACGTGTTGGTAATGGAGCTATGAGGCATACATGCGACGTCAAATGCCTGACAAGCTGGAACCTAAATCAGATAAGTAGTATATTGTGGGGGTATCCTAAGGAAACTAAAGGGTACTATTTCTACCTACCGTCTGAGGGCAAAGTGTTTTTCATAATGACTGATGTCTTTCTTTTGAAAGTGTTCTTAAGTAGAAAGATTGTCTGTAACACCCCCAGAGTCAATTTAGGTTCAGGATTGGTTGACACAGCCTGGGACACGGGCGTGTCCCATGGCATGTCGTGTTTGCGTTGAGTAGTTGGGCTTGTGGTCGATGAATTTTAGGTCGACGATCGTCGAGTGCAGGGTAAAGGACTTGTGACACGGGCATGTCACAAGGCGTGTCTCTTTTGGGTTTCCGGCAGGAATCTGTGTGTTGCGGGACACATGTGTGTCCAGGTGCACACGGCCTGGGACACGGGCGTGTACCCGGGCCGTGTGACTCTCGGGTGAAATTGAGATGTTGCCGAGTGATGTACACGGGTGGTCAACACGGGCGTGTCTGGCAGGACACAGGCGTGTAGGGTGTGACACGGGCGTGTCACACGGCCGTGTACTGGGTGGATTAGAGTCGGTTGACTGCCGCTTAAGTGACATGGCCTGTGACACGGGCGTGTCACAAGGCGTGTCAGGCCGTGTTCAGGCTTTTCTGGACAATTCTGAGCCGTTCGATTCCTTATCCTGGATCCAAAGGCCAGGCTGTTTCCAGGTGGGTCAAGGCCGGGGAATTGGGGATAAAAGCCCTTCCTCTTCATCTCCTTCTTCTCCATATCATTTCAAGAGAGAGAAATAGAAAGGGAGAGCAAAGGGAGGAAAGGATGGGGCATGCTAGTTCCTGGAGGAGCTGCGGAGTGCGGAGCGAAGATCCGAGAGCGGATTCCTGAAGGCGAGGCCGAGACGGTGACTTCCATCCGGCTACTTCATGGCGCTGAAGCGATCTTCAAGGGTAACAATCTCCATCTTGGACATCGAAGTCCTTTCTTTGTTCATGTGCGTGGAATCCTCCACCAAGAGGTGGATCTCGTAAGCGATTCCTTGATTGATTCTGCATTAGAGTCGGAAGTGTGGAGTACGGCATAGGCATGTTGTGTGAAGCCCATCTGGACCGGTAGTCTGGATTGGTGATGATCATGGGTAAATCGGAGAAGACTCTATTGCTTTGATATTATGAAAGGGTTATGTTTTGTTGAATGGATGTATGGCTGAATGCATGAAATGTGATGAGCGTATGGATATATGGAGGCTTGAATAAGCTCCTGGTTATGTTAAGAGATAAATGGGTAGCATGTCTTGGGAAATGCGAGATAAACCTGGCCTGTCACACCCCATAGTGTGGGTCGATCGGAAATAGGTGAGGGGTCGATGGGTAGTAATGCCTGGGGAGCACTGGTAAACCCGGCTTGCTACACCACATGGTGTGGGTCGATCTGCTCTGGTTGTTTATGGATGATGCGAGGTAGTACCTCTGAGTGGTATGGACGAGATGTCGCCAGCTTGCGAGACTGGTGGACTAGGATTGAACTACCCAACAAACAAGTGAGGAACCTCTGATCGATAGTCTATGACTGGGATATCCGGTACACCAAGAAGGTACCCTGATGCAAGGAGCATCTGATGGATACCAGCGTTTGTGATATGAATGTGATTGATAGATTGATAAGAGATTATGATATGGCAATGCATACAGGGAAGGAACCACTGCCCCGGGTAAGGGGTAGGGTTGTTATAAGTGGTCAGCTAAAGCTAACCGTTACTTTGTTTGTCGCTCCTTGGTGGATTTGTCTTGCATGTGCTGTTGCTTGATATGAAATGAGCGGACTGGAGGCTTGCTGCTAAAGGCCCTTGAAGGCTGTGCGAAGCGTGGTTGGATTTCATGTGTAGTCGGCCTGCGTGCCGATGTACGAAGCTATATTTGTATAAAAAGAAACATGTAAGGCCTTAAGGCCATGTGTGTATGTGTTGTATACATTCATAGTTTGGATATATAAATTTGGAGTTTATATAGTAGTGGACATTCTTTGAGTTGAGTTCATGCTAACTTAAAATGCTGCGCTAGAATGTATTGAGTTAGGGTACGAGTAGATTTTGATTTCCACAAGTAATTCCGCCGCCTGTCTGTGACATATGGCATGGGGCCCCGGCCGGACCCACCGTTATATGTCACGCGATGAGTGGTTGCGTTATAAAGTGGTATCAGAGGAAGCTTTAGATTGTTTGGGAGGAGCGAACATAATTGAACTCACGAATGTCCACTAGGAATGTATTTCATGCACGTAAGGGACATGAGTGTGTATAATTACCGTTATGACATGGATACGTAATGGTGTTTTGTACCTTGCTAGGTGGCGAGGAGTGGTGTTGGGCAGCCTGAGCCCCAGCAATCCGATGAGAGTGTAGCACCAGTTGAAGCGCCTACACCTCCCTCGTCGGAGACCATACAGATGGTGATGGAGACGGTGCTTGCGGTGTTACAGGCACAGCCTACGGGGCAGGCAAGGCCTGCAGGAGTACCAGTACAGGCTGGTGCAAGGCAAGAGCGTGTTGTAGTTATGGCGGAAGAGCAAGCAGCAAATAAGGCATTAAAAAGTTTATGGAGTTTCATCCACCTACGTTTGGTGGGGCGATTTCCCCAACACTGGCAGAAGATTGGTTGGCTCGAGTAAAGAGAATCCTGACTACAATCAGGATGGTGGAGGAGCAGAAAGTGACTTTAGCCACTTTTCTGTGGGAAGGAGACACAAGATTATGTTGGGATGATATCGAGGTGCATCACTTGGCAGTTCGAGGATTAGCGGAGTTTTCAATGGAGGAATTATCCCGATTGTTTCTCGCCAAGTATTTGCCAGTGTCGCAGCAGATTGCGATGGAGAATGAGTTTCAATACCTGGTGCAGGGTGAGACAGATATTGATACGTATCTGCATGAGTTTACCAGACTGGGACGATATGTGGGGTCTACGTTTGCTGAAGAGGCTCGAAAGACGAATTGAATTTATGAGGGACTACGGGATGAATTGAGTCTAGTACTCCTGAGTTCAGTGAACCAAGGCTTCCAAGCGTTGGTTAATACGGCTCTTGCTTTGGAGAAAGATTTGAAGCGGGTCCAAGAGAAGAAGAGGTTGGCAGTAGAAAAGCCAGAATTCAAAGTAACACAATCGGAGCAGTCGGAGTTCAGAAGGCGAGAGAAGAAAAAGATTAAGCCTGCTGAATCAGCTCTGTCGACTTTTTCTTCGGGGGCGACTTATGGGCCAGGATGTGTTGATACATGTATATGTTATAACTGCGGGAAGCAAGGACACATAGCGGAATTTTGTTGGACTGCCCCTGCAGGATGTGAGATAAAGACAGGTGCGTCTTATGACGAAAAGGGTAAAGCAGTGGCCGAGTCATCTGCATCCCGGACGCAACCTCCATTGCATAATATGGAAGTGCAAGAGCCACAAAGCTCAATTGGTGACATTCAACCACGGGTCTTTAATTTGGCTTTGACACGAGAAATGCAAAATCGGGAGGCTGAGCGGAAGTAGGAATAATGACTTGTATCACTTGGTACTGTGAATAATATTGGATATAAGGCAATGACTAATGCGATGGTTATATGCATATATATTATATGTCATGTGACATGTTGAAATGTTGGTGCATGTATATAAGGCTCGATGATGTGTTTGTTTCTCGATCACTTGATAAATTTTGTGGCTGTATGTGCACAGATGGAAGCTAGGTATGTATGTATGTGTTGTATGTTTGTTTCGTTTGTGAGATGCCTTAGGTGAGACAAGCCGCGACCTCTGAGCTCAAACCCGGCTTGCCGCTTCGAGCGCTCGGTTGCAGTGGTTGCAACATTGCCTGATTATGTGACTGATTGGAGTGAGCCAAATTTCGAGGACGAAATTTCTTTGAAGGAGGGAAGGATTGTAACACCCCTAGAGTCAATTTGGGTTCAGGCTTGGTTGACACGGGCTGGGACACGAGCGTGTTCCAGGGCATGTCGTGTTTGGGTTGATGAGTTGGGCATGTGGTCGATGAATTTTGGGTCGACGATCATCAAGTGCAGGGTACACAGCCTGTGACGCGGGCGTGTCACAGGGGGTGTCTCTTTTGGGTTTCCGGCAGGAATCTATGTGTTGCGGGACACGTGTATGTCCAGGTGCACACGTACTGGGACGTGGGCATGTCCCCGGGTCATGTGACTCTCGGGTGAAATTGAGATGTTGTCGAGTGACGTACACGGGTGGTCAACACGGGCGTGTCGGGCAGGACACAGACATTTAGGGTGTGACACAGCCGTGTAATACGGCAGTGTACTGGGTGGATTGGATTCGGTTGACTGCAGCTTAAGTGACACGGCCTGTGACACGGGCGTGTCATAGGGCGTGTCAGGCCGTGTTCAGGCTTTTCTGGACAATTCTGAGCTGTTCGATTCCCTTATCCTGGATCCAAAGGCTAGGCTATTTCCAGGTGGGCAAGGGCGGGGAATTTGGGATAAAAGCCCTTCCTCTTCGTCTCCTTCTTCTCCATCTCATTTCAAGAGAGAGAAAGAGAAAGGGAGAGCAAAGGGAGGAAAGGAGGGGGCAAGCCATCTGCTGGAGGAGATGCGGAGTGCGGAGCGAAGATCCGAGAGCGGATTCGTGAAGGAGAGGCCGAGACGGTGACTTCCATCCTGCTACTTCATGGTGCCGAAGCGATCTTCAAGGGTAACGATCTCCTTCTTGGACATCGAAGTCCTTTCTTTATGCATGTGCGTGGGATCCTCCACCAAGAGGTGGATCTTGTAATCGATTCCTTGGTTAATTCTACATTAGAGCCGAAAGTGTGGAGCACGGCATAGGCATGTTTTGTGAAGCCCATCGGGACTGGTAGTCTAGATTGGTGATGATCATGGGTAAACCGGAGAAGACTTCGTGGCTTTGATGTTATGAAAGGATTATGTTTTGTTGAATTAATTTATGGCTGAATGCATGATATGTGATGAGCGTATGGATATATGGAGGCTTGAATAAGCTCCTGGTTGTGTTAAGAGATCAATGGGTAGCATGTTTGGGGAAACACGAGATAAATCTGGCCTATTACACCACATAGTGTGGGTCAATCGGAAATAGGTGAGGGTTCGATGGGTAGTAATGTCTGGGGAGCACTGGTAAACCCGACTTGCTACACCACATGGTGTGGGTCGATCTGCTCTGGTTGTTTATGGATTGTTGGATCCCTAGTAAGATTTGGGCTAGGTTCACTAAGTTAGGATCATATGACCCACAATGTATAGCCAGGGTCATAGTTGTGTCCTAGAGTCTGGGCCAAGTCCTTAGAGTCAACATCACATGGACCATCTATCAACAAGATTGTCAGAGACTCAAGACTTATAATATTTCAAGACTCTGTAAAGTGAGTTGGACGTTCATCGAACTCAGGTTGATGATTATCGTGCTCAGCTCGACGACATCAGAGAAAATTCTCTGAGCTGAGCTCGACGAACTTTTTTCTTTGGTCGATGAATCTTTGGACTACTACAACATTCTGTCAAGACTATGCTCTCTAGTCTCAGGTCGACGAACTTAGTTCTCTGCCCGACAAATTCCGGATTATCTACTTCAACAACTTAGAACCAGAAGACTTGTGTCGACACTCAGAGTATATGTCGACACCAACTGAGTCGACAATAGAAGCACTTGTGTTGACACCAGATCATCAGTCGACACTCAGAGTATATGTCGACACCAACTAAGTCGACACTAGGAGCACTTGTGTCGACACACAGATCATCAGTCGACACTTTGGAAAGGTTATGTCAACACCACACAGAAGACTTGTGTCGAAACATAGGATATCAGTCGACACCACCTGTGTCGACACCAGGAGTAATTGTGTCGACACAGAATATTTGACAACTCCAGAAATTCAGCTCGATGAAATCAAATCTTAGGTTGACGAATTCTGTAGACTTTAACTTTCATTTCAGATATAACTATGAATATTAGAAGACTAGAATAGTTGCTGAACTCCAGTCGACGAACACAGTTATCAGCTTGACGAATTTTGTCATCAGTTCGACGATTCCAGACTTAGCATTTATTCCTTCTGTCCTTACTCTATGGCAACAACTTCTGAATGATTAATGATAAATATTCTCTGAATATTACCGTTAGACGATACATTAATCACGGCTTTCATCAGAATTATTGTTTTCCATTTTTCCAAGGGACAGTTGGGGAAAGAAATCAATGCAGTTTATTTTCAAGGACCACCAGCATTGATTGCCATAGAAGGATTCAAATTTCGAAAGGAAATTCCCTCAGGAAATATAAAAGAGATTTTCTCTCTTTCCTGATAGCAAGCAAGCAAGAAAGTAAGAATAATCAGATTACCAGAGCAATTACAGAGACACAGCATACACAGACACAGAGATTTTCAGTCAGTCTGTGTTCAACAGCTTCTCTGCTCCATTTCATAAAAGCTCTGATACAAAAAGAAGATCTGCTCTCAGAAGAAGAAGAACAATCATACAAAATCAAGGAGTCTTCTTACTTCAACACTCCAGGACTTCCAAGGACAACAACTATCAAATCTGTCAAGAAGATCCTGCAGATAAAGGCTAAAAGCTTGAAAGCCTATCACCCTGCAGCAAGGCTTCCATATTTCCCTAAACCATTCAATATCTCAGGGGGAGCCATTTGCTACCATCAATAATCCACAAGTCTTCTCTCTGATTGTTGACAGAGAAGACATAATCAACTCTCTCACCCTCACTGTGTAAAGGGTTGTCATCTCCCTTCAAAAGTGATTCCTAGTTACAAGTCACCTGATCAAAAGACTTGGGGATTTGGTTTTTGAGCACCTGATCAAAAGCTCATTGGTGTCAGGCACCTGATCAAAAACCTAAGTGTATTCCTACCAGGGTGGTAGAAGAGTGGATGTACCCAGGTTGGGGAACCACTATAAATTTCTTGTGTCATCTGGTTGCCCTCTTTCTTTTATTTTCTTACTGTGGCTATGGTAGTTAGTTTCTGTGCTTTTATATTTTTATTTATTTACTACTACACTTAGACTAATCTGCATTATCCAGCAGAGAATTTTATAAAACTCTAAATACTCTATTCACCCCCCCCCCCCTCTAGAGTATTCCTGATCTAACTCTCACTTTCAATTGGTATCAGAGCAGGTTCCTTTGGTTGTACAAGCTAACCCTTGAATCAAAGATCCTTTGTTAGATCTAAATTTTATTTTTATTTCCATATTAGACTAATATACACAGATATGACACAAAATAAGGACTATGCAAGCACCGGACCTCCAGTTTGCAACCTAAACAGGTTTGCCATCTTGAAGGTAAGAATTAAATTATAACATGAATTCTATTGATGAGGATATATACAACTCTATTTTGGTATGTCCCCCTCAAGCTTCAACTTCTGCAACATCTACAAGCACTACTGCAGTTCCACCACCTGAGTGGACTGAAGCCTAGAAGAATGCAAAGATAGTTGATGTCAAGGCTATGAACATACTGGCACAAACTATGTCAGATGATATTTTTCAGAATGTGGCTGAATGCACCTCAGCCAAAGCCATCTGGGATCCACTAAATCAGATGGTGGCTGGTTCAGCTGATGAGAGAAGGGATAGGAGATCCAACCTCATATCTTTATATGAGAACTTCAAGAAATAAGAAGCTAAATCAGTAGCTGATATGTATAACAGGTTATGCTCAATCATCAATGAGCTAAAAACCTTGGACAAGGACATCACACTCACAGAGGTGAATGACAACATCCTGATGTACTTCTCAATCTCATGGGATTCAAGGATCTGGCCCATCAAGTAGGCCAGAATCCTAAATGAGATATCTACATAATCTCTATTGGGCAAGTTAAAGTCTTATGAACAACTGATCAAGTCCAGGGAGGCAGCAGAGTAGAGGACACCTCCACTAGCCAGAAAAGAGCAAAGTATAGCTTTCAAGGCTGCTGAGGAGACAGAGACATCAACATCAAATGAAGATCTCATGAGTCTATTTGCTAGAAGATTCTAGAAGATGGCAAGAAAAGACTTCAAAAGAAAGTCATCTAGGCAAGATGACAAACCCAGGTATGATAAAACACCAACTAAAGAAGTGGTGTGTTTTGGGTGCAGGAAACCTGGGCACTTCCTCTCTGAGTGTCCAGAGAACCAGAAGAAAGAGAAGAGAAGAGAGAAAGATACCAGGAAACAGCACACCAGCAAACCTTCTTCCAGCAAATACAAGAGGAAGGAAAAGGGTTTTGTAGCTGAAACCTGGAGTGAAACTGAAGATGAATCAACATCTTCCAACTCCAGTGAAGATGAGGAAGAAGCAAGGGCTAAGGAGGTTTGCCTCATGGCAATTGATGCTTCCAGGAGTAATTCAGAAGAAGAGGAATCAGACAATGAAGAAGCTTCAGATTCAAAAGCTAATAAGGTACTATCTTCTTTTGATTACACTTAGATTCTTTTAAAATTGAATTTAAATCAATGTGTATAGACTTAATAAATTCAGAAAAAGAGATTAAAACCCTTAGGGAAAAATTAGGAAATTTAGAAAACATTAACTCTGAAAATAATAGGTTAAAAGATGAATTATGCTTAGCTAATGAGTAAATAATATTGTTAAAAACTGAGCTTTGTGAGGCTAAACAACTTGAGGAAACTCTTAATGGAAGAAGCCTCAAGCTGATGGACATCACAAGCACTGTAAATGCTAGACTTAATGGCAAGCTAGGCTTGGGTGCTTCATCAGGTTCGCCCCCCATTCTCAGGAAGAACATCGTAACAACCCCCATAAACTTTGTCACTGCTAAGGGAAAAGAAAACGTAATCAATAAACAAACAACAAAAAATGTTTCTAAATCAATAGTTCAGAAAACCAACAACCAGAAAACCATAGGTAATAAGGTTCAGCAGAATTTGTCGAACTTAGATCAACAAAATCTAGCCAGTTCGTCGAACCTAGATCGATGAACTCTTAACGCAAACTATAATTATAGTTATTCGTCTAACTGCGATCGACAAACTCTGTATGGTTCGTCGAGCAGAGGTCAACGTACAAGGGGCACAGAAAATGAATATATTCATTCTCTGGGCAGAGATCAACGATCTCAACCCTATTCGTCGAACTCTGTTCGACGAACTTATAGAAATTCGTCGAACCCGGAAAGACTTAACCAAAACTTTAATTATAACAAAAACTTAAATAAATCCAGGAAAGCCTTTAATCCTCTAGCTGATTGGGTCATACCACCTACGATATATCACCCTCTAGGATATAAATCCCAACCAGAATATTTTGTTATCTCCAGCTTTTTATACCAGGAAAACAAAGGACCCAAGGTAACCTGGGTCAAGAACATTTAACTATTTTTCATTACAGGTTAAGAGCTGTCCAAGTATGAATCAACCTTAGTACCTGGACAGTGGCTACTCCAAACATATGACAGGCAGCAAGGACAATCTATCCAACTATATGTCCAAGTTGGGGCCAAAGGTTATCTTTGGTGACTCAAAATGTGGCCAGTCAGAAGGTTTTGGAGAAGTGAAGATTGGAGCTGTCACATTCAAGAAAGTGACATATGTCAGAGGACTGAAGCATAACCTCATCTTCATAAGTCAATTATGTGATGAAGGTTATCAGGTACATTTTAGTTCATCTTCATGTATTATCTCTAATAAAGAAAACCAAACAGTTTTAATTGGTAATAGACAAGGCAATATATATTTAGTTGATGTTTTATCTGCCAATTCTGATATCTGTTTACTTAATATAATTAGTAACCAGAATGATTTATGGCATAAAAGACTAGGTCATGTAAACCTGAAAAACATTGCTAGGGTATCAAAAGACAACCCTGTTAAGGTTTACCTTCTGGTCCCTACAAGAAGGAAGGTCTTTGTAGGGCTTGTCAATTAGGCAAGCAAACTAAATATAGTTTCAAATTCATTAATGAAAGTGATTCACCTAGGATTTTGTATTTTCTACATGTGGATCTATTTGGACCCATTGATGTACAAAGCCTAGGAGGGAAATCCTACACTTTGGTTATTGTAGATGACTTCTCCAGGTTCACTTGGGTATACTTTCTGAGATCTAAGTCAGATACCTTCAAGATTCTTACACATTTTCTCAGGACCATACAGATTGAGTTCTCTACTCATGTTGCATTGATCAGAAGTGATCATGGCACAGAGTTTGAGTCTCTTCTTATGCATGAGTTCTGTGAGAAGGAAGGTATCAGGCATTGCTTCTCAGCTCCTAGAACTCCTCAACAAAATGGGGTAGCTGAAATGAAAAATAGGACACTCGTTGAAGCTGCAGGTACATGACTTGCAGATGCTTACATGTCACTATCCTTTTGGGCAGAGGCTGTGAACACTACAAACTATGTCCTGAACAGAATCCTGATACATAAGCTAAAGAATAGGACTCCCTATGAATTACTAAAAGGGAAGAAACCTAAAATAAATTATTTTAAAGTCTTTGGTTGTATATGTTATATTCACACAAACAACAAAAGATATATTAGAAAGTTTGAGGCAAAGGCTGAAAAGGGAATTTTTCTAGGATATTCCCGAGTAAGCAAAGCCTATAGGGTTTATAACAAATCAACTTTAAAAATTGAGGAGTCTATCCATGTTACTTTTGATGAAGCTAAAATGTCTTGCAAGGAGAAAGAAATTTCTACCAGAAGCAACTTGAAGGTACATCACTTGTGTGAGAGTTTGGATGGACTAAACCTTACCCAAGAGGTTCTAACTCATCCTTCTCCACAAGTCATTGAAGAAAGTGAAGATGCAGGCATTGAAGGGAGTGATATTCCCCCCAACAGCAAACATAATTCTACAGGAGGAATTAATTCCAAATGCTGTTGCAGAACCAACTCCACCAGCTGATCTTGTCACACTTAGGGATCACCCCAGATCTCAAGTTATTGGAGACATATCAGCAGGTGTACAGACAAGGCATCAACTCAATCAAGATTTGATGCATGCTTGTTTTCTCTCTCAGATTGAACCTCTATCCATCCATGATGCAGAGCAAGATCCCCACTGGATCATTGCAATGCAGGAGGAATTAAATCAGTTTAAGAGATGTAGAGTTTAGGATTTGGTTCCAAGTCCTCAAGACTACCCAGTCATTGGAACCAAATGGGTCTACAGAAACAAGCTGGATGCACAAGGAGTAATAGTGAGGAATAAAGCTAGGCTTGTTGCACAAGGATATAGGCAAGAAGAAGGAATAGATTATGATCAGACCTTTGCACCTGTTGTAAGGTTGGAAGCAATCTGAATATTCCTTGCCTATGCAGCTTATAAGAGATTCAAGGTCTATCAAATGGATGTGAAAGGTGCATTCTTGAATGGAGTACTCAAGGAAGAGGTGTATCTTGAACAACCTCCAAGTTTTGCTTCTCCAACTCATCCCTCTTATGTTTACAAATTGTATAAAGCTCTCTATGGTGTAAAGCAAGCTCCAAGAGCTTGGTATGAGACTTTAGCCAGCTTTCTATTAGAGCATAAATTCATTAGAGGCATTGTAGATAGAACACTTTTCACTAGATATCATTAGGATCAAATACTGTTAGTACAAATATATATGGATTACATAATATTTGGGTCTACTGACTCAAAATTGTGCAAGTGATTCTCTGATCTAATATATTCTAAATTTGAAATGAGTAGCATGGGTGAGCTTTCCTACTTCCTTAGTCTCCAAGTGAAGCAGCTCCCTGATGACATCTTCATCTCCCAGGCTAAGTATGCTAAAGAGCTTAACAAAAAGTTTGGGATGGCAGATGCCTCATCAAAGAAGACACCTATGGCTACAAATGCTATAATTGATTCAGATGCACATGGGAAACCTGTGGATCAGAAACTATATAGGGCCATTGTTGGATCCCTATTATACCTTACAACAAGCAGACCTGATATCATGTTTGTCACATGCCTTTGTACTAGGTTCTAGGTGAACCCAAAAGAATCTCACCTTATTTTCCTAAAAATAGTTTTGAGATATATAAAGGGTTGTCCTAGTCTAGGCCTATGGTATCCCACAGAATCAGAATTTGAGTTAACTGGATACTCAGATGCTGATTTTGCTGGATGCAGGGTGGATAGAAAAAGTACTTCAGGAACTTGCCAGTTCCTGGGTATGAGATTAGTATCCTGGTTTTATAAGAAACAATCATCTGTATCTACCTCAAATACTGAGGCAGAATACATTACAGCAGGTAGCTGTTGTTCCCAGATGCAGTGGATACAAAATCAATTACTAGACTATGGTATCAACTTAAATAATTCAACTCTACTTTGTGATGACACAAGTGTTATAGCCATAACACAGAATCCAGTCCATCACAGTGGGACAAAGCATATAGACATTTGACATCATTTCATAAGAGAGTGTGTAGACAAAAACAAAATTAAGCGTGTCTATATCTACACTAATTTACAAAGGGCTGATATATTCACCAAACCTCTGGATGAGAGAAATCATCTCTTCTTTATAAATCAGTCGGGAATGATCACTGGAGAAGACTTAGTTTAGTTTAAGTCTGCACTCGACGAATTTGCCAAAGTTCATCGAACAGAGCTCGACAAACTATGGAAAGTTTGTGAGATATTCGTCGAACGCAGGACGACGAATTCTCAATGAGTAACGTTGTTTTCGTCGAACAGAGATCGACGAATTCACTTTAGAAAACTTTCGTCGAACGGAGCTCGACGAAATGTCTTCAAATCTTCAGACAGAGCTCGATGAATTATTTGACTATTAATTATTTCGTCGATCTCCGGTTCCAGGAAATTATAGGCCTTTCTATGATTATTTGACCTCAATCACCCTTAATTATTTCGTCGATCTACCTCTCCCACCTTATTTGACTATTAATTATTACTACTGCTAGAATGGCCAAATTCCAGGAAATTATAGGCCTTTCTATGATTAACAAAGCCAAAGCTGAAGGAAAGGATCCTTCTGAATATTCAACAATGTCAAAGTATAGGAAAGAGGAACTTAAAAGATTTGATAAAGCAAAAAAGTTCTTCAATGTTGATGACTACATGAAGTTGCACCCAGAAGCAGTTGTCCCCAGAGCTACATCTTTGAAGATTATAGGGGCTGCTGACATGACCATTATAAAAATTCAAGCTTCAGATCCCAAAAGAGAGATTGTGTTTACAAAGCCTGGAGAGAAGAGCAAGCAAGAAATGTCAAAGGAAAAGAAATAGAAGAAGTAAATTTTGAACTCTTTTGTTTTCTATAATTATTTATAACTGCTCTATAATATGAACAAAACTTATGTATATATATATCTACTGCATGTGTTATTGATCTTTGCCAGATATATAATTTTTCTGCTTTGTTTATTTTTCAATTTTGATTTGAATCTGTAATTAGTGACCTCGCCCAAATAGGGGGAGATTGTTGGATCCCTAGTAAGATTTGGGCTAAGTTCACTAAGTTAGGATCATATGACCCACAATGTATAGCGAGGGTCATAGTTGTGTCCTAGAGTTTAGGCCAAGTCCTTAGAGTCAACATCACATGGACCAGCTATCAACAAGACTGCCAGAGACTCAAGACTTAGGAGATTTCAAGACTCTGTAAAGTGAGGTCGACGTTCGTCGAACTCAGGTCGACGTTTGTCGTGCTCAGCTCGACGATCTCAGAGAAAATTCTCTGAGCTGAGCTCGATGAACTTTATTCTTTGGTCAATGAATCTTAGGACTACTACAACATTCTGTCAAGACTATGTTCTTTAGTCTCAGGTCGACGAACTTAGTTCTCTGCCCGATAAATTCTGGATTATCTACTTCAACAACTTAGAACCAGAAGACTTGTGTCGACACTCAGAGTATATGTCGACACCAACTGAGTCGACACTAGATGCACTTGTGTCGACACACAGATCATCAGTCGACACTCAAAGTATATGTCAACATCAACTGAGTCGACACTAGGAGCACTTGTGTCGACACACAGACCATCAGTCGACACTTTGGAAAGGTTGTGTCAACACCACACAGAAGACTTGTGTCGACACACAGGATATCAGTCGACACCACCTTTGTCGACACCAGAAGTAATTGTGTCGACACACAGAATATTTGACAACTCCAGAAACTCAGCTCGACGAAATCAAATCTTAGGTCGACGAATTCTGTAGACTTTAACTTTTATTTCAGATACAGCTATGAATATTCTAAGTCCAGAATAGTTGTTGAACTCCAGTCGACGAACACTGTTATCAGCTCGACGAATTCTGTCATCAGTTCGACGATTGCAAACTTAGCATTTATTCCTTCTGTCCTTAGTCTATGGAAATAATTTCTGAATGACTAATGATAAAATGTTCTCTGAATATTACCGTTGGACGGTACATTAATCATGGCTTTCATCAGAATTATTGTTTTCCATTTTTCCAAGGGACAGTTGGGGAAAGAAATCAATGCAGTTTATTTTCAAGGACCTCCAGCATTGATTGTCGTAGAAGGATTCAAATTTCGAAAGGAAATTCCCTCGGGAAGTATAAAAGAGATTTTTCTCCCTTTCCTGATAGCAAGCAAGCAATAAAGTAAGAACAATCAGAGTACCAGAGCAATTACAGAGACACAGCATACACAGACACAGAGATTTTTAGTCAGTCTATCTTCAACAGCTTCTCTGCTCCTTTCACAAAAGCTCGGATACAAAAAGAAGATCTGCACTCAGAAGAAAAAGAACAATCATACAAAATCAAGAGTCTTATTACTTCAACACTCCCGGACTTCCAAGGACAATAACTATCAAATCTGTCGAGAAGATCCTGTAGATAAAGGCTAAAAGCTTGAAGGTCTTTCACCCTGTAGCAAGGCTTCCATATTTCCCTGAACCATTCAATATCTCAGGCGGAGCAATTTGCTACCATCAATAATCCACAAGTCTTCTCTCTGATTGTTGACAGAGAAGACATAATCAACTCTCTAACCCCCATTGTGTAAAGGGTTGTCATTACCCTTCAAACATGATTCCTGGTTACAAGTCACCTAATCAAAAGACTTGGGGATTTAGTTTTTGAGCACCTGATCAAAAGCTCATTGGTGTCAGGCACCTGATCAAAAACCTGAGTGGATTCCTACCAGGGTGGTAGAAGAGTGGATGTACCCAGGTTGGGGAACCACTATAAATTTCTTGTGTCGTCTGGTTGCCCTCTTTCTTTTGTTTTCTTGCTGTGGTCATGGTAGTTAGTTTCTGTGATTTTATATTTTGATTTAATTATTACTACACTTAGACTAATAGGCATTATCCAGCAGAGAATTTTATAAAACTCTAAATACTCTATTCACCCCCCCCCCCCCTCTAAAGTATTCCTGATCTAACTGCTCACTTTCATGGATGCTGCGAGGTAGTACCTCTGAGTGATATGGATGGGATGTCGCCAGCTTGCGTGACTGGTGGAAAAGGATTGAATCACCCAACCAACAAGTGAAGAACCTCTTATCGGAGGTGTACAACTAGGATATCTGGTACACCAAGAAGGTGCCCTGAGTGCACGGAGCGTCTGGTGGATACCGGCATTTGTGATATGAATGTGATTGATAGATTTATAAGAGATTATGATATGGCAATGCATACAGGGAAGGAACCACTGCCCCGGTTAAGGGGTAGGGTCATTATAAGTGGTCAGCTAAAGCTGACCGTTACTTTGGTTGCCGCTCCTTGGTGGATCTGTGCTTGCAGGTGCTGTTGCTTGATATGAAATGAGCGGACTGGAGGCTTGCTGCTAAAGGCCCTTGAAGGCCGTGCGAAGCGTGGTTGGATTTCATGTGTGGCCGGCCTGCGTGCCGATGTACGAAGCTGTATTTGTATAAAAAGAAACCTGTAAGGCCTTAAGGCCATGTGTGTGCGTTGTATACATTCCTGGTTTGGATATATAAATTTGAAGTTTATATAGTAGTGGACATTCTTTGAGTTGAGTTCATGCTAACTTAAAATGCTGCGCTAGAATGTATTGAGTTAGGGTACGAGTAGATGTTGATTTCCACAAGTAATTCCGCCGCCTGTCTGTGACATATGGCGTGGGGCCCCGGCCAGACCCACCGTTATATGTCATGCGACGAGTGGGGCGTTACATTGTCAGGGTAGAACTTGAATAAGTTCAAGAACCACAAAATGTGAAAGAACTGGAATTGGTACCTGAGTCAAGACTATAAGTTGTTGTAGCTGGAGAACCTGCTCAAGAAACACAAGTTCCCCATAGATCAGGTAGACCAAGGTTTGATCCTTAGAGATATGGATTTCTCGTGTCTCAAATAGGTAATGTGCTTTTTATGGATCATAGTGATGAGCCTGCAACCTACCAAGAGGCTATGAGTAGATCGTACTCCGAGAAGTGGCTTGAGGCCATGAATCTGAAATGGACTCCACATATGAAAACCAGGTTTGGACCATGGTGGAACCACCTAAACGGGTACGACCCATAGGGTGCAAGTGGGTCTTCAAGAAGAAGACCGACATGGATGGGAATGTACAGACATTTAAAGGGCGACTGATGGCTAAGGGTTTTAAGCAAATTCATGGTATTGACTATGATGAGACCTTTCCCCTGTTGTCATGGTTAAGTCCATCAGAATTCTGCTTGCTATTGCTACGTATTACGACTATGAGATCTGGCAGATGGATGTCAAAACGGCTTTCCTAAATGGAAACCTCCTTAAGGAAGTGTATATAACACAACCGTATCTCCAGGTGAAGCCACTAAAATATGCAAGATGCAGAGATCCATTTATGGATTAAAACAGGCTTCTCGAAGTTGGAATCTTTGTTTTGATGAAAAGATCAAAGAGTTTGGTTTTATCAAGAACGAGGATGAACCGTGTGTTTACAAGAGGATTAGTGGGAGCATTGTTGTCTTCTTGATATTGTATGCAGATGACATACTGTTGATTGGGAATGACAAACTGACACTGCAAGTTATTAAGAACAACCTAGGGGACTGCTTTTCAATGAATGACTTGTGTTAAGGGACTTATACACTTGGTATTAAGATCTATAGAGATAGATCAAAGAAGTTGTTGGCAAGTCAGTGGCCCCAATTTCAACCTCTGTTGACGTGATTTGGCCACTCAAAACCCAAAGTGCACTTTTTGACCTAAATACCCTTATTATGGCAAGGCTAGGGTTTGCAGGATTTCAATTCAAACCATCTCCAAATGAGCTGAAATTTTAACCAGAGCATTATAATGACCCCAAGCACCACTCAAATTTGGGTGAGTTTGGAGGTCATTTGGTACCTAAATTAATTTATGCAAGAGAAATTAAATAATTTCCAAAACTATAGAAAAATTGTCCCCAAAAATTCTCATTTTGTGTACTACCTAGATATAGATTAGGGTGACTCCCTGTCCAAATTTCAAGTTCTTTGGGCAAGGGATGAAGTGTGGGGACCCATTTTAATTTCTGCCTAGCCCTAGGTATAGACCCCACCAAAATGAGTGTCCTGGTCAAACCAGGTACCCAAATTGGTTCAAACCAATTTTGACTTAAAGTAGACCCATAGGGCTACAAATCATTTGTTGACCATTTTCTCATACACAGCATCTAAGTATTTTTAATAATTTAAAACATTAAATAGTAAAAGTGTGACACAATCATTAAAATGTAATAAACATAATCCTATAGTTTGAACAGTAGCCGCACGCATCTTGACGCACATTTGGACGGCATCCCGTCATCGTCCCCACGCGCCAAGGGCCAGGATTGACTCTTCCTGGGACAATTTCAAGTCGCAGCCGCCGGCCACCCAGCCACCTCCCTGGCCATCCACCGCTACCACCACCTCCGTTGAGGTGGTGGCTGTCGCCATGCGGCGGCACAACCTGTAACGCCCCGAAACTCAAAGGAGCAAAGGGGGACGTTTTGGGCCAGTTTGGGTTCTGGCAGCAGGCACACGGCCTGGGACACGGGCGTGTCGTAGGGCGTGTCGACCCGTGTCGACACTTAGCCGCAAAGTCGACAATCTGCATTCGACGAAGTGTCGAGACATGGCACACGGCCTGCGACACGGGCATGTCGCAGGGCGTGTCAACCCGTGTCGACACTCGTCTCGGGAAGTCGACACTTTGGTCTCGACATTGTGTCGAGACAAGGCACACGGCCTAGGACACGGGCGTGTCCAAGGCCGTGTCAGTAGGTCGATGATCTTCGCTCGACGAAGTGTTGAGTGTCGAGGCCGTGTACACGGCCTGGGGTCCAGGCATGTTGAGTTGACACGGGTAAGGACACGGGCGTGTCCTAGAACCCGTGCAGTGCTCGGGTTGTTTTTGGCGAAAAATGATGGGGGTACACGGCCGTGTCAGGTGGAACATGAGCGTGTCAGTTCGAACACGGGCGTGTTCGATACCCATGTGAGGTTCCAGGCGAGCCGATTTTGACGGCGAATGAGGCACACGGCCGTGGACACGGGCGTGTGCCAGGCCGTGTTCGGTCCAGATTGGGCATTTCAGTCCCGAATCAAAGCCGTTCGTTTCCTTATTTTGAGATCCAACGGCTGGGGGTTATTCCTGAAGGGATATACCCGGGATTGGACTTAGAAACCCTCACTTTTCATGAGTGGTTAGCTTTCTAAAACCTTAGAGAAATTAGAGAGCCAAGGAAGGAAGAAGGAGCTAGATCCGGCCATTGGAGGAGCTTCGGAGCTCCGAATCGCGAGCCGACTCCGGATCCACGGAGGCAAAGCTAGTGCGGTGCTTTTCATCCGATTACTTTTCAATGGCGCCAAAGAGGAACGCTAGGGTAACGATCCTCATCTTGAGCATGAGTAGCTCTATTTCTTTGCATAGGAAGCCCGCTCTCGCGAGTTTGCGGAGAGTTGGAGGCGTTCCTTTGGGTAGATATGTGAAGTCCCCGTTGTTTAGAGTCCGTAAGCGAGAACGGACATAGGCATGATGTGTGAAGCCTACCCGTACATGTTGGTCTGGATCGGTGATGTTGCATTGCATAATGCCGGAGAAGACTCCGTGCTATTGGTTGTTTTTCGGGTTTCTACGTGGTAGATTGCAGCAGGGAGCCTTGGGGACTAACCCAAAGGTGCACCCGGAAAACTGGGCGGATACGAGATCTTGCCAACTTGGTGGCCTGAGAGCCAACTTGAATATAACCGGGTTATGTGAATTGTGATGGATATGGGACTCGGTGGAAGTTTGACCCGCGCAAATGGCTTAAATTGTCGTTGCGATGTGAGCACGGGTTAGATGGAACCGTACCCGTTCTATGTCGTTCGGTTAAAGAGACCTAAAGGCATGTGGCACTTACCGTTGGCGTAGATTAGGTTCTTCGGCGGTCAATGGCTTAAATTGTCATGACCCAGGCCAGGAAGACAAATTGCTCATAGGTTTTGCCGTCAAAGTGGCGGTGGTGAGTCCAAAATGTCTATAGCTTGAATTGACGTGACATCGACCGATTCACCGAAAATGTGCCCTGAGAGCACGGGGCGTGTGGCTGTGCGAGCCAACGTATGTGATGAAATGGCAACATATATATATTGCTCGCTTATGCTAATGAAATGCAGGGAAGGAGCATCGCCGCCCCGAGTTGGGGGCGGGATCGTTATAATTTGGTCAGCATTGCTGACCGTTGCCTTGTTTTGCCACTGTGCGGTTGTTTGTTGCTTGCAGGTGCAGCTGGACCAAGCGGTCAATAGCGGGCTAAAGCCCTTTTTTGCGAAGCGGGCCCTCGAAGGCCCAAATAAATGTGTTTATTGTTTTATTCATGTATGACCGGCCTGCGTGCCATGGTTTGTAAATCATGTAATATCAAGTGAAACATTTTGTAAGGCCTTAAGACTTATGTTGGTATTTTGTATACATTCCTAAAGTGGTTAGTGGACATTCATGCTTTAATGCTGGGTTCTTTGTTACAACTTTTATAAACTGCTTCCGCTAGAATGCTCTGTGTAGGACGTTGAGATTGGTTGGATGGTTTCCATAAGTAACCACCCGGTCTGTCTGTGGTATATGGCGTCGGGCCCCGGCCGGACCTACTGCTATATGCTATGCGACGGATAGGGGGTGTTATAATTTGGTATCAGACTACTGGTTTTGGTCGAGCTTAAAGTGAATTCGTGGGCGAATTCTTTTTAAGGGGTGGTGAGCACATTGTGTGCGTCATCGTTATAACAGTAAAAGAACCCATGAATGTCCACTTAGGAATGAAAATACTCGTGTTTGAGGAACCTGTGTGTTCCTATAATTGCTGTTTGCAATTTATTTGGTCGCTTAACGGTGTTTTGTACCACTATAGGTGACCAGAAGTGGTGTTGGGCCGTTAGAACGCCGAGTTTCTGAGGCTAGTAGTGCACCGAATGTTGCTCCTGCAACACCTCTGTCGGCTGAAAATATTCGATTGGTGGCTGAAGCGGTGTTGGCCGTGATAAATGCGCAGCCTGCAAGGCAAACGCAGCAGCCCGCTCCTGTGATGGAGCAGGAACCTCTTCAAGAGGCTGAGCCGAGGAGAGTGGAGCAAGTGGTTGTGGAACCGGTGGTGCCAAGGAGGGCAACTGAGAGGCAGCTTAAGCATGTAATGAGCTTTAACCCTCCGTTATTCTTGGGGTTGGGAACCCCATCTCAGGCTGAAGACTAGCTCTCCAGGGTGAAGAGAGTCATGACAGCGACGGAGACGGAGGAGTGGCAAATGACCACCATCGCTACGTTCCTTTTGGACGGTGAAGCGAGAATGTGGTGGGAAGGATTGGAGATGCATCATTTGAGAGGTAGACAACTTATAGACGTTCCGATGGAAGAGTTCTCGGGATTGTTCTTAGCAAGATACCTCCCTTCTACTCAGAGGATTTCGATGGAGAACGAATTTCTGAAGTTGGTTCAGGGTGAGAAGAGCGTGGATGAATATCTCCATGAGTTCACTCGTTTGAGTCGATATGCTAGCTCCACCATTGTGGATGAGGAGTGCAAGACTAATCGCTTCTATGAAGGGTTGAGAGATGAGTTGAGATTACTACTCTCGGGGCCGATGACGCAGGGTTTCTTAACCTTGGTCAATACTGCCCGGTCCTTGGAGAAGGACATGAAGAATGTACAAGCAAAGAAAAGCTTGGTTGAGAAGAAATCTGAATTTAAAGTGCCGACTACTTCAAAGTCCGGCTATCGGAGGTCTTTCAAGAAGCATAGGACTTCGGGTCCATCTCCTTCTGGTGCTTCTGGGGCGACTACGAGTCGGACCCCGGGCGCGTGTTTTACTTGTGGAAAGATGGGGCACTTTGCCCGTGACTGTTGGAGCGGAAGTCCTAAGTCCGAGAGGAAGCCAGGAGCTACTTATGAGGAGAAGGGAAAGGCGGTGGAGTCGACCGCATCCCATTATGCTCCGGCCCAACCAAGGGTCTACAATCTTGGCCAACAGGAGGCCATCAAACAAGATGATGTGGTGATAGGTACGGTTTAATTTATAGCAAGTCAATTTCTTTAAATACTTGTTATGCACATGTTACCTTACCACTGCTTGTTTAGGATTTGTATTGATTTGCGAAAATCCGGCACGAGAAAATCTTTGATACGGGAGCTTCACACTCCTTCTTGTCTGAAGGATTTATATCACGCATTGGAGTCCCTTCTTCGATGGCGAAGGATAAGTTGGATGTGTTGTTTCCCAATGGGTGTTCGATGCGAGCGGATAGGATCTGCGATGTTAAGATTCGTATTGGGGAGCAGGAGTTCGACCTGCGGGCGTCTTTACTTCCGTTGGTGGAGTTCGACGTCATATTTGGCATGGACTGGCTCTCGGAGCAGCAGGCCCATATAGATTGCGGTAGCAAGGAAGTCAAGCTGGGAGCAAGTCATGAGACGACTTTTACGGGCTTAAAGGGTCGAGCAAGACGTTGATGTCTGCTCTTCCGATGGTGAAGGCGGTTCGTGCCGGAGCAGAACTGTTCTTTACACTAGTGGAGGTTGCAAAGCTGAAGCCCGCGTTGGATTGTATTTCAGTGGTATCGGAATACCCTGATGTATTCCCCGCAGATCTTCCTGGAGCCCCACCTCAGCGGGAGATAGATTTTACGATCGAGCTAGTGCCAGGTGCAAAGCCTATGTCACGATCTCCTTATCGGCTAGCGCCTAAGGAAATGGCGGAGCTGAAAGTTCAACTACAAGAGTTGTTGGAGCAAGGGTATGTGCACCCGAGTTCTTCGCCTTGGAGCGCACCGGTCCTCTTTGTTAAGAAGAAGGACGAAATCTTGAGGCTATGTATTGATTATCGGGAGCTCAACAAGCTGACGGAGAAGAACAAGTACCTGATTCCCCGGATTGATGATCTTTTCGATCAGTTAGTCGGGTCGACGGTGTACTCGAAGTTTGATCTCAAAGCTGGGTACTATCAGCTGCGAATAAGGGAGAGTGATATCCCGAAGACAGCGTTTAGTACGAGATACGGGCATTATGAGTTTACGGTCATGCCGTTTGGGCTGACTAATGCGCCGTCAGTGTTCATGGATTTGATGAACAGGACGTTCAGGGAGTACTTGGACCATTTCGTGATCGTCTTCATCGACGATATTTTGGTGTACTCGCAAAGTGAGGAAGATCACTTCAAGCATCTTCATTTGGTGTTGGAGACACTAAGGAGAAATCAGTTGTATGCCAAGTTCTCGAAGTGCGAGTTTTGGATATCCTCAGTGGCATTCCTCGGTCATATAGTAAGTGGAGAGGGTATTGCTGTGGATCCGGCGAAGATTGTTGCGATACGGGAGTGGCCTGAGCTTGCTACTGTAGCGGATGTCCGGAGTTTTCTGGGGCTTGCCGGCTATTATAGGCGCTTCGTAGAGAACTTCTCGCGGATAGCGTTACCTCTCACTACTTTGACGAGGAAGGAGCATAAGTTCGTTTGGACGCCGGAGTGCGTGCGAGCTTTTGAGGAGTTAAAGTGTCTGTTGACCACGGCGCCTGTGCTGAGTTCGCCATGTGGGACCGAAGGTTATGAGATTTATAGCGATGCTTCGGGCAACGGTTTGGGTTGCGTGCTACTGCAACACGGAAGTGTAATAGCTTATGGCTCGAAACAGATAAAAGTGCATGAAAGGAACTATCCGGTCCATGACTTGGAGTTAGCGGCCGTGATTTTTGCCTTGAAGCTGTGGAGACACTACTTGTACGGTGTGAAGATTGATATCTACACCGATCACAAGAGTCTGAAGTATCTTATTGATCAGAAGGATCTGAATATGCGGCAGCGTAGATGGATGGAGTTCCTGGGGGACTATACATTCAAGATCTACTACGTGCCTGGCAAAGGGAATTCAGTTGCGGACGTGTTGAGTCGCTGAGCCCCAGCTCAAGCCAATTGGCTATCGGTGCATGATGAGCGGTTGGTGCGGGAGTTGGAGGCGTTGGAGATTGTTTGTGTGGACAGGCAATCAAATGCTGAAGCAGTTCTGAATTGGACTGAAGTCCAATATGACCTGGCTGATCGTATTCGGCAGGCTTTGGATATGGATGCTCATATGAAGCAGTTCATGGTAGAGGCTCTGGATGGGTCAAATTCCCAATTCGTCGTGGAGGACGGATTGCTTTGGAGGGACGGTCGTCTGTGCGTCCCAAATATGGGTAATTTGCGGGTGGAGTTGTTGTACGAGGCACACCATACCAAGTACTCGGTTCACCCGGGGAGCACAAAGATGTACCGTGATGTGAAGAAACTGTTTTGGTTGCCAAGTTTGAAGAAGGATGTGGCGCTATACGTAGCAAAGTGCCAAACTTGCGCCTTGGTAAAGGCGGAGTGCCAAAAGTCGGGAGGATTTCTTAAGTCCTTGCCTATTCCGGAGTGGAAATTTGACGACATCTCTATGGACTTTGTGCACGGTTTGCCAAGGTCGCAAAAGGGGAACGACGCCATTTGGGTGGTTGTTGATCGATTAACGAAGGTGTCGCATTTTATTCCGCATAGGAAGGATGATCCGGTGGAGAAGTTGGCAAAACTTTATGTGGATAACATAGTACGGCTTCATGGTGTGCCCCGCAGCATCGTGAGTGACCGAGATGGGCGGTTCACGTCCAATGATTGGAGGCTTGTGCAGCAAATGTTGGGAACAAAGCTGAAATTCAGCACAGCCTTCCATCCGCAAACGGATGGGCAGACCGAGAGGGTCAATAGAACCATGGAAGACATGCTTCGCATGTGTGTCTTGGATTTCGGAAAGCAATGGGAAGACCATCTTTATTTGGTGGAGTTCGCATACAACAATAGCTACCAAGCGAGTATTCAGATGGCGCCTTTCGAGGCCCTATATGGTAGAAAATGTCGCATGTCGTTGTCTTGGTTAGAAACGGTGAGTCAAAGTTGTATAAGCGATCAGAAGTGGAGGATGCTACTTCTTTGGTGAGAACCATTCGGGAGAGGTTGCTTATCGCTCAGGACCGGCAAGCAAAGTACTATAATGCCAAGCACAGGAACGTGGAGTTCGCTGTGGGCGATTATGTATACTTAAAGATCAAGCCGTTTAACGGTGTCTCGCGGGTGCGGCGATTGAAAAAGCTAAGCCTGAGGTACCTTGGACCGTTTTAGGATATGGAGCGAGTTGGTGAAGCGGCCTATCGGTTGAAGCTTTTTGTGGAGCTTAGTGGTTTATATGATGTATTCCATATTTCGGTGCTTCGGAAGGCGGTGCAAGAGCCTACGCAAGTGATCGCGGTTGATCAAGTGCCGGTGGATAGTGGGCTGACGACATAGGTCAAGCCCGTGCGGATTGAGGACTCGGAGGTCAAGCGGCTACGCAATAAAGAGATCAGGATAGTCAAGGTCCGGTGGGACAATTGCGGTCGTGAGGAGCTCTCTTGGGAGCGAGAGCAGACTATGCTTGACGAGTATCCGGAGTTGTTCCGCTCAGGTACAAATTTTGGTTTTGTACATGTCTTTCCTTTATATAATTTCGTGGACGAAATTCTTTTAAGAGGGGGAGAGTTGTAACGCCCCGAAACTCAAAGGAGCAAAGGGGGACGTTTTGGGCCAGTTTGGGTTCTGGCAGCAGGCACACGGCCTGGGACACGGGCGTGTCGTAGGGCGTGTCGACCCGTGTCGACACTTAGCCGCGAAGTGGACACTCTGCATTCGACGAAGTGTCGAGACATGGCACACGGCCTGCGACATGGGCGTGTCGCAGGGCGTGTCAACCAGTATCGACACTCGTCCCGGGAAGTCGACACTTTGGTCTCGACATTGTGTCGAGACAAGGTACACGGCCTAGGACACGGGCGTGTCCAAGGCCGTGTTAGTAGGTCGACGATCTTCGCTCGACGAAGTGTCGAGTGTCGAGACCATGTACATGGCCTGGGGTCCAGGCGTGTTGAGTTGACACGGGTAAGGACACGGGCGTGTCCTAGAACCCGTGCAGTGCTTGGGTTGTTTTTGGCGAAAAATGATGGGGGTACACGGCCGGCCACACGGCCGTGTTAGGTGGAACACGGGCGTGTCAGCTCGAACATGGGCGTGTTCGATACCCATGTGAGGTTTCAGGCGAGCCGATTTTGACGGCGAATGAGGCACACGGCCCTGGACACGGGCGTGTGCCAGGCTGTGTTCGGTGCAGATTGGGCATTTCAGTCCTGAATCAAAGCCGTTCATTTCCTTATTTTGAGATCCAACGGCTGGGGGTTGTTCCTGAAGGGATATACCCGGGATTGGACTTAGAAACCCTCACTTTTCATGAGTGGTTAGCTTTCTAAAACCTTAGAGAAAGTAGAGAGCCAAGGAAGGAAGAAGGAGCTAGATCCGGCCATTGGAGGAGCTTCGGAGCTCCGAATCGCGAGCCGACTCCGGATCCACGGAGGCAAATCTAGTGCGGTGCTTTTCATCCGATTACTTTTCAATGGAGCCAAAGAGGAACGCTATGGTAACGATTCTCATCTTGAGCATGAGTAGCTCTCTTTCTTTGCATAGGAAGCCCACTCTCGCGAGTTTGCGGAGAGTTGGAGGCGTTCCTTCGGGTAGATATGTGAAGTCCCCGTTGTTTAGAGTCCGTAAGCGAGAACGGACATAGGCATGATGTGTGAAGCCTACCCGGACATGTTGGTCTGGATCGGTGATGTTGCATTGCATAATGCCCGAGAAGACTCCGTGCTATTGGTTGTTTTTCGGGTTTCTACGCGGTAGATTGCAGTAGGGAGCCTTGGGGACTAACCCAAAGGTGCACCCGGAAAACTGGGCGGATACGAGTCTTGCCAACTTGGTGGCCTGAGAGCCAACTTGAACATAACCGGGTTATGTGAATTGTGATGGATATGGGACTCGGTGGAAGTTTGACCCGCGCAAATGGCTTAAATTGTCGTTGCGATGTGAGCACGGGTTAGATGGAACCGTACCTGTTCTATGTCGTTCGGTTAAAGAGACCTAAAGGCACGTGGCACTTACTGTTGGCGTAGATTAGGGTCTTCGGCGGTCAATGGATTAAATTTTCGTGACCCAGGCCAGGAAGACAAATTGCTCATAGGTTTGGCCGTTAAAGTGGCGGCGGTGAGTCCGAAATGTCTATGGCTTGAATTGACGTGACATCGACCGGTTCACCGAAAATGTGCCCTGAGAGCACGGGGCGTGTGGTCATGCGAGCCAACGTCTGTGATGAAATGGCAACATATATATATTGCTCGCATATGCTAATGAAATGCAGGGAAGGATCATCGCCGCCCCGAGTTGGGGGCGGGATCGTTATAATTTGGTCAGCATTGCTGACCGTTGCCTTGTTTTGCCACCGTGCGGTGGTTTGTTGCTTGCAGGTGCTGCTGGACCAAGCGGTCAATAGCGGGCTAAAGCCCTTTTTGCGAAGCCGGCCCTCGAAGGCCCAAATGGATGTGTTTATTGTTTTATTCATGTATGACCGGCCTGCGTGCCGTGGTTTGTAAATCATGTAATATCAAGTGAAAAATTTTGTAAGGCCTTAAGGCTTATGTTGGTATTTTGTATACATTCCTAAAGTGGTTAGTGGACATTCATGCTTTAATGCTGAGTTCTTTGTTACAACTTTTATAAACTGCTTCCGCTAGAATGCTTTGTGTAGGACGTTGAGATTGGTTGGATGGTTTCCATAAGTAACCACCCGGTCTGTCTGTGGTATATGGCGTCGGGCCACGGCCGGACCTACTGCTATATGCTATGCGACGGATAGGGGGTGTTACACAACCTCCTGAGGGGATTATTTCGGCGAACCCGATAAGTTAATTTTTGCGGAAAAAGTGGAGAAAACGCACTCCTGATCGGGCTCAATTGAGCCCAAAACTTGGCCCTAAGTGTTGCTATGATCTACCCATGGAAGCAGTGGAGGAGGACCTGAATCGCGGCCTGAGAGCGGGTGTCGTGCCTCCTCTCCATTTCCGACCTCCAAGCTTCGGTTCCTCTACAACTTCCACGCCAACTCCTCTGTAACTGGAATGTGATCGGGGGAGACTCTTCCCCTTGCACTGGTGAAGGTCTCTAATGAAGGAATTGGGGAGAGGAGGTTTGTAACTCCCTAATTCTTCATGACACCATTAAAGCCATTAATGGTGATTTTCGGTTTCACCAAATTTGAGGGTTGAGCCTCCCCACTGGCCGGCCACCTCCTGAAAACTCCTCCCCTGCCTCCATGGAGTTAAAGCCGCATCAAAAGGGGGAGTTATGGGGCCTCCATGGCCATGATGGCCATTAAGCTTAACCTTCTCTCTCCTCCAAATTTGGGTAACTCCCTCTTTCTCTCTCCTAGTCACCCATTTCTTAATTTGGTGGGCTCAACATGTGCCTCACCACCTCCTAGACCATTGGGCCACACTTGTCTGGGCCTAGCCCACTTGGATTGGGCTTGAGTTAGTCATTTAGGCTAGTTTGACCACTTTGACCCAAGGGTTGACTTTGGTCAAATTAGCCACTAGGGCAGACCCCAATGGGTCCTTGGTGACCCATGGGCCTCCCCTAAAGTCTAGAAGTACTTGGGTAGGGTTAACTTGCACTCTGAAGGTCACTTGTCCCTTAGTTAGGGCACTTTGACCTTTTTAGGGCTAAGGTTGACTTGGGTCAACTTAGGCTCTGGAGTTGACCCCAATGTATCCAAGGTGACCCATTCACCTCCCCTAGGGTTAGGAGGACATCAGTCGGATCCACTTGGCTAAGGGAAGGTCAGTTGACCCTATGTAGGTCAGTTTGACCCATTTAGGGTCAGAGTTGACTTTGGTCAACTTAACCACTTTAAGTGCCCTCCATGGGTGCTTAGTGACCCATTGACCTCAATTTATATCTACGAAGACCCTAGTAGGGTTGGTTGGGCTTTACCAGGGCACACTGCCCTTAGTTAGGGCATCTTGCCCAATTTAGGCCTAGGGTGGTTCTAGGTCAACTTGGCCACCATGGGTTGATTCCAATGGACCCTTAGGGTTCTGATGAACCTCCCAATGGATTGGTGAGATCATGGTAAAGCCTCATGGTCATCCTAAACTAGGGTTTTGAAATCTACTATTTGCAGACCATAGTGATCTCACCTACATTCTCAGGTTCACTTGGCCTTCTTGTGCTTCCTAGGGTTTTGTCATGACCTAGTCATGACAAAATCACTCCTAGGAGTCTAGTTATTTGAGGGATGTTACAAATCCCAATATATAAACAAAAAAATTTCGTTCTCGAAATTCTAGTTAGGCATACAGGGTTTCAAACATGAAAGGAAAATTGTAACATCCCGAGAGGTTGTGAGTAATACCTGACTGAAAAGCTCCGGGTACCTCTATTGTATCAAGTCCTGAGGATCCTATGTGTGCTCCTCTCGCCCATGATTCCTCCACAGGACCTTGACCAATGGAACCTTCTTGCGGCGTAAGACTCTTATTCCCTTGTTGTCAATCCTTACCGGTTATAGGTGAACTGACCGATCAGATGCTACCGGTCCATCTGTGACCGTAATCTGCTGCTCCGAGCATAGTAGAGCCCTCCTAAGAAAGGATACATGGAACACGTCGTGCAGGCTCGCCCGCTCCGGTGGCAGCTCTAGCCTGTGTACCAAGTGACCGATCGCTCCCGGATCCTATAAGGCCCCATATATCTTAGGCTGAGCTTCTTCTTCCGACAGCTTAACCTTGAAACCCCATGCATCGGTCGAATCTTCAAGAATACTCAGTCCACCACCTGAAACTCCACCTAATGATGTCGAGCGTCGTAATACTTAGCATGTGGGCTCGGTGCCTCTAACATCCTGTCCCGTATCAGTCTCACCTAAACCTCGGTGTCCTAAACAACTCCGACCCCAAAGCCTTTAGATCCTCGTCCTGAATCCACGCCAGCGGAGTCCTACACCTCTGTCTATATAGGGCCTCACAAGGAGCCATCCTTATGCTGGACTGGTAGCTATTATTATTTGAGAACTTGATCAGTGGCAACAGCTTCTCCCAAGGCTCACCGTGATCCAATATGCAAAGTCGCAGCAGATCCTCCAAAGTCCAATTAGTGCGTTCCGTCTGCCCATCAGTCTGGGGATGAAAAGTTATACTGAATGTCAGCCGAGTGCCCAAGTAAGTCTGCACTGATCTCCACTCCCTAGACGTAAACCGTTCATCCCAATCCGACACAATCGTCCTAGGTACGCCATGATAACAGACGAACTGTTCCGTGAATTTCCGAACCAGTACACCAACCGAGTCATCCTTTCTGATCGGGATAAATCTGGCTACCTTTGTCAGCCGGTAGACAATCAACCAGATCGAATCGTTTCCCGTCCGCGATAAGGGAAACCCATGTATAAAGTCCATCGCAATATCATCAAATTTCCACTCCGGCACTGGGAGTGGTTGCAATATTCCTGCGGGGTTTCTGCATTCTGCCTTCACCAGCTGGCATGCCTCGCCGTGTGTCACGAAGTAGGTGATATACTTCTTCATGCCTGGCCAGTGATGAGTCCACATTTTACACTAATTTTTGGACTCATCTGGGCTAGTTTTATCGTCTTAGCACTACACTTGAGAGCCATTATTGCTTATATTTGCTTATGTGTCTATTTCACAATTAAGTGCACTATAGGCCCGTTTCTGTGTGCTTCTTGTGTTTCTTTGTTTTTGTTGTTCTTTAACCCTGTCTTGGGAATGTGGTATGGACGTTTGGTGGCCTATCTGACTCTTCTGCTGGTGCAGGGTTCATGTGCGTGCTCCGGAACCGCTCGGGAGACCCCGACGATGCAGGAATACTGCGCACGACCACTGGACTTATTGCGCACGACCACTAGTCATGTGCCACCGATCGTGCGCATTACATTCTCATTTTCCTAATCCTGCCCTGGTAAGCGCACGAGCACTGGCCGTAGTGCGCACAACCACTGGTCGTACAACACTGCTCGTGCGCGTTTACCCCTTGCTTTCTGTAAATCTGTCCCTGCCAATCGCACGATCAGTGGATTTAGTGCGCACGACCACTGATCGTGCACATATTTGCTGATGCTTCTTATCCAGGTTGCAGGTCTATTTGGAAATGGCACACGATCATCGACTGACAGTGCGCACGACCACTGGTCGTGCGCCACTGATCGTGCATACTGCTTTTGCTTCCTCCGTATTTAAGGCCCTGCTTCGCGATTTAGGTCAACGCCCGTCATTTGCTGCGATCCGGGAGTGCGCGAGAATCACCATTTTACTTCTCCAACTGCTCCATCACCTCCACCTTCGTCGGGAGGCCATATCCAACTACTCTGAAGATTTTCAAACTCTCCGGCGAAGCCCTCGGCCATTGACGACTTCAACTCCAAGCTTTCCACTGGGGTTGGTGAAGAAGATAACCTAGAGAACGGACTTAAAGGCCTTCGAGGTGACAGCTCGTTGGTACCGGAAGCCTCCTTGGACTGAGCCCGGAAGCAGATTGACAACTTGCTACTCCGGCCACGCCCTGCAGTGGATCTTCACTCTCTTTTGGTTTACTCCTCTTCCCCTTCCTCTGTAGCATGGAATGGTTTACATTGTAATGAACATCAAGTTTTATTCTATATCTAATGGGATGTTAGTATTTTTCTTATGCTTGTGAGTAGTATCTGTGAATGCGCCTCGCTCACTCCACATCCACTCCATACTCGTGCCATACCCGATTGCACTCCACTCAAGAACACTTACATCCATTAGATTTCCGTCCATTCGCCCAACTGAAGTTCTACATCGCGGCCGAAACACCCACTTCACCTTGCGAAGCGGTGCCTTCGACCCACATAGTTTTTCCTAGTTTATTAGATCAAACAACCATAATCTCTCAAGTCCTCTTTTTCCTTTTTTTTATTTATAACTCTCATAACAATATTTTCTGTACTGTTGCCGCTCGATGCTAATTGCATTCCTCAAGAGACCGACACTCGGGGATTCATTCCCAAACTTTATTACTTGTGCGACTGGTGCGCTTGCCGATTTATACGCATCAAGTTTTTGGCGCCGTTGCCGGGGAATGCTACTGTAGAGCGACTAAGGATGACTGAGAATTTCGTTATAAGAGTTGTATTGTTTCGTTTTGTTTTGATCCCTTTTCTCTTGTGTTGTTATTCCATCAGATGGAATTTTTAGTTTTATGAGCAAAATCTATGCCAAGTAGTTGTATCCCTTATATTTGAAATCTCCGCAATGTGGGCCAATTTCAATATCCGTTGCCGTCATTGTGGAGACATCTCTCATGCTAGCGACAGATTCCCTCAGAAGTATAGTAGCCAGGAAATTCAGGAATCCACATATCGTAGACATAAGCCGGTTAGCTACCCTTCTGCGGAGCCATTGCTGCACTACTTTTATTCGGCTTCAGCACCCGTTTCACCACCGAAGCCGGCTAAGCAGTGCCTTTTTTGTCGAAGCTGGGATCATGCATTGAAGGATTGCGCCGCTTACCTAGCTGAGCTAGAAGTGGATGACGAGCCGGATCTTCGGATTTTCTCCACTTCAACCTTAGGCAGCATCCCATCTATATCTGGGTATGCACCATTGCCATCTCTATGTTATGGAGAAGGCATCCCAGGTTTGTGCACCGATACATGTGCTTATCCCAATTCTGACACTGCTATTTATACTCCTGAAGTGCATACATCACCTAGCATAGAATCTATTAGTTGTGGAGAGCCAGCGCTCAACGTCCTACCGAGCTTCGTGCCTTCACCTTCTTCTTTGCATAGCATTCTTTCTTATTCTGACAGTGTTGTTGAGGTTGAAGCGCAGGTGGAAATTAGAATTTCCAGCGTTCTGTTAGATCCAGTCACGGAGCACGACTCCGTGGCAAAGGTTGCGACCTTCACCCCATGTGAGGATGCCCGAGGCATGGATGAGGCAGATGTAACTTTAGAACATTCTTGCATCAGCCTAGACAGTTGTATGGAAGCACCCACAATTCCACCGACGGGGGATGACTCCAGGATCATCCCCAAGATCGAGGTTCGTTTATGTTATTCTTCTAGTTTATTTCTTGACCCTGCTCTCATGTCTACTTCCATGCAGGACCACATTGTGGAATTGGTCCAATCAGTGCAAGGGCCTGTAATGCGGCCTAGGACTTATTGTGACCAGATGCAGGTGGAGTTGGAGCCGATGAGCTTCCCAAGTTACTGTCTGCCCATGCCTGCCACAAACGACAGGTATACGTATACAGGTATTGGGGCTTATGTTCTATCTCCGTTTCGGTACCCGCTACCGCAGCGTGACCATGAACCTCTTCCTGAGCATTTCCAGTTTCATTCGCCCATCAGTTAGGAAATGTTCAGATTTTGAATAAGTCTTGTTGGGAGACAATAAACCCAATAGTTATCTAGGATAGTGTTTCTTTTGTTTAAATTTTTGTTTGAATTTAATTTTGGGTGTGGTAGCCCATCTGCGTGATGAGCTCTCTGTTGCACCACGTGGTCAGCAGTGTGAAATAGACTGAAAACTCGGGCGTGTGAAAAATTTCACTGTGCACGACCACTGGTCATGCGCCCTACTTATCATCGCACGACCACTGGTTGTGCGCATGCCCAGTTTCTTTAAATTCCAGTCCGCTGTCCATTGTGTGTGCGCCCTAATCTCCCGCTTGGTCCGCTATGCGTCCGTTGTCGACGCTCATCCCGTTCTGATTCCTCTCCGGTGGTCCGGCTCTCTCTCCTATGGTAGGCTCCCTCTATTTCAGTTCTCTTTTCCTCACTGTGCTGTAATGGAACCTGGACGCTGCCATGTAGTAAAGGCCTATCAACGATCCGGTCGTACTTCAGCAACCCCTGCTCAGATCTTGGGGAGAATGGTAACCTTCTCTAAGGCAGAGCATACTCAATGTTATAATTCCTTGAAGGACAAGCCATTCCTCTCTTAGCGGCTTGTTGACTGGAACGAGCTGCGTTCCATTGGGGATGACGGTGCATTAGCAGAGGCCGTGCTCATTCTCTACACTTTCGATTTTTGGAGCAAGTTGTTCGAGTGCGACGAGCTTGGCTATCGGGAATTGACGTTGGAGTTCCTTTCCACATTCACTCGGGAGACAACCCAAGTTGGACCGTTTGGTCCTATGCTGTGTTTTGAGTTCTTTTTATATATTCATATATATATGTGTCCATATTTTGTTTGGCATGCATACTTCAATCGCAGCTGTAGGAATTTTTGAGGCGCGGCAACTTGGCCGCACTTGGACATCTCATTGCACGACTGGTATGCTCAATTTTGAGCATAGGTACTTCCTACCCTAGCTATTTATCATATTTGGAATGCTTATTTTTACTAGTTGTCGACTTTAAGTCTGGGGGGAGAGCATGCCTGTGGTCACTACACACACATTTTGTTGCATACCAGTTTCTTGTTTAATTATTTGTTGATCTCTGTTGCACACACTGAATCACCCACACGATTGCGCTCCTATCCACGCGCACAACCCGAGTCAAATGTATTGTTTTTGTGTAAGCATTCAAATAGTGGTGCTTGCTTAGGATTTCAGGATTCAGTAGTTCGAAACTCATGTAGTGCTCCTAATCGAGTACTCATGGTTTGTGTAGAACTAGGATAGAATTAGTTTTTCTTTATGCTCGTAGATTTATATTTTTTTGCAGACGTAAATATTGTTTGTACTACTCAAAATCTGAATTTGGAGTAATCGAACGATAATGTAGGAATGTGTGTAGCCGCCACTATACTCGTATTGCTCGAGTCGAGATGAAGGATCATCTTTCTCGGTGGCTAAGAACTTGCCCTAAGCTACTCTCGAAGCATTGGTGCCCGGTTAGTCAAGCGTGCGCATGACGTAGGCCTTCATTTTGGCTAGTTTGAGCCTTGTTTAGCCTTTCCTACCTGTTAACCGTTGCATGCCAAATTTGTGCCTACCCCTTCTTTGGTCTAGCTCCACTAACATTCACTAAGGCATGAAGCTAAACCCACCATCGCAATCAAATGCTTGAGCTGATTTGTATTTAATGTTTTGCCATGGTTGTGATATGTGGACATCGTTTAATGTGGTGCTGAATTCATTCACGTTTTGATTGCTACATTTGGGGATTGCAAGCGCAGAAAAGAAAAAAAATATAAAGCAGATAAGCGCAAAAGAGGGCAAAATCTGAAAGAATTGCTTTGAGAATTCTATCCCCCATCATCTTTAGTGATTTTGGTCGGGTTAGGCCGTGGACACGCCCGGTTTTCAAGCCCAGTCTGGGGGTGTGTTCCCCATTCATTTCTAAGTGGCTGTATTGGTTTAGGTTTTTATTCGCTTGCTTTGGTTGCGTGTAGCCTTCATGTTTATCACTGACTACCAAGCCTTTGCCTAAGCCCCATTTTATCCTTCAAGTCCTACTGATTCACGCTTGAGTCTAACCCGCACCGTGGAGAGAGTGTGAACGTGCAAGCATATGTGAAAGAGATAGATCTTAACTAAGTAGATTATCACAGCACAAATATAAAACTAAAATAAGCAATGCAGAAAGAAATCAAGCAACCAGAAGAGACACAAGGATTTTATAGTGGTTCCACAAATCTGGGTAGTCCACTCTTCTACCACCCTGGTAGGAATCCACTCAGGTTTTTGATCAGGTGCCTGACACCAATGGGTTTTGATCAGGTCCCCAAAAACCAAAACCTCAAGTCTTTTTGAAGGAGACTTGTTAACCAGGAATCACTTTTGAAGGGAGATGACAACCCTTTGTACAGGAGGTGGTGAGAGAGTGATATTATCTTCTCTGTCAACAATCAGAGAGAAGATTCAAGTGGAATGATGTTAGAAAAGGCTCCCCCTGAGATATTGAATTTGTTCAGGTTTGCTGGAAGCTTTGCTTCAGGGTGATAGGCCTTCAATCTTCGGGCCTGGACCAGAGTATCCTTCAGGAACTTCTGACTAATAGAGTAATTGTTGTCCTTGAAGTTATCCTGCAGTGATGGAGAAGAAGAAGACTCTTGATAGTGATAGGTTGTTCTTCTTCTTCTTGATGAAGTTGTTCTCTGGCCTGGGCTTGTAGTTGCTGTAGTGATATTTCCCTTTATGTGTTTTTCTTTCTCTGTGTTATCTCTGTCTATCTCTTGTGTCAGCCTTCTTGTATTCTCTATATATATTCAGACATTCAAAATCCTTGGCCTTGATGGCGGAAGAGAAACATTCCCGAGAGTGAAGATGCATTGGGAATTGATCTATACTTAATTCTTCTGTAACTGTCCGTTTGAACGGCTATTTTTACTGGGAATATTGACTGTAATTAATCTCCAATTAATTCTGCCAACTGTTACTGAATGCTCAGAAATCGTCGAGCTGAACTTTTGTCGAGTTCATGAATCGTCGACCTGAGTTCGACATTCGTCGAACTCAGCTGGAATCATCGAGATGAATATCTTGTCTGCATTCGTCGACCGGAGCTTGCAGTTCGTCGAGCTCAGTTTTTGTGTCGTCGAGCTTAGAAACTGACTTGCTGATTTCGTCGAGCTGAGCAAGTGTTGTCCACCAATCATTGACCTGAGTTTGACGTTCGTCGAACGCAGCTTCTGTCATCATTCGTCGACCTGAGCTTTCGTCGTTCGTCGAACTGCGTTCGACGATCGTCGAGCTGATTCTCTGCCTTTGTCTTAACTGCATTCCTTGGACTTCTTTTCTGCAATTCTGGAGAACCTTCTGAATGAGTTGTCCTGGAAAGAATCCTATGACCCATGACTATACATGGTGGGTCAATCTAAACAACCCTAATAGTGTTCCTTACCAAATCCTAACTAGGGTTCCAACAATCTCCCCCTATTTGGGTGAGGACACTATTTACATTCAAAACAAAATAAAATACAAGTAAAGTACAATTAAAAACAATCTCCTCCTAAATCTGGATCAAGAAAAACTGATGTTACGGTTGATGATCCTTACCCAAATCTGCAGCATTATAATCTGTTGTTGCTGCTGCTAGAATTTCTGCAACTTCATTTACTGGAATCTCCCCCTATTTGCATAGCCACTATTCCTCTGTGGTAAAACAAACAATCTCCCCCTATTTACATTTCTTTGCCCAAATCTGACAGCCACTGATATAGCATGTATATTTGCTGGGCTGAATTCTTTTCCTGCAAGATGATGTTAGGAGCTCTGGACCCAGATGACCTTGGGTCCTGGTTCTCTTTTAAAATAATCAGAAATAAAAGAATAAAAATTTCTGTTTTGAAATTCTGAGTTCGACGAATTAAAGTACTTTCGTCGAGCTGAGTTCGACGAATGATATTGAGATCGTCGATCTCTATTCACAGAATGATAATAATCATTTTCTGTGATCCATTTTCGTCGATCTCTGTTCGACGAATGATATTTATTTCGTCGAGCACAGATTTTTGAATAGTACAAAACAAAATCTTTGTTCAGCGATCGTCGATCTGAGTTCGACGAATAGGATTGATTTCGTCGATCTCCGTTCGACGAATTATTTTGAACTAAGATTTTCTGAAGATTTTTACCTAATGAAAGATCAAGGGTAGAGATTACCTGATCTTCTTCTTCTGATTCACACTTTGATTCTTCAGAATCTTCAGCATAGCTGCTGCGAGAAGCATCTATTTCCATTAGGCAAAATTCTATTGCTCTTGCTTCTTTTTCATCACTCCAGGATTCAGCTTCAATTATTTTCCCTTTTGCTGATCCAGCAGCCATTGCTGTGATGGAGTCCCACATTTCTTTTACAGATGAACATTCAGCAAGTTCTTCAAAAATGTCATCAGATATTGATTGTGCCAGAATGTTCATTGCTTGTGCATCAACAATCTTCATCTTTTGTTGGGTATCTGTTCATTGGGATGATGGAACAGCATCTGGACTTGTTGTTTGCTGAGGTGGAGCTAGACCTGACAAAATAGAGTTGAAGATGTTTTCATCAATGGAGTCCATATAAAATCTAATCCTTGTCTTCCATAGTGCAAGCATATCTAGATTGCACATGGGCAGTCTGGTGCTTGAAAAATCTGCAATTTGTGCCATGATAAAACTCAAAAGATTTTAAGATCTATCAAAGGATCTTTTGGTTCAGATGTTAGCCTGTACAACCAATCAACCTCTCAAGGTCTGGTATTTTAACCAACCTCTCTCTAATACTAATTGAAAGAGATAGATCTTAACTAAGCAGATTATCACAGCACAAATATAAAACTAAAATAAGCAATGCAGAAAGAAATCAAGCAACCAGAAGAGACACAAGGATTTTATAGTGGTTCCCCAAATCTGGGTAGTCCACTCTTCTACCACCCTGGTAGGAATCCATTCAAGTTTTTGATCAGGTGCCTGACACCAATGGGTTTTGATCAGGTCCCCAAAAACCAAAACCTCAAGTCATTTGGAAGGAGACTTGTGAACCAGGAATCACTTTTGAAGGGAGATGATAACCCTTTGTACAGGAGGTGGTGAGAGAGTGATATTATCTTCTCTGTCAACAATCAGAGAGAAGATTCAAGTGGAATGATGTTAGCAAAGGCTCCCCCTGAGATATTGAATTTGTTCAGGTTTGTTGGAAGCTTTGCTTCAGGGTGATAGGCCTTCAATCTTCGGGCCTGGACCAGAGTATCCTTCAGGAACTTCTGACTGATAGAGTAATTGTTGTCCTTGAAGTTATCCTGCAGTGATAGAGAAGAAGAAGACTCTTGATAGTGATAGGTTGTTCTTATTCTTCTTGATGAAGTTGTTCTCTGGCCTGGACTTCTAGTTGCTGTAATGATATTGCCCTTTCTGTGTTTTTCTTTCTCTGTGTTATCTCTGTCTATCTCTTGTGTCTGTCTTCTTGTATTCTCTGTATATATTCAGACAATCAAAATCCTTGGCCTTGATGGCGGAAGAGAAACATTCCCGAGAGTGAAGATGCATTGGGAATTGATCTATACTTAATTCTTCTATAACTGTCCGTTTGAACGGCTATTTTTACTGGGAATATTGACTGTAATTAATCTCCAATTAATTCTTCCACCGGTTACTGAATGCTCAGAAATCATCGAGCTGAACTTTCGTCGAGTTCATGAATCGTCGACCTGAGTTCGACATTCGTCGAACTCAGCTGGAATCGTCGAGCTGAATATCTTGTCTGCATTCGTCGACCGAAGCTTGCAGTTCGTCGAGCTCAGTTTCTGTGTCGTCGAGCTTAGAAACTGACTTGCTGATTTCGTCGAGCTGAGCAAGTGTTGTCCACCAATCATTCGACCTGAGTTTGACATTCGTCGAACACAGCTTCTGTCATCATTCGTTCGACCTGAGCTTTCGTCGTTCGTCGAACTGCGTTCGACGATCGTCGAGCTGATTCTCTGCCTTTGTCTTAACTTGCATTCCTTGGACTTCTTTTCTGCAATTCTGGAGAACCTTCTGAATGAGCTGTCCTGGAAAGAATCCTATGACCCATGACTATACATGGTGGGTCAATCTAAACAACCCTAATAGTGTTCCTTACCCAAATCCTAACTAGGGTTCCAACAATATGGTCCCCGACATTGGTGGATTCCTTTGGAGGTGATCCTGAGTCCCGAACTTTGGCAATGCTCACCTTAGTGGCCTGCCTACTTTCTTCCTACACATGATCGCAAGATTCTCCAGAATTCTAATTTTGAGCAATTACAATATTTATTTACGTCTGTCGAATAGTTTAAACTACGTCGTATAATTAAAAAGTTTTTCTATTATATCTTCTATGCCCATGATGTATTTGATTTCTCGTCTTACTTCTTTTTGAAATTTCTGAGCCAGCTAGCTATTTTCTAGTCCACGGAGTGATGATTTGCTCGGGACGTGCAAATGGTTAAGTCTGGGGGTGTGATGAGTCCACATTTTATACTGATTTTTGGACTCATCTGGGCAGTTTTATCGTCTTAGCACTACACTTGAGAGCCATTATTGCTTATATTTGCTTATGTGCCTATTTCACGATTAGGTGCACTATAGGCCCGTTTTTGTGTGCTTCTTGTGTTTCTTTGTTTTTGTTGTTCTTTAACCCTGTCTTGGGAATGTGGTGTGCACGTTTGGTGGCCTATCTGCCTCTTCTGCTGGTGCAGGGTTCGTGTGCGTGCTCTGGAACCACTCGGGAGACCCCGACGATGCAGGAATACTGCGCACGACCACTGGTCGTGTGCCACCGATACTGCGCAGGAATATTGCTTATATTTGCTTATGTGCCTATTTCACGATTAAGTGCACTATAGGCCCGTTTCTGTGTGCTTCTTGTGTTTCTTTGTTTTTGCTGTTCTTTAACCCTGTCTTGGGAATGTGGTGTGCACGTTTGGTGGCCTATCTGCCTCTTCTGCTGGTGCATGGTTCGTGTGCGTGCTCTGGAACCACTCGGAGACCCCGACGATGCAGGAATACTGCGCACGACCACTGGTCGTGTGCCACCGATCGTGCGTATTACATTCTAATTTTCCTAATCCTGCCCGGGTAAGCGCACGAGCACTGGCCGTAGTGCGCACGACCACTGGTCGTGCACCACTTCTCGTGCGTGTTTACCCCTTGCTTTCTGTAAATCTGTCCCTGCCAATTGCACGATCAGTGGAATTAGTGCGCACGACCACTGGTCGTGCGCCACTGATCGTGCGCATATTTGCTGATGCTTCTTATCCAGGTTGCAGTCTTTTTGGAAATGGCGCACGATCATTGACCGACAAGTGTGCACGACCACTGGTCATGCGCCACTGATCGTGCACACTGCTTTTGCTGCATCCGTATTTAAGGCCCTGCTCCGCAATTTAGGTCAACGGCCGTCATTTGCTGCGATCCGGAAGTGCGCGGGAATCACCATTTTACTTCTCCAGCTGCTCCATCACCTCCACCTTTATCGGAGGCCATAGCCAACTACTCCGAAGCTTTTCAAACTCTCCGGCGAAGCCCTCGGCCATTGACGACTTGAACTCCAAGCTTTCCACCGGAGTTGGTGAAGAAGATAACCTAGAGAACGGACTTAAAGGCCTTCAAGGTGATAGCTCGTTGGTATCGGAAGCCTCCTTGGACTGAGCCCGGAAGCGGATTGACAACTCGCTACTCCGGCCACGACCTGCGGTGGATCTTCACTCCTCTTTTGGTTTACTCCTCTTCCCCTTCCTCTGTAGCATGGAATGGTTTACATTGTAATGAACATCAAGTTTTATTCTATATCTAATGGGATGTTAGTATTTTTCTTATGATTGTGAGTAGTGTCTGTGAATGCGCCTCGCTCACTCCACATCCACTCCATACCCGTGGCATACCCGATTGCACTCCACTCAAGAACACTTCCATCCATTAGCTTTCTGTCCACTCACCCAACTGAAGTTTGGCATCGCGGCCGAAACACCCACTTCACCTTGCGAAGCGGTGCCTTCGACCCACATAGTTTTTCCTAGTTTATTAGATCAAACAACCACAATCTCTCAAGTCCTCTTTTTCCTTTTTTTTTCTATTTATAACTCTCATAACAATATTTTCTGTACTGTTGCCACTCTATGCTAATTGTATTCCTCAAGAGAGCGACACTTGGGGATTCAATCCCAAACTTTATTACTTGTGCGACCGGTGCGCTTGCCGATTTACACGCATCAGCCAGTACATGGTCTTCTTCAGATCCGCAGTCGTCTTTGTAATCCCCGGGTGTACCGAATACCGACTGCAGTGAACCTCCATCATAATACCCTGCAGGACCTGGCCTCCCTCTGGTTTGTAAACCCATCCTTTGAAGCACACTAGACCATCCCTCAGTGTGTAATCTCCAGTAGTGCCTGCTTCTAAGGCCCGGAATATCGGCTCGAGCTTGGCATCCTGCCTCTGCCCATCTCTGACTCGGTCTCGTATGTCATCTGTGGCAACCAACAACGATAGGTACTCCCGGTACAGCTCAGGGTAATCCTCGGACACCAAGGATATCTGCATCTTTTCCAACATCTGGACCAACTCCAAGGCCATCAACTGCGGTCCTGCTATAAAGTTTGTGGCCTTCTAGCTCAGCGCATCTGCCACCACATTCGCCTTCCCAGGTTGGTAGTTCATCTCGTACTGGTAATCTGCTAGGAACTCCACCCACCGTCTCTGCCTAATATTCAGCTCTTTCTGCGTGTCCGCATACCTCAAATTTTTTTGGTCGGAGTATATGTCGCACTGGACACTGTACAGATAGTGCCGCCAGACTTACAGAGCAAATATGGCCGCTCCTGTCTCTAAGTCATGAACAGGGTAGTTTTGCTCATGCTTCTTCAGCTGTCGTGAGGCGTACGCTATCTCATGACCATTCTGCATCAGCACTGCACCCACGCCCTGGTAGGAAGAGTCGGTGTAGACCTGGAATCCTTATTTCCCCGAAGGAAGGGCAAGTATAGGAGCCGAGGTGAGTCGATCCTTTTGCTCCTGGATGGACACCTCGCACTGCGGGGTTCAGACAAAGGGCACATCTTTCCTCGTCAGGGATGTGAGTGGAAGGGAAATACGAGAAAATCCCTCGACAAACCTCCGGTAGTAACCGGCAAGTCCCAGAAAACTCCGCACGTCTGTGGCTGACTTCAGGTGCGGCCAATCCCTAACTGCCTGAATCTTGGCCGGGTCCACTGCCAACCTAGCACCACTGATGATATGGCCTAGGAAGGCCACCTCCCTCAACCAGAACTGACATTTGCTGAACTTCGCATAAAGCCGGTGCTCCCGCAATATTTCTAGGGTCAGCGTCAGATGTCGTGTGTGCTCCTCCTCTGTCCTCGAGTAGATGAGGATTTCATTAATAAACACGATGACGAACACATCCAAATATACCTCGAACACCTGATTCACGAGGCTCATAAATGTCGATGGTGCATTCGTGAGCCCGAAGGGCATCACGGTAAACTCGAACAGCCCATATATGCTACTGAAGGCAGTCTTCGAAATGTCCTCCTCCTGGATCTGCAGCTCGTAGTAGCCCGACCTCAAATCCAATTTTGAAAAGAAATGCGCCCCTCCGGCTGATCAAACAGCTCATCTATCCTTGGCAATGGATAGGTATTCTGGACTGTCAGTCGGTTCAGTGCTCGGTAATCGATGCACATTTTAAGTGTCTCGTCCTTCTTCTTAACGAACAATTCCGGGGCTCCCTATGGTGAAGAGCTGGGCTGGACAAATACACCTTCCACTAGTTCCTAGAGCTGGCTTCGAAACTCTATCAACTCCTTCGGGGCCATCCGGTAACGTGCTCTAGATGCTGGCTTAGCCCCTGGTACCAGTTGTATCCAGAAATCCTACTCCCCGTGCGGGGGTAGCCCTGGCAGCTTCTCTGGGAATATGTCAGCAAAATCTCGCACCACTGGAATATTCGAGATGGAATACTTGGCCTCAGCCATCTCAAAAAACACTTCATAGACTTCCTCCCCTGCAAGTGGGCCTTCACAACCTGCACGGATGACAGCAAGAGAGGGGGGATAGGTCTTATACCTTCAATGATGAAGTAGGAATCCCCATGCCTCACGGTGATCCTCTTTGACAGGCAGTCAATTTGAGCATGGCTCCAATGCAACCATGTCATGCCCAGGATCAAATCAAAGACTGGCATCTTCGGGACCGTCGCTGGTGCTTCAGATGTCTTTTCGCCTATCTCCGCCTCCATGTTGCAGCGGGAGGTGGTGAATAAATCTGATCCGTCTGGTAGCGGTATCCTCATCATCAGGCCTATGAATCGCTCCACGCCTTCCAGCCCTTCCACGAAGGCTTCCGACACGAATGAGTGTGAAGCACCCGTATCGAACAATGTATAGACGGCCTTGCTGCAGATGAAGACTATGCATGGGGTAGTTTAAAGTCTTAGAAATCTAATTATGATTTTCTTTCCTAGTTTATCAGTACTATATCCATAACTCTAATTATTTAGGAAGGAGAAAACTTAAAATTAACTGGCGTACCTATGATCACATGCTCCGGATTCCGTTGTTGAGTCAGATCTAATGCATATACTTGCTCCCTCTCCTGCCTGCGGTCTCTGCCCTGGTATCCACGACCTCGGCCATGTCCTCGGCCTCCAAAATACTGACCTGGCGGGGCAGCCGGTGGTGGTGGTGCCCCCTCATGGTACAGTTCCTCTGGATATGCCCCACCTGATGCCAGTTGAAGCACTCTGGCGGGGGATATGCCATACCGCCGGGTCTCTGCACCTCCCACATCTGGGGTGGCTGAGGGGCCACAACTACTGGTTCCCTCTGCTCCTGTCTCACCTCCTGACGAGTCTCATATTTTGCTCTTCTCCCATCTGTGATGCGGCCTCGCCGCTGATCATTCCTAACTCCCCGGCCCTGATCCTCAATTGGCCGCTTCCGGCCTCGGGTAGTATGCCAATCTCCCTCGATCCTTTTCATCATCTCCAATATCCGAGGAATAGGCCCGTCGGACACGAACAATAGAGCCTCCCTCAGATACTCTCACACACCCTTATAGAACCTCTTAGTGTAACCTGCCTCATCTAACTGATAAGAATCCGTAAACCTAGCTAGGTGGTGGAACTCCTGATGATACTCCACCACTGTCTTGCTACCCTATCTCAACTATAGAAATCTATCCTCCAGCTCATCTCTGGCCGACTGCGGAATAAAATGCTCCAACAGTGCGGCCCTGAATTCTCCCAAGCAATCTCTGCAACCTCTCTGTCAGCAAACGTCGTGTCCAGCGATGTCTTACACCACCTCTTGGCATATGACTCTAAGCAAGAGACAACCAAGGGCACCCTCTCCTCCCACAGGCACCGTATCCCAGTCAGCATCTCATACATGATGTCCAGCCACTCCTCCGTCCGAACGGTCGACTCCATCCCTAAGTAGGATGGGGGAGAAAGTCCTCAAAATATACTCAGCCAGTTGGCCCCCGGGGTTGGCTGCGGAGTCGGAAACTGTTGAGCCCCAAAATCCTCCAGGATAGCTGTCAGAGTCTGCCCAATCTCTAACTGTAGGAACAGAGTGGGGACCGGGGGAGGTGGTGCAAAATTCGGAGTCTGCTGCACTCTGCCCTATGGCATAGGCTGTGATGGGGGCTGCGTAACAAGCTCCATTAGTAAGTAATCGACTCAAACCAAATTAAAAGTGGACAGTTTACATGTGATCCCCAATATGGACACACCACTACTTCTGCTGCTTAGTTTGTCCTCAAACTAAACTCGTGCGGGGGTGACCCAGGGGTTGTGGACTGCTATTTTTCGATCGAGGTCTGCTCTGATACCACTTATAAGACCCCCCTAGTTTTTGAAACCCCGGGGTCTTTGGCCCAGAACCGCCGTTTTGCGGTGACACCTTCACGCACAGGAAGGTGATCACTACAAAATGCCGATCCTGCCGGCCAAATCGATCACAACTATAGTAAAATAATAAAGCAAGTCCACGCAAATCACATATATAGTAAATAAACTCCACCAAGGGAGTGTCCACAGAAATAATAAAAGTACTAAATCTTGAGCTCATGCCCAGTACATCAAGTCCTCACTACATATCTCTCATCGAGGAAGCAAAATAAATATAACTACTAGCGATCAGGACTCGCAGTCCCTGCTGTCTGAAATCCGATACTAGACTGCCCCATCTCCAAGCGTGCCGACCTCCAGGGCTGCTCCTCCATACTGGGCTCTACGGTACCCTAAAATGATGTGTTTCGAAAACCATTAGTCTAAAAGACTAAGTCCTATCATCCCCCGCCCCTTCCCCCATGGCTCCTATGCACCGAGCGGGGAGAAGGAAAGGAGAGGACATGAAGGTGGAGAATAACAAATAAGCAAATGGCGGCGAAGCTAAACTAGTAGTTCTATAGTATATAAGATAGAATGAAGGTAAAAACACTGAACAAGAAAAGTAATCTTAACTTATATGAAAACACATAAGCCAAGGGATCTTTTGCAGGGCTCCTATCATATAAAAAGTCTCATACCAATTTATACGATGGGGTGTCGATTTTCTAACAAGCATACATATAAAGATATTGAAATAAACCTTAACTTATAAGCACGCTCGCACGATCTTATAAACCAAGGGGTCGTTTTGCAGGGCCTATTGTATAAGCATCCCATACCACTTATACAATAGGTGTCGGGTTATATGCAATGATTATGCTAGGAAATACAATTATGTCATGATGTGAACATGTAAGTGCAACACACCCACTCGACTCTGTGTACACAAACCTTTAGTTCCCCCTTTCTGGAACCGAACCTCCCAGGATACCTCCGTAGTGGAAAACGGAAGTGGTGGGTTGGGCCTCGCCCACCTATAAACTGGTAATTATACTACCAGTCAGACATATCGTATGCCTCAACGCTGGTGCACTAATAGGAGCTCCTGCGTACTCTTGCCGGCTGCCACACCGGACTTTATATGGCCAAGTGCTAAACCACACTCGTCGAGTCAATGTATTGGCGTCGGTGCATCGACTCTCCAATACCGAAGACCCACCACCTTATACTTTATGCACATGCAACCTTAACGTATAACCACCGAGCCAAAGCTCCCTGGACTATCCCGTCCGTCACACCAACAACCGAGCCAAAGCTCGTCGGGCCAACCTGCCCATCTCAACAACCACCGGGCCAAAGCTTGCCGGGCCAACCTGCCCATCACCAAATCCAATGAGCCTACTGCCCTAGTGACCCAACCTGACACCCCGAGACATCTAGGTGTGTGTAAGTGAATCCCTAGTTATACTAGTTACTCTTGCAATTCAGTTTTACCTACAGTTTTGGTTAGCCCAGGATTGCCCAAGGTGTTCCCCGTGAAGGGCTCTCGAAGGAACTAGGAACTACGATGGGATTACGCCCAAATCTCCCTTTCGCAAGGCACTTACTATTGTTGATTGCTATCAAATTTTCCAAACCCTCACTTGCTGTACTCGATCTAACCCTAGAGTATTTGACACTTTCTCTCCTACGGGAAAAACAATCTTTCGTCGATCCCGAGCACCACCTAATACTAGCCAATCCAAAACTCTACTCATCCTAACTTCCAATGATGAACTCATTTTTATTTATCCAAACCAGCAAACATCTAACCCCCACTCATGTGCCCAAATTCATATTCCAACATAACTTCTACTAAATGTAGACCAACATAAGTTATATGGTGTGTAAAATGGGAAGTACTCAATATAATCATCCGATAACCTTATGATAATTATTAGGGGTCTATCATGACCTTTTTAGCCTACATCCAGAATTTCATAATTTTCCTAATTTATCTGATAATTTATTTAATTATTCTAGTAATCCAAAACCCCAAGTTTGAACATGAAGTACCAATTTCCAACAAACAAATGCTCCACAAATTTTTGTTAAATACAAAATGATTATCTATCACAGATTCCAAAGTCTCTCAATTTTTTAGCATGCTTTAAACCCATAATCCTAATTTTAATTATAACCTACAATAAATCATTTTAAGAGATATGTGCAGCAAGAAAGCATCCAAAAATTCTGAGAATTCTATGATGATTTTAAAGACATATAAATGCTCTAGGTCAAGTTTCATAATTTATCAACAAATAATGAGCTCTAAACAAAATATTGAACAAGTTTCCAAATTAATGAGCTTGTAAAGTAGATACTGCAAAAATGTATCCAAAAATTCTAATAAAATTCATACATGAGAATAATATTCTAAAACTCCCTTAGCCTAATTTTCATGACTTTCCAATGGACAGTGAATTCACAATAACCAAATATTTAAGTAGAGCTATAACATGCCTTACAAAGGAAGTACTAAGAGTATTGATCCAAAATTTCCAATTAAATTTCCAAAGGTTCATTCTACCCCCATGAACATACTACCAATGTGTCATTACTGTTCAATGAGTTTTAGTACACTATTCTATCACTACAAGGTTTGCGCCCTAAACTAGGGTTAGGGTTTGCGGGCCCTACCATTTCGCAAATCCCTTAAGATTTTTACCAGAGGGCTTTAGCGTACCCTCCATACCAAATTTCAAGTCCATACAAGGTCTTTTGACCCCATGTCCCTTCACAAGACACAAAAGCCCATCCTTAGGGTTTGGCCTTAGGTCCTAGGGCAAATCTATTCCAATCCACCCCATTTTCCATGGGAAGGTGTTAAAAGCCATGCCAAGTCAGTGACCCCAATTTCAACCTCTTTTGAGATGATTTGGCCACTCAAAACCCAAAGTGCACTTTTTGACCTAAATACCCATATTATGGCAAGGCTAGGGTTTGCATGATTTCAATTCAAACCATCTCCAAATGCACTGAAATTTTAACCAAAGCCTTATAATGACCCCAAGCACCATTTAACAAAAGTTTGGTGAGTTTGGATGTCATTTGGTCCCTAAATTAATTTATCCTAGAGAAATTAAATAATTTCCAAAACTATAGAAAAATTGTCCCCAAAAATTCTCATTTTTGGGAAGACCTAGATATATACTAGGTGGACTCCCTGTCCAAATTTCAAGTTATTTGGGGAAGGGATGAAGTGTGGGGACCCATTTTAATTTCTGCCTAGCCCTAGGTATAGACCCCACCAAAATGAGGGCCCTGGTCAAACCCTGTACCCAAATTGGTTCAAACCAATTTTGAATTAAAGTAGACCCATAGGGCTACAAAGAATTTGTTGACCATTTTCTCATACAGATCTTCTAAGTATTTTTAATAATTTAAAACATTAAATAGTAAAAGTATGACAGAATCATTAAAATACAATAAACATAATCCTATAGTTTGAACAGTAGCCGCACGCATCTTGACGCACAATTGGACGGCATCCCATCATCGTCCTCGCGCGCCAATGGCCAGAATTGACTCTTCCTGGGCCAATTTAAAGTCACTGCCACCGGCCACCCAGCCACCTCCCTGGCCAGCCACCGCAACCACCACCTCCGTTGAGGTGGTGGCTGTTGCCAGGCGGCAGCACAACCACCGAAGGGGCTTATTCCGGCGAACCCGATAAGTTAATTTTTGTGGAAAAACTGGAGAAAAATCTCTCCTGATCGGGCTCAATTGAGCCCGAAACTTGGCCCTAAGTGTTGCTATGATCTACCCATGGAAGAAGGAGTGGAGGAGGACCTGAATCGCGGCCTGAGAGCGGGTGTTGTGCCTCCTCGCCATTTCTGACCACCAAGCTTTGTCTCCTCTACAACCTCCACACCAACTGCTCTGTAACTGGAATGTGATCGGGGGAAACTTTTCCCCTTCCCCTGGTGAAGGTCTCTAATGAAGGAATTGGGGAGAGGAGGTTTGTAACTCCCCAATTCTTCATGACACCCTTAAAGCCATTAATGGTGATTTTCGGTTTCACCAAATTTGAGGGGCTGAGCCTCCCCACTGGCCAGACACCGCCTAAAAACACCTCCCCTGCCTCCAAGGAGTTAAAGCCCCATCAAAAGGGGGAGTTATGGGGCCTCCATGGCCATGATGGCCATTAAGTTTAACCTTCTCTCTCCTCCAAATTTTGGTAACTCCCACTTTCTCTCTCCTAGTCACCCATTTCTGAATTTGATGGGCCCAACATGTGCCTCACCACCTCCTAGACCATTGGGCCACACTTGTCTGGGCCTAGCCCACTTGGATTGGGCTTGAGTTTGCCATTTAGGCTAGTTTGACCACTTTGACCCAAGGGTTGACTTTGGTCAAATTAGCCACTAGGGCTGACCCCAATGGGTCCTTGGTGACCTATGGGCCTCCCCTAAAGTCTAGAAGTACTTGGGTAGGGTTAACGTGCACTTTGAAGGTCACTTGTCCCTTAGTTAGGGCGCTTTGACCTTTTTAGGGCTAAGGTTAACTTGGGTCAACTTAGTCTCTAGAGTTGACCCCAATGGGTCCAAGGTGACCCATTGACCTAACCCTAGGGTTAGGAGGACATGAGTGGGATCCACTTGGCTAAGGGAAGGTCAGTTGACCCTATGTAGGTCAGTTTGACCCATTTAGGTTTAGAGTGGACTTTGGTCAACTTAACCACTTTGAATGCCCTCCATGGGTCATTAGTGACCCATTGACCCCACTTTAGGTGTAGCAAGACCCTGGTAGGGTTGGTTGGGCTTTACTAGGGCACACTATCCTTAGTTAGGGCACCTTGCCCAATTTAGCCTTGGGTGGTTCTAGGTCAACTTGGCCACCTTGGGTTGATTCCAATGGACCCTTAGGGTTCTGATGAACCCCCCAATGGATTGGTGAGATCATTGTAAAGCCTCATGGCCATCCTAAACTCGGTTTGAGAAATCTACTATTTGTAGACCATAGTGATCTCACCTACATTCCCAAGTTCACTTGGCCTTCTTGGGCTTCCTAGGGTTTTGTCATAACCTAGTTATGACAAAAGCACTCCTAAGGGTCTAGTTATTTGAGGGATGTTACACCCAAACCCTCCAACCATAGACTGACACGTGGCCACTCCATTATAGCTTCGCTATCGCCTGCACGATAGGATGCTAATGCCTCATTGTAGTTAGCGATGGTTATGACACGACCGCTTCTACTACCGTCATGCGATATTAACTACCGCCTAAGATACTACTGGTGGTATCCCTACCGCTGAGCGATAACTTCCCGAAAGCTTGTCCAATTAATTGGCTAACGCTGCGCGATAACAACCTACCGTCGAACGATAGACTAAGCATTGAGTCAACCCCAAGCTCTCGATGCTCTCGACGTAGCGACGCTCTCTATGCCTCGACACTCTCGGCACGTCGATGCTCTGGATGCCTGACACTACCACCCCGCAGCATCGACCTACCGCCGTGTGGTATCTAATTTTCCTGCCTATTGAAACTTGAGGCATTACACTTCGATTGATGACATTGAGTGTATCAAGTCTACTCAGTCAAGCATTAGGTGTATCGAGATCACTCAATGCTTTCATTGAGTCAAATGTTGACTTGTCGATTAGGTATTGAGAGCATTGACAGCACTCGACGCCTTCGTCGAGTCAAACATTGACTTGTCGAATTAGGCACTGAGAGCGTTGAGTTCCTTCGACACATTCGTAATGTTATATATTGACTCGTCGAATGATGGCGTTGAGTGCGTTGAGGCGTTGAGTGCATTGAGTGCACTCAACGATTTGTCGAGTCAAGTGTTGATTCGTCGAATATCGACGTGAATACTCAACGATTCGTCGATTCAAGTGTTGATTCGTCGAATATCGACGTGAATACTCGACGAATTCTGTTTCGTTCGGTTTAATTCCTTTAAGTCCGGTTCGGCGTGGTCTGCTAGTATGGGTTGGCTCGGTATTTAGTATATATATGATATGTACAGTAAACTGAGCCAGAGTTACGAGATATACGTTTTGATCTAATCCCAATTCAACTTCTTCTTGCTCCCGGCGAAAGTGTTCCGCCAAGCCCGTGAACGTCGATCTCGCCGTCGACCATCTGCCATCCTTGTACATCACCGAAAAGTGTTCAAGGAATTCGTACTCATCGCCGCCGCCTTTTTTTGAGTAGAACTAGCAGTCTATGAAGATGCAGAGTATTTTCTTCCACCCTAGATCTTATGCGAAAAGATTCTAAGGGTTCTCCCGTTCGTGTGAATTACCTATAGAGGCGTGGATACTATTCTACGCTCGGAACTTAGGCCATTGCCATTCGTTGGACTTCATTGGAGAACCTTGATTGAGTATTGACTCAATCCCTCAAAGGTAAAATTTTATTTATAACACTTTACTTCTTAATCAATGTTCATCGCTAGATCCGACTATTTTGGGTTTTCTTGTTCCATTTCCACTGCACACAAGTGTTGTGACGTATATTAAAATCCAACAACTGACGACGAGGAAAGTTTGTATTCCCGTGGCTTCAAAAAGTTCATGAGGAACCCAAATAGGCAAGAGAATTTCAAAGATTCATGAAGAACGGTGTGGAAAAGAAGAAGGGGCGGAGCAAACCATCCAAAGTGGCAAAGAGTGATGAAGAAGAATCTACCCATGAGTTCTTCCATGGCCACAAATCTGTGCACTTCAAATGTGACTGTCCTAAGCTTTTAAAGGAGGAAAGGGAAAGAGGAAGACCCATGGAAATGGGGAAGAAAAAGGTGTTAAAGGAGTCAACATGGGATGATACATTAGAAGACAAGTCTGACACTTCAAGCTCGAGCGGTGAAGAAGAGGCAAATTTGTGCCTCACGGTAAAACACCAAGATGAGTCTGACAGTGAATCCATTGTCCATAGTGACACTGAGGTATCTCCTCCCACTTACGAAGAACTTTATGATCTATATGAAAAATTATGTGATAAATTAGGATGACTTGGGTGATAAAAATAATATTTTAAAATCTGAAAATAAACAAATGAAAAATGAGTTAAAGTGTCTCAATAATGAACTGATTATATATGGAAAAGAGAAGGTCGAGTGCCAAGATTGCTCTCACTCTTTGTGTAACATCTCATTTCCTTCTAGACACCCTTAACACAAATTAGGGTATGACATGTGGTGATTGTGATGAGTTAGGCTAGGTGGTGACCTTAGGATCCAACGAACTATCCGACACGCCCGTGTCCCAACTCCACACGCCCGTGTTCAACCCGTGACACACCATCGACGCCAGCCAACCACTCAACGCCAACCACTCGACGCCAGCCAACCACTCAACGCCAACCACTCGACGCCAGCCAACCACTCGAAGCCATCGCCACTCAACTCCTCCAACTCGACGTTCAGCATTCGATGATCGTCGAACCAACTGACACGCCCATGCCAAGTCAGTGACACGCCCGTGACCTCTCCACCTGGCCCAGACAAGACAGCACCGGCGACTAAACGACACAACACCTTCCCCAGATAAACCTCCCTGACATGCCTCCCCTACACGTCCGTGACAGCAGAGTCACACCCGTGACTTCCACGTGCACAACCCTAAAGTCGAACCAGCAATAAATGTTCTGGATCACTTTAGCAACAGTAGCTACATGCCACCCTCCCTACACGCCCGTGACCTAGGCCGTGTAACCCGAAATTTTTGCCTATAAATAGATTTTCTCTGTAAGATCAAATGTTCGTTTCTTTGAACCATTTTGCTTAGGGGAGGTGCTGCGTTGGTGGATTTCATGCTTTGTAAGGAGATTTTCTCCCTCTCTCTTATTTTTGTTTTAGCTTTGTAATCGACTTTTCATCTTAATAAAATTAGTAGCTTTTTCCTCCTTATGTTGTAATGGATCGCATCTATGTGCCTCACCTTCAGCAATCTTATTTGTCTTTTGATTTTCTTAATTTTTTTTATGTGTGTGTGTGTGTGTTTATGAGAGTATTTCATGTTTTTATGTTCTTCTAGTTTTTACTTAGGTTTGTTTTAGTGTTTTTATTATGTTAAGAATTGTTAAGCTAGTATTTCTTCATTTGCCCTTAGCCTTTTTTTGTTTTGTTTAAGAACTTTTTTATGTTCATTCTTATAGATTTATAAAAATGGTTATACAAGTGGTTTTGAATTTTTTTACTTAGTCTTTTTATTTTGTTTTTTTTATAAATCTTTTCGTTCTTTTACTCTTTCTTGCACTTTTTGAGCATTTTTATAGAGTTATAAGAATCGATAAGTCATCATTTTTATTTTTCGAGCACTTTTATTTTTGTTTCTAATTTTCAAAACTTTTGCTCCTTAGTTTTAATTTTTTTTCTTTTTATGCATTTCTAGCATAATCTACCAGTAAAAATGTTATCATTTTAATTTTTCGATCACTTCGTTTTTCGCATTTTTCGCTTGTGTGCGTGAGTGTATGAGTTAGATTTTGTTGTTTTCATTCTTCAAGTAGAGTGTGTGTGTTTATATTTTTGTAAAGTGTGAGTGTTTTCTTCCTATAAAGTGTGTGCGTGTGTACATCTATTTACTCCTACTCATTTGAGTAGGACTCGCTTTAATTTCTCGCCTACTCGTTTGAGTAAGACTCGCAATTTCTCGCCTACTCGTTTGATTAGGACTTTTATTTTCAGCTTTAATTTCCCGCATACTCGATTGAGTAAGACTTGTCATTTCTCGACTACTCGTTTGAGTAGGACTAGCAATTTTCCATCTTTCATTTCCCGCCTATTCGTTTGAGTAGGACTCGCAATTTTACTGTTTTCATTTCCCGCCTACTCGTTTGAGTAGGACTTGTCATTTTACTGCTTTAATTTCTCGTCTACTCGTTTGAGTAGAACTTGCATTTTACAGCTTTCTTTACAACTTTCTTTTAGTGCTTTCATTTACTACTCTCTTTTCCCGCTTACTCATTTGAGTATGAATTGTACCTTTCAATTATGCATTTTTTTCTACAATCCGTCCCCATTCCGATGAGTGGCTAACCACTCTTAGCGCTCAGTATTGAAGAGCATTGGGACAGATAAAATCGCTTTAAATAATTAAAGGTCCTCTTTTTTTCATTAATTAAATTACTTAAGGTTTGCCCCGGGTTTACGATGCGTAGAACCACATATCGATGTATGAGCTCTATTTTTGTAGTCCATACGCTAGCTACCTGAGAGGATGTGCGTATGGACCGATCACCCCTGGGTAAAGGGATTTCCGCATTAACCCTCGAGAGAGGAGGCGTGGAATTCTACAGGATTGTGTTCCTCACCCAATAGCAGGGTTCTTAGTGTAGTGTTGGCATTAAGAAGAATCCTTCGTCGGACGAGAGCCCGGTCGAATAGTCTTAATGTTCAGGTGAGCAATAGTCCTAGATATAGGTGAGCTCATTTTTGTGGAACCTCCACGGCCAAGTCTCCGCCTTAATTAATTTGAAATTTAGAATCTCTCTTTATTAAAAGTTATTTTAGTTCAAATTTGATTTGATACCGATGCACTATTTCTTCATCGGCACCTTTTTAATGTTTATTTTCTGTTTTATATATATAAATAATAACCCGACAAGTTATTTTCGGTAGAATAATAGTTCCCTCCAGAGAAGAGTAAAAATAATCAACCCGTCCCCGAGAATAATATGACCCCGATATTCCTCACTGGAATATCATGTACTACACACGATAGGTGCACTTGCCTCCTTTCGTTAAAACTCATTTTCAATTTTTTTTATAAATAATAAATCCACGTGCCCCGTCCTTCATAAATAAACAATCAACCTCTTTTCCAAAAAATAAACCCGCAGGGCGCCGCGAGTTTAAAGTGCCAAGTTTTGGCGCCGTTATCGGGGAGTTTTCGTGTTGTTATTTCGAACTCTGGAAACTATTACTTTTACCTATTTTTATTTATATATATAACAAAAAATAGCCAACAAAAATTTATAATAATAATAATAATAATAATAATAATAATAAAAGTACTTTAAGAAAACAAACAAAAAACTTTAAAAAATTATCATATTATTATTATCTATAAAACAAAAAATTGAAATGATGTTGTTTCCTAAAAAATTTGAAAAACAAAAAAATCTAAAAATTAAAAATCTAAAAACTAGCAAATATAAAAAAAAAACTAAAAACACAAAAACTAAAAACCAAAACAATAAAAACCCACAAATCAAAAAACTGAAAACAAAAAAATCTAAAAAACCTAAAAACAAAAAAAAACAAAAAAAAATAAAAACACTAAAAAACCTACTAAAAACCACAAAAACATTATATATATATATATTTTATTTTCACTTTTTTCAAAAAGCCAAAAAATATATTTTTTTATTACGAGTTTTATATTAATTTTCTCGCTTCGGCACGCCTCACGTTATTTTAGACGATAGGGGAACGCATTTCTTTTGCGCTCATCTAACTAGGACGTTAGATACTTCCGAGTCACCCACAGTTGCCACCCCTATCACCTGAAACCATATAGCCAAGTCGAGTTAGTAAATCTATAAATAGGTCGCATACTCCAAATAAAATCCTTGCGCCACTAAATAAATTTCGTATAACGGAATTATTTTTTTCTTTCTTTTTTCTAAATAATGCAGGGTTCCAAATGGGCCTCCTCGACCTCGTCTTAGGGAAGTTTCTACCCTCCATATTTATTTTTTTGTAAATACTCTATTTTATTTTATTTTTGTTCCTCATGCTTATCTTGCAATATTGGGGACATTGTTGGAACTAAGTGTGGGGATGTTTCCGTTCCTCGGATTTTTCTTTTTTTCCGCGCTTATATTTTCAGCACCCAATCAAAAATACAAAAAAATGCAAAAATTAAACCTCCAAATTTTTTTTATAATAAAAAACCCAAAGTTTCATAAAACAAAATTTTCAAAAACTTATAAAGCAAAAATTCAAAAAAAAATTTGTTTTTCCTTTGTACATCTTTTTGTAAAAATAATATTTCTTTTTCCTCCCTCTCTTCTTTGTAAATAACACCTCTTTCTCTTACCTTTCTTGTAAATAACACCAAAATCAAATAAATGTCAAAAAATTAAATAAATTTAGAAAATCCAAAAAAAGATAATAAAACCAAAATCCAAAAAACGAAAATAATTAAAAACACAAAAAATGATGAAAACTTAAAAAATCACAAAAAAATTATATATTATGAAAAAAATAAATCGAATGTGTCATTCTTAACGTCTTTTCGTTCTCCAAAAGTTTTGTTGTGGGTTTATTTATAAGGGAATTTTATGAATTCTTTGTTTAATATTCATTTATTAATTAGAGATTGATAGATTTAGATATCTGAGGTTAAGTTTTAAAGAATTTCGTATGCCTTTTTTATTTTAGATAAAAGACTTGTTTTCAGCATTACTTCTAATTTATCTAAATAGTTGCACATTTATTTTGTTAGAATAAAACAACCTTAGATTTCAAATTATGTTTATCCAAACTTTTTTTGAGATATAGGAACGTTCAATTTATAAAGGTTGCTCTCAAAATTTTTTTTATTAAACCTAGTTTTCTTTCTGAAAAAAAAACCTCTCTGCTTTTTTTCATGTCTTACTTGGCATGATTTTGATCCTTAAAAGAACTTATATCAATAAAAATAAGATTTTGTTCCGTAAACATAGGCATCCAATATTTTAAAAAGATTATATGTTACAGAGTAAGAGGATAAAATTAATTACTCCTATACATATACATTGGGTTATTATGAAGTTGTTCAAAAAAATTTTATATGTTATGGAAAATAAGATTTCGTTTTCCTAAACATCCACATTCAAACCAAAAATTTCATTAGAGTTTTGAGCGAAAAAATATACCTTACCTCTAAATCAAAGCCTTCTTCATAAACCAACATCCCCCTCCGCCAAATTCATATGATTCTAGATTTAATTTTAAAATCTTTTTGAGAGCATAATTTTTAAACTGCATTATTTACTTTAATTCTTATAAACTAAAGTTTCTATAATACCAATTTACTTTTGTTAACCGAACAAATACAATTTTGCTTTCTATTTGATTATATCGAGAAGTTTTTAGCTGAAACTCTTCCTTTATTTAAATTTTTGTCATAATTTCGGACTTAACTCTTATATCCCGGATAATTATTTTGATCTTTTTTTAATTAATTTAAGCAGTAGCTAAACTTAGGATTTCTTTAATTCATTATAGTATATCTCCAACTTTTGCTCTGAAATAGCAAAAGCTTAAGTATGAGGGTATTTGATAAGTTGTAAATATATGTAATTTTACACACGTTATTTAAGTAGTTTTAATTTTGTTTCGTTTTTTTAGTTATTTTTCTTTAATAAAATGCTTCCTTTTTTGTATATATCTTTTAAATTAACTTTAATTTGTTTTCTGAATTTTTTCAGGAAATTGTCAAAATTTCAAAGTACATGCCCATGTACTTCTCGGTCACACTCGTGACCTGGGCATGTGACTTTGATTCCAAAAGATGTTTTCGTCAGCTCGATGATCAGCGTTCGACGTTCGTCAAACTAGCCGACACGCCCGTGTTCAACCTGTAACACACACTCGATGCTAGCCAGACACTCAACGCCAACCACTTGACTCCAGCCAACCACCTAACGCCAACCACTCGACACCAACCAACCACTCGACGCCATCGCCACTCAATGCCTCCAGCTCGACGTTCAGCATTCGACGATCATCGAACCAACTGACACGCCCGTGCCAAGTCAACGATACGCCCGTGACCTCTCCACCTAGCCCAGATAAGACAGCGCCGACGACGAAATGACACAACGACTTTGTTGGAACACCCTATTACTAATTTGGGTCAGGATCACTATGTCTCTAGGAACCTTTGCTTGACCTCCTGTATAGCTTAAAAGGTCAATTAGAATTGAGTCTAAGGGATAGAAGTCTAGGATTGGAAGCTGCCCTGAAGACCAAGTTTTTCTGTCTGGAGACTAAGTCTGATCGTCGAGCTCAGCACGACGATTCGTCGAACTCCGATCGACGATCATCTAGCTCAACTTCGACAGATCGTCGAACTCCATTCGACGATCGCTGAGCTCAACTTCATAATATCGTCAAACTCCATTCGACGATCGGTGAGCTCAGTTCGACGATTTTGACTCTGCTTTGGATCTTTATCTCTGAGCTCAGTTCGACGATCTTTGAGCTCAGATCGACGATATTTTGCTGCTTAAGATTTCCTGATCGCTGAGCTCAGCTCGACGATAGCAGAGCTCAGTTCGACGATTTCAGATAACTTCCAGAATTCAAATTCAAATCAGTTAGGAGTTATTCTGCAATTAATTCAGAGATTTGCTAGCCGTTTACATTCAATTCTGGACCAAGTTTCAAGGGATTTTTCAAGGAATAATTCTGTGGACTTTCCTCTAGAAGAGATTATGCAATTAAGGATGCAATCAATGCAGACCAACGGCTATCCTTGACAGAGAATGATATTCTATTCTGGAACAGAGAATAAAAGACAGAATGTTTTTTGAATCAATATAGATGAACAAGATAGAGAGCACACACAATACAGATTACAGAGACTCATTCAAAATCTTCTGTCAAAAAGAATTCTGAAGAACACTCATCAAAAGGAGATCAAGCTTTCTCAAATCTTCAGATCTCTTCAGCTCTCAAAGTGTTCAAGGCCAACATCATTTCAAGACTCCAGACACTCAACATTTCAGCCATTGCTGAAACCATCTATTGCTGGAGTTCTACCTTTGAAGGCCTATCACCCTCAGCAAAGCTTTTCTTCCTGAAGATTTCAAGGATTCAGGGGGAGCTTTGACATCAATCCACATAGTCTTCTCAATTTTTTGAGAAAGAGAAGACTGTCATCACTCTCTCACCCCCACTCTGTAAAGGGTTTCTCAAACTCCCTTCAAAAGTTTGAATCTGGTTTTTGAGCACCTTGTCAAAAGCTCATTGGTGGCAAGACACCTGATCAAAAAATCTGCTTTGGTTTTTGAGCACCTTATCAAAAGCTCATTGGTGCCCAGGACACCTGATCAACTCATCCTGCAGTGGATTCCTACCTAGGGTGGTAGAAGAGTGGATGTACCCAAGTTTGGGGAACTACTATATTCACTTGTGTCTTCTGGTTCTGCTTGTTTACTTTTTGTTTCTGGCCTTGATTTTTCTGTGCTTAGTTTTTGCATAGCTTAGTATTGTGATTAGATTTATTTTTGCTTCCCTGCTGACACAGATTACAACAATAGTTGTAAAAGCTTGTAAAAAGTTTTTAAGCACCATATACTCTATTCACCCCCCTCTAGAGTATATCAGATCTGGTTGCACTTTCAATTGGTATCAAAGCGAGGTTGGTTAAACATACCATATCTGATTGGTTGTACAGGCTAACACCTGAACCCCAAGATCCCAAACTAGATCTATTTTTCTTTTGTATTTTATTATTAGATTTTGTGTGCACAAATCATGGCCCAAAACAAAGATTATGCTAGCACCAGACCTCCAGTGTGCAATCTGTCAAAGTTTGCACTTTGGAAGGCAAGGATTAGACTTTACATGAATTCTATTGACGAAGATATATTTAATTCTGTTTTGACAGTGTGTCCAAGACCCCCAGAGAGCACAAGTACAAATGCTGTTCCACCTCCATCAGGAACAGATGCTGACATCAAAAAATGGAAAGTAGCTGATGCCAAGGCTATGAACATCCTAGCCCAGACAATGTCAGATGACATATTTCAAAAGGTAGCTGAATGCAATTCAGCCAAGGAGATTTGGGACAAGCTCTCAGAAATAGTCTCAGGCTCAGCTGATGAGAGAAAGGACAGAAGATCCCACCTCATCTCCCAATATGAGAACTTCAAGAAGGGAGAGACTGAGTCAGTGGGAGACATATACAACAGATTGAGTCTAATTGTCAGTGAACTAAGGACATTGGACAAAGAGATTTCTCTGACAGAACTTAATGACAAGATCCTAATGTGCTTCCCCAGCACTTGGGATTTAAGAATCTGGCCAATTAAGGATGCCAGAAGCCCGAATGAGATCACCACTGAAGCTTTGTTGGGTAAGCTCAAATCTTATGAGCTACTCATCAAAAATAGAGAGGAAGAACAGAAGGCTGCTTCACCAGCCACAAGAAAAGAAAAGACCATAGCATTTAAGGCAACTGAGGATCTGCCTGAAGAAAAGAGCACAGACAATGATGAACTACTCAGCTTGTTGGCCAAAAGATTCTACAAGATGGCTAGAAAGGACTTCAGAAGAAGATCATACAAGGAGCAGGACAAGCCAAGGTATGACAAGTCCATTAGCAACAATAAAGACATTATCTGCTTTGGTTGCAGGAAACCAGGGCACATAGTTCCTGACTGTCCAGAGAACAAGAACAAGGACAGAAGGGACAGGAAAGAAAGAAGAAAGGAGAAAGACTCCAAAAGAAATGGCAATAGCAAACCTTCCTCAAGCAAAAATAAGCATACAAGAAAAGGGTTTGTTGCTGAATCCTGGAGTGAGACATAAGAGGAATCAGAAGCCTCATCCAGCTCCAGTGATGATGAGGATGATGCAGAAGAAAAGGAGTTCTGCATGATGGCAATCAATGCCTCACAGCACAACTCAGAGGAAGAAGAGTCAGAGTCAGACTCAGAGACTCAACCTGAAGAAGATCAGGTAATTAGCTCTTTTGATTTTAGTTCAGAAGATTTTAAATCTGAATTTAAAGCACTGTGTTTAGACCTGCTAAAGTCTGAGAAAGAGATTATCTCTCTCAGAAATCAATTATCTGAACACAATGTCTTAAAGTCAGAAAACCTCAAACTCTCTCTGGAGTTGGAGAACTGTAGGGAACAGATAGCTACACTGAAAAGTGAGCTCTCTGAGGCCAAGAAGCTTGAAGAATCCCTTAATGGGAGAAGCATCAAGCTGATGGACATCACAAGCACAGTGAACTCTAGATTTAACAGTACACTGGGCTTGGGTGCTTCATCCAGCCAACCTATAGTCCTAACAACTCCCATCAAGTTTTTTTCTGACAAGGGAAAGGGAGTTGTAGAGATTGCTAGGAAAAATTTTGATCTGCCTCAGAAAACTAAGTCCCAGCAGAAATCGTCGAACGTAGATCGACGATCGCCGAATGAAGATCGACGATCGCCGAACGCAGCTCGACGATCTCAGGAAAAATCGTCGAACGCAGATCGACGATCTCAGCAAAAGTCGTCGAACGCAGGTCGACGATCTCATATACCTGACCTCAGCCATAGTCGACCGTCGAACGGAGCTCGACGATCTGACCCAAGATCGTCGAACGCAGCTCCAAGATCGTCGAACAGAGGTCAGAGCTCTGGAAACTTCTTCAAAGGCAAATCAAAATTGAATCCTAAGGATTCTTCATCCCAAACCTTTAACCCTTATACTGAATGGATTTTACCTCCAAGGAGATATCATCCTGAAGGATATAAGAGTCAGCCAGGGATGTCTTTCATTTCTGAATTTAGAGGTTATCAACCTAGGCCCAAGGTAAACTGGGTCAAAAATAAATAAATTGTCTTATGTGCAGGTGAAGACCTATCCAACACCTAACCAGCAATGGTATTTGGATAGTGGGTGCTCTAAGCACATGACAGGGAACAAGGACAACCTCACTTCCTTTAGAGCCAAGCTTGGACCCAAAGTTATCTTTGGTGATTCCAACTTTGGACAAACTAAAGGATATGGTGCAGTCCAGATTGGATCAGTAACTTTCAAGAAGGTAGCTTATGTGGAAGGACTGAAGCACAACTTAATCAGCATCAGCCAGCTGTGTGATGAAGGCTACCAGGTGACCTTCAGCAAAGCCTTATGCAAAATCAAGTCAGAGGACAACACAACTGTGATGATAGGTAAAAGGAAAGGTAACATCTATCTAGTAGATTTTCTTTCAACTGATATAGATATTTGCCTGTTTAACTCTGTCTGTAGACCAAATGTTTTATGACATAAGAGATTAGGACACCTAAACCTTAGAACTATTGCTAGGCTATCCAAGGACAACCTTGTTAGAGGACTACCTTCTGGTCCCTACAAGAAGGAAGGACTCTGCAGGGCCTGTCAATTAGGCAAGCAAACTAAAAACAGTTTTAAGTCACTTAATAAGAGTGATTCACCTAGGATATTGTATCTGTTACACATGGATCTATTTGGACCCCTCACAGTACAAAGCCTAGGAGGGAAATCCTACACTTTAGTAATTGTAGATGACTTCTCTAGATTCACTTGGGTGTTCTTTCTAAGAAAGAAGTCTGATAACTTTAAGTGTTTGGCAGAGTTTCTCAAATGTATACAGATTGAGTTCAATACTCACATTGCCCTGATCAGAAGTGATCATGGGACAGAGTTTGATTCTCTTCTTATGCAAGAGTTTTGTCAGAGTGAAGGGATCAGGCATACTTTCTCAGCTCCTAGAACTCCTCAACAAAATGGGGTAGCTGAAAGGAAAAATAGAACCCTTATTGAATCTGTCACTACATTGTTGACAGATGCTCATCTACCTCTATCCTTTTGGGCAGAGGCAGTGAACACCTCCAAATATGTGCTGAACAGAAGTCTGATACATAAACTAAAGGGAAAGACTCCCTATGAATTACTCAAAGGGAAGAAACCTAAAATTGACTATTTTAGAATTTTTGGTTGTATTTGTTATATTCACAATAATGACAAGAAATATTTAGCAAAATTTCAATCCAAAGCTGATGAAGGAGTGTTTCTGGGATACTCCATGATCAGCAAGGCCTATAGGGTCTATAATAAATCAACTTTGAAAATTGAGGAATCTGTTCATGTTTCTTTTGATGAATCTAACATGTCTTGCAAGGAGAAGATTTCTTCTATCATAGAACCTTTGTAGGAACATTCTCTAGTTGAAGATATGAACAAGTTACAGGTTGCTCAAGAGGATGAAAGCAGTGAAGATGAAGGGAATGCTCAACATATTGAAGCACCACTTGAAGAGCCAGTTGTTGTACCACAAGAGGAAACAACAACACAGGTTGATGAACAATCAACACCCCCTGTTGATTTAGTAACATCAAGAGACCATCCAATTTCCCAAATAATTGGAGAAATCTCAGCTGTTGTGCAAACCAGAAATCAGGTCAACCAAAACCTGTTGCACACCTGCTTCCTATCTCAAATTGAACCTCAGTCCATTCAAGATGCAGAGCAAGATCCACACTGGATCATTGCAATGCAAGAGGAGTTGCATCAATTTGAGAGGAACAAAGTATGGGAACTAGTGCCAAAGCCTAAGGATCATTCCATTGTTGGAACAAAATGGGTATTCAGAAACAAACTGGATGATCAAGGAGTAATTATAAGGAACAAGGCAAGGCTAGTTGCTCAGGGATATTCTCAAGAAGAAGGAATTGACTACGACCAGACTTTTGCACCTGTTGCAAGATTAGAAGCCATCAGGATATTTTTAGCTTATGCAGCTCACAAAGGCTTCAAGGTTTATCAGATGGATGTCAAAAGTGCTTTCTTAAATGGAGACATCAAAGAGGAAGTTTATGTCAGACAACCTCCAGGTTTTATCTCTCCAACTTATCCTGATTATGTTTTTAGATTAAATAAAGCATTATATGGTCTCAAGCAAGCTCCTAGAGCATGGTATGAGACCTTAGCATGCTTTCTCTTGGAAAATGGTTTTATAAGGGGTAGAGTAGACCAAACTCTTTTTATTAGAACCCATAAGTCCCATACCCTACTATTATAAATTTATGTAGACGATATTATTTTTGGTTCTACTGACTCAAAATTGTGCAGAAGGTTTTCTAACCTAATGCATTCTAAATTTGAGATGAGTAGCATGGGTGAGCTATCCTTCTTCCTAGGATTGCAAGTCAAACAACATGCTGAAGGCATCTTTATTTCTCAAACCAAATATGCTAATGAACTGGTTAAGAAATTTGGTATGTCTGAGGCATCTTGTATGAAAACACCCATGCCTACCAATGCTGTATTAGATGCTGATGAACATGGGAAACCTGTTGATCAGACAACATATAGAGCAATGATTGGCTCTTTACTGTATCTTACAGCTAGTAGACCAGATATAATGTTTGCTACATGTATATGTGCTAGGTTCCAAGTAAGCCCTAGAGAGTCACACCTAACTTTAGTAAAGAGGATTCTCAGGTATGTTAAAAGTTGTCCAAATCTAGATCTCTGGTATCCAAAAGATTCAGCATTTGAGTTAACTGGATTCTCTGATGCTGATTATGCTGGATGCAGAATTGACAGGAAAAGCACCAGTGGAACTTGTCAGTTCCTTGGTGACAGACTTGTCTCTTGGTTTTATAAGAAACAAACATCTGTGTCAACTTCAACTGCTGAAGCTGAATATATGGCTGCAGGCAGTTGTTGTTCACAAATATTGTGGATTCAAAATCAACTCATAGACTATGGTTACAACTTAGAGAAGTCTAAAATCTTTTGTGATAATACAAGTGCTATTTCCATAGCTCAAAATCCAGTCCACCATAGTAGGACAAAACACATAGAGATTAGGCATCACTTCTTAAGGGATAATGTTGAAAAGAATAAAATTGAATTACAATATATCCCAACTGATTTACAAAGGGGAGATATTTTCACAAAGCCTTTGGATGAAAAGAAACACACTTTCTACCTAAATCAGTTAGGAATGTTAGATGGAGGAAGTCTTAAATAATTTCCAAGATTTTGCAAGCTAAAAATTGACCAAGAATAGGCAAAAATTCTGAATTTTTTTCTTAGTGTCTAGAATTTTTTTCTGATCTCTGAACTGCGCTCGACGATTTCCCCTAAGATCGTCGAACGGAGATCGACGATTTCCAAAATCGTCGACCTGAGTTCAGCGCCTCTCAGATAGTATGAACTATCTCTTCCGGTCAACGATCGTCGAACGGCGCTCGACGATTTTGTTCCCTGAACGATCGTCGAACGGAGATCGACGCTTTCCAAGATCGTCGAATGGAGATCGACGATGTTGGAGTCTCTTCAGATTCCTTTAGGAGCCTCGATCGTCGAACTGAGTTCAACGATCTTTCCAATTCTGCGTCGAACACTAATATAAAACTCATTTTTCGCCGTCGTTCTCTCTTGCGCTTTCGATTTCTCTGCAGAATTTTCTTTCCCTCCAAACAGTTCTACGCTTGGTCGTTTTGTTTGTTGAATTTTTGCAGGTACAATGGCTGTGTCAGTTGCAGTTCTAGCCGCAATGAAGTTCGATGCTGGATTCGACATTGATATAGAATCTTTCAACACCACTGATCAAATTTTCCAAGACATTCTGAGTTTATTCAAGGATCAGAATCTGTCTGCCCTCATGACCACTAGAATCAAGCTGGCTTCAGATGAGATAAAGGAGTGGGTCTATACTGCTCATAATCAAGACAACAACACAATAGTTGGGTCTATTGCTGGAACCCAGGTACCCTTGACCCCCACAGTTTTAACAGAGGTTTTTGGACTGAGAAATGGAGAAGAACTTGCTGAGTTATCTGGAGAGGATTATTCTGACCTACTTGCCAGGATGGGTCATCCAGAGGGAAACCCTACCAAGCTATTCAAAAGGAACTTGTCTGTTGAGTACAGGTTCATGGCAGATGTGGTAGGAAAAGTGCTGCTTGTCAAGCATTCTGCTCATGACACTATATCCAGACATCAGCTCTGTATCATGGGAGCTCTGGTGGATAAGAAAAGTTTGAACTGGGGAGAGGTGTTCTTTGACCTCATCAAGAAGAATATAAACAAAAGCTTTGTTAACTTTGGCAGGATTCTTGGAGTTTTTCTGCAGACAAAGTGCCCTGCCTTGCTGGTCTCCTCTGGAGTTCACATTAATGCCTCCAAGAGACTTACCTGTGCCCTCTTTGGCAAGTGGGACAGGCAAATAAGCAAGCCCAGCAGGCCCTCCTCTAGTGCTCCTTCAGGCACCAGGACTCAAAGAGTCACTCTCCCACAGGTCTCTGCTCCTGCAGAAGACATGGCTGCTGCTGTTGCTGCCTCTCCTCCTCCTCCAATTTCAACCCTACCTCTTCCATCCACCACTCCAGCTCCATCCAACATTACCATATCTAGCCCATCTCCAACATCAACTCCATCTCCAGACCCCATTCTACCTCCACCAGAAGACCACTTCCAACCACTGTTCTCATACCCTCCACCAGATATCACATCATCCACATCCATTCCATCTTTCACTCTTCTGGATGATTCCTTCATGGATGATTCCCCCTCATCTCCTCCTGATTTACCTTCCACCTCCACTTCATTCCAAGATCTCCTCCACCACATTATTGATCAACCAACTTTCACCCCATCCATATCCCTCCCCTTGTCCTCCATATCCACCATCCCAACTCCTCAGCCATCCATACCACCACTCTCCAGCCCTCCACTTCCAGCATCTTCTGCTACACCTATTCCTTCTACCTCTGCTCCAGTAGTTGAGCAAGTAGACCTCTCAGCCCTAGCTGACAGGTTGTATGAGCTAATTGCCCCCAGGCTCTCTCTACTCTTGGAGACCTCATTGGCTCCTCTACACTTGTCAGTGGCAGCCCTCTCTGCCAGGCTTTCCTCCCTCCTCCCTCAGGCAGTACCTCCAACAGTGTGCCTTGATACAGATGTCTCTGCATCTAGGCAGGGGGAGATGCCCTATGAAGCAAGCTTTCATGCTGTTTCTGCTCCTGCTGCTGATCATACTGCTGCTGCTGCTGATGTTTCTGTGTCTGCTGCTACTTCTGCTCCTGCTGCTGTGTCTCCTACTCTAGTTCTGGCAATAGACCTAAAGTCTTTACTTTCTGCCTTTGATACTGCCTTCTTCAGTTGTTTGCCAGAGAGTAATGTTGTCTAGCCCTCAGAAGACCTATCCAAGGCACTGGTGCCTTTCTCTGGCTGTGACCCCAGCATTCTCTCTTCTTTTGTACACTCAGTGATTGCTGCTACTGGAGATATTGCTGCTGCTGCCTCTACTGAAGAAAGGATTGTTGATGCTGTTGCTGAAGATATTTTTACTGCTGCTGAAATCCCAACTGCTTCTGATGAGCCAATATCCAAGGAATTTCTGATGTCAGAGGCCACTGTTTTTGAGCCTGCTGCAGTTTTTGATGTTGTTTCTGCTGTTAGTGAAATTTCTGCTGTGAGTGAGACTGTTACAGTTGCTGCTGTTGTCACCAGTCCAGTATCTGCTGATGCTGCTGTATTTGCTTCTGTTGCACCCTCTCCATCTGTTGCTCCATATGCTGCTGCCCCTACTGCTGCTGCTGTTTCAGCTTCTGCCTCTTCTGCCTCTGTTCAGCTGAAGAAAGAGTTGATGAAAAGAATAGATGCTTTATATGATGACCAGAGTTCTGAATCTGATGAGTACAAAACAGACTCTGATGATTCATCTGCTACTATTGCCAGGAAAAGGAAGGCAAGGAGCAAGGCTATGAAAAGGGTTCCTCCTGCAAAAGTCAAGGATAATAATGACATTCCATACTATATCCTTCATAACTGCCAAATTACTGAACATTGGATGCAGTATTCCAAAAACCAGCTGAAAGCCATGAAGAAGAAGAGAAAGTATGAGAAGGGCTCCTCCCAGTTCCAGCACCCTCATCCTCCTCCACCACCTCCTCCTGATGCAGGTGCAGGTGGAAGCTCTGCAAGTCAAGCCCCAGCTAGAAGTCAGGCTCCCTATCAACCCCATGCCAGATCCTACCAAAGGGAAAGCCAATCTAGGGGTTCTTATTCTAGGAGAGGAGGATACAGGGGTACTCAAAGAGATATTCAAGTTTATTCCAAAGGGTATTCCAGGCAGCACCCATATTCTAGGGGAGGACATGGTACTTCTGATACATCAACTGATCCTTTCCCTTATAAGCTAAAAGAGACTGTGACTGCCAGGCCTCCTCAAGACAATCCTTCCAACAGGTATGAGCCACCTGTACCCTTTGAGGACCCTGAGAATAACCCAGCTGCTTGGACTGCCAGGTTGAAAGAATTGGCTGCATTAGATCAGATAAAGAAGGCCAGAGATCAAGGACTAGATACTTCCAATATTTCTACAATGTCTGAGCAAAGACAAAAAGAGTTAGAGAAATATGCTTCCAGCAAATTCTTTGATGCAGACAGATATATGGAATTGCATCCTGCTGCTGTGGTTCCCAGGCCTACAAAGCAAACCTACTTGGGTGCAGCAGATGACACCAGATCCAACAAAGAAGCCCTGAACCCTAACAGAGAAATCAAAATGGTTAAAAGCAAAGAGAAGAAGTGACTTTGTAAGGTGACAATCTTTGGATTTTCTGACTGCTATCTGGATGTCATATATATATATATATATATCTGTGATGTTTCTGCAATGTCTAGCTGTTGTTTTTTTATGCTTTTCTGATTGTATGATGTTATTTAAATTTTTCCAAAGTCTGTAAATAGTAATCCTAACCCAAATAGGGGGAGATTGTTGGAACACCCTATTACTAATTTGGGTCAGGATCACTATGTCTCTAGGAACCTTTGCTTGACCTCCTGTATAGCTTAAAAGGTCAATTAGAATTGAGTCTAAGGGATAGAAGTCTAGGATTGGAAGCTGCCCTGAAGACCAAGTTTTTCTGTCTGGAGACTAAGTCTGATCGTCGAGCTCAGCACGACGATTCGTCGAACTCCGATCGACGATCGTCTAGCTCAACTTCGACAGATCGTCGAACTCCATTCGACGATCGCTGAGCTCAACTTCATAATATCGTCAAACTCCATTCGACGATCGGTGAGCTCAGTTCGACGATTTTGACTCTGCTTTGGATCTTTATCTCTGAGCTCAGTTCGACGATCTTTGAGCTCAGATCGACGATATTTTGCTGCTTAAGATTTCCTGATCGCTGAGCTCAGCTCGACGATAGCAGAGCTTAGTTCGACGATTTTAGATAACTTCCAGAATTCAAATTCAAATCAGTTAGGAGTTATTCTGCAATTAATTCAGAGATTTGCTAGCCGTTTACATTCAATTCTGGACCAAGTTTCAAGGGAATTTTCAAGGAATAATTCTATGGACTTTCCTCCAGAAGAGATTATGCAATTAAGGATGCAATCAATGCAGACCAACGACTATCCTTGACAGAGAATGATATTCTATTCTGGAACAGAGAATAAAAGACAGAATGTTTTTTGAATCAATATAGATGAACAAGACAGAGAGCACACACAATACAGATTACAGAGACTCATTCAAAATCTTCTGCCAAAAAGAATTCTGAAGAACACTCATCAAAAGGAGATCAAGCTTTCTCAAATCTTCAGATCTCTTCAGCTCTCAAAGTGTTCAAGGCCAACATCATTTCAAGACTCCAGACACTCAACATTTCAGCCATTGCTGAAACCATCTATTGCTGGAGTTCTACCTTTGAAGGCCTATCACCCTCAGCAAAGCTTTTCTTCCTGAAGATTTCAAGGATTTAGGGGGAGCTTTGACATCAATCCACATAGTCTTCTCAGTTGTTTGAGAAAGAGAAGACTGCCATCACTCTCTCACCCCCACTCTGTAAAGGGTTTCTCAAACTCCCTTCAAAAGTTTGAATCTGGTTTTTGAGCACCTTGTCAAAAGCTCATTGGTGGCAAGACACCTGATCAAAAAATCTGCTTTGGTTTTTGAGCACCTTATCAAAAGCTCATTGGTGCCCAGGACACCTGATCAACTCATCCTGCAGTGGATTCCTACCTAGGGTGGTAGAAGAGTGGATGTACCCAAGTTTGGGGAACCACTATATTCCATTGTGTCTTCTGGTTCTGCTTGTTTACTTTTTGTTTCTGGCCTTGATTTTTATGTTCTTAGTTTTTGCATAGCTTAGTATTGTGATTAGATTTAATTTTGCTTCCCTGCTGACACAGATTACAACAATAGTTGTAAAAGCTTGTAAAAAGTTTTTAAGCACCATATACTCTATTCACCCCCCTCTAGAGTATATCAGATCTGGTTGCACTTTCAGACTTCCCCCAAATAAACCTCCCTGACACGCCTCCCCTACACGCCCGTGATAGCAGGGTCACACCCGTGACTTCCACGTGTACAGCCCCGAAGTCAAACCAACAATAAATGTTCTCGATCACTTTAGCAACATTAGCTACACACCGCCCCCTACACGCCCGTGACCTAGGCCGTGTAACCCGAACTTTTTGCCTATAAATAGATTTTCTCTGTAAGATCAAATGTTCTTTTCTTTGAACCATTTTGCTTAGGGGAGGTGCTGCATAGGTGGATTTCATGCTTTGTAAGGAGATTTTCTCCTCTCTCTTATTTTTGTTTTAGCTTTGTAATCGACTTTTCATCTTAATAAAACCAGTAGATTTTTCCTCCTAACGTTGTTATGGATTGCATCTATGTGCCCCACCTTTAGCAATCTTATTTGTCTTTTTTTCTTAATTTTTTTATGTGTGTATGCTTATGAGAGTATTTCATGCTTTTATTTTCTTCTAGTTTTTACTTAGATTTGTTTTAATTTTTTTAATTATGTTAAGAACTGTTAAGCTAGTATTTCTTCATTTGCCCTTAGCCCTTTTTTGTTTTGTTTAAGAACTTTTTTTATGTTCATTCTTATAGATTTATAAAAATGGTTATACAAGTGGTTTTGAATTTTTTTACTTAGTCTTTTTATTTTAATTTTTATAAATCTTTTCGTTTTTTTACTCTTTCTTCCACTTTTGAGCATTTTTATAGAGTTATAAGAATGGATAAGTCATCATTTTTATTTTTCGAGCACTTTGATTTTTGTTTCTAATTTTCAAAACTTTTGCTCCTTTAATTTTAATTTCTTCTTTTTATGCATTTCTAGCATAATCTACTGGTAAAAATGTTATCATTTTATTTTTTCGATCACTTTGTTTTTTGCCTTTTTGGCTTGTGTGCGTGAGTGTATAAGTTAGATTTTATTATTTTCATTCTTCAAGTAGAGTGTGTGTGTTTTTATTTATGTAGAGTGTGTGCGTTTTCTTCTTGTAGAGTGTATGCGTGTGTTCATCTCTTTCCTCCTACTTATTTGAGTAGGACTCGATTTAATTTCCTGCATACTCATTTGAGTAGGACTCGGAATTTTCCACCTACTCGTTTGACTGGGACTTGTATTTTCAGCTTTAATTTACCGTCTACTCATTTGAGTAGGACTTGTCATTTTCCGCCAACTCATTTGAGTAGGACTCGCAATTTTACAACTTTCATTTCTTGCCTACACGTTCGAGTAGGACTCATAATTTTACTGCTTTCATTTCCCACCTACTCATTTGAGTAAGACTTGTCATTTTACTGCTTTAATTTCTCACCTACTCGTTTCAGTAGGACTTGCATTTTAGAGCTTTCTTTACAGCTTTCTTTACTGCTTTCTTTTTGTGCTTTCATTTGCTGCTTTCTTTTCCCGCCTATTCGTTTGAGTAGGACTTGCACCTTTCAATTATGCATTTATTTCTGCAAGCCATCCCCATTCTGATGAGTGTCTAACTACTCTTAGCCCTCAATATCAAAGAGCACTGGGACAGATAAAATAGCTTTAAATAATTAAAGGTCCACTTTTTCTCGTTAATTAATTTACTTACGGTTTGCCCCGGGTTTACGACGTGTAGAACCACATATCGATGTGTGAGCTCTATTTCCATAGTCCATACGCTAGCTAGCCGAGAGGCTGTGCGTATGGACCGATCACCCCTAAGTAATGGGAGTTCCGCAATAACCCTTGAGAGAGGAGGTGTGGAATTCTACTGGATTGGGTTCCCCACCCAATAGCGTGGTTTTTAGCGTAATGCGGGCATTAATAGGAATCCTTCGTCAAACGAGGGCCCGGTCGAATAGTCTTAATGTTCAGGTGAGCAATAGTCCTAGAGATAGGTGAGCTCATTTTTGTGGAACCTTCACGGCCAAGTCTCCGCCTTAATTAATTTGAAATTTAGGATCTCTCTTTATTAAAAGTTATTTTAGTTCAAATTCGATTTGATATCGATGTGCTATTTCTTCATTGGCTCCTTTTTAATGTTTAGTTTTTGTTTATATATATATAAATAATAACCCAACAAGTTATTTTTGGTAGAATAATAGTTCCCTCCAGGGAAGAGTAAAAATAATCAACCCGTCCCCGAGAATAATACGACCCCGATATTCCTCACCGGAATATCCTGTACTACACGCGATAGGTGCACTTTCCTCCTTTCTTTAAAAATCTATTTCAACTTTTTATAGATAATAAATCTGCACGCCCCGTCCTTCATAAATAAACAATCAACCTATTTTCTAAAAAATAAACCCGCAGGGCGCCGCAAGTTTAAACCATCAAGTTTTTGGCGCCGTTGCTGGGGACTTAATTAAACAATCAAGTTTTTGGAGTCATTGGCGGGGACTTGGTTAAACCATTAATTTTTTGGAGTTTTAACCATCAACAAACCTAATTGACCCAAAAGCTCCTTGAGTGGGTCAACCAATTCTCTCAATTTGACCCAAGTGAACCTTGGTCAAAATTGGCCTAAAACTTGAAATTAAGTGAGTTAACCCAATGCCAATGAGTCAAGACCTAACCCAAGCCCAACCAGATCACACTAGCCTAATTACCCCTCATGCCCTCTGGTTTTGGAGAGAGATTACATGCAAATTGGATTTTTTTCCCCAATTTTCATATGGGATAGAGAAATTTGGGGAATGAGTGCCATATGGCACCCCACTCCCCTTCTCAAGCACTCCTCTAAACTCCCCATAACATTATCTGTCATTTTGGAGCTGGAGGGGTGCCAATTGGCACTAAGGAGGAGCATCCAATGTTGAACCCGGCCACCCTTAATGAAAACTTCATAAACACCTCTCCTCACCTCAATCCAACCCTTCCATTGGCTTTAGAATGTGGAAGGGAGTTGGATTTGTGTCATGGATTGAATAAAATGGTGGAGAATCAGGAGATCAAGCAAGATCATTGGAGAGGAGAAAATCCATGGCCAACTGCTGCCATCACTGTCGTCGGGCCCCAATCAAGGTCTGTTTCTCCTCCTCTCCATTTGTGCTAGCTTCCTAGATCATTTAGGAGAGATTTTGAGCTCAATTGAGCTTGGATCCATGTGAGGTATGGGAGAAAATTGCATGCTTTTGAGCTTGCTCGGGATAGCCGGAGAGGCGGTTTTTGGCCGCCATTTCGCTGCCAATTGATGGCCACCACCTCAATGGAGGTGGTGGTGGTGGTGGTAGCCAGCCGTGGAGGCCAGGGGGCAGCCGGGAAATTGAGTTGGAAGTGGCTCCAAGTCGGGGCAATCTCATCCCTTGGCTAGAGGAAGAAGATGAACAGATTCCATCCATTTTTGCTTAAGATCCGTACACGATCATTTATATAGTTTTATTAAATTTGTTATATATTATACAGTACTTAGAATAATTAATTAAGGGTACTTAGAGGGATTTATAGGTAAAATGATGAAAATTAAAACTAGCCCTAGGTGTCTACTTTAATTAGAAATTTAAATCAGACCATTTTGGGTCCTACAACCCCCGTAGGGCTGTTTTACTAAGGTGTGTACTTAGTGAAAGTTATTTAACTGTCAAGGTTAGCTAAACACCTAGAGGGGGGGTGAATAGGTCTTTGAAATTTTTAAGTTTTTCACTAATTTCTTACTAGGTGTTCTAGAGCTTGTTCTTAGCACCTGCAATATAAGAATAAAATAAATATTACATCCAAACACACAATTGTTTATAGTGGTTCCCCAATTTGGTACATCCACTTTCCCTCCCACCTATCCAACTATTCTATTGGATTACGCACAAACTCCACTAATATGCTCCTTAGAGCTTACACCTCAGGCCCTCAGCCATACACTCAGGTTCTCTTCAGAACCCTACCTCAGAACCATACAGGTTCCTACCTCAGAGCCCTACAGTGCTCCTACAGCTCAGAGGTCCACTGACCACCTACCTCAGCCTTATTTCTAAGGCCTACAGCTCAGGATTCTCAACCCTATAACTTCAGGAACACATCCCTACTCTTAGAGTGATGCAGCACTCCTACAATCTAGTACCTATCCAGGTACCTACCTTAGTGCCCTTCCAAGCACCTATAGCTCAGCCTCCTCCAAGGCCTACAACTTAGTGACACACTTGTCACCTACAGCTCAGTGACTCACCACTCACCTACCTCAGCCTTATTTTTAAGTCCTACTACTCAGGATGGGACGACAGCCCTACTCTTATATCCATACTTGGATCCTACTTCAGTACCCCAGCAGGGCACCTACCTCAGTGACTAATTAGTCACCTACAACTCAAGCCAAAAATCCCTACAACTCAGATTCAGGTAAATTGAATCCTACAGTAGTTTAAACAAGATGAAATAAATATAAAACAACTGATTCATAGATAAATCTCTGAGTCTACCTTGCTGGACTGAGCATATATATATCCAGACCACTTGCTGTAGAAGGAATAAGTCCTCATCTACAGCTAACTCCTTTGCTGTACTGGTGAACAGCTATCTATTGTTGAAGGCTAACAACCCTTACTTTGCTGAACTGGTGAACAACTATCTGTTATTGAAGGCTAACAGTCCTTCACACATCTAACTTCTTGCTGAATAGATGAATCAGCTGCCTTGTTTTAGAGAGAATAGTCTTGCTGAACTCGAAGGAGCTTGAGTTTTCTTTCTTTGCCTTGTTTCTAACTCTGCTGGACTTTTTACTTTCAAGCTTATTGGAGATGATGAAGTCCAGGCGTCTTTATTTCTCAAATATTCTTCCTGTGTTCTGTGTTTGTTCTCCTTTAACCCTAATCCTTTTCTTTTTCCTTTTTATATCTGTTGATTTAAATCAATGACACAATTGAGGAGTGGGCCCAGCCAAGGATTGATGAGCGCCACATCCCTCAAAAAAGTACAAAGCAGCTTTCGGCATTACACAACTTTCCCTCAATGGCTTCATGTAATTTGACTTTATTGACTTCTTGATGACGTCAGCAGTGGTCATCCTGGTGTTGCTGTAGCTTTCCCACAATGACTTGAACCACTTTGACTTGTTGACTTTTGATGGCGTCAGCAGCAATCATCACCTTCTGGACTTAGAAAAATTCCAGATCTTCAATAAGCGTTGAGTGATGTTAACTCACTCAACGTTGTCTATCTTGGCTCTCAGCGGTTCTGCACTTGTGAATTTTCACTAGCTTCGTCTCAGTGATTCTTTAATCAACTGTCTCAGCAGTTTATTCTTAACAACTGAGACAAGCTTCTGTCTCAGCACTTTCGTCTCAGCGGTCTCAACACTTTCTTCTTCTCAGCTGAGACTGAATCCTGTCTCAGTAGTTTTCTTCTCAGCGGTCTCAACGGTGTTGTCTTCACAGCTGAGACTGTCTTATGTCTCAGCGTTTCCTTCTTCTTTAGAAGCGTTGAGTGAACTTGCTTCACTCAATGCTTCTGGACTTAGAGAAATTCCAGCTTTCTTTGTCTCAGCAGTTATGCTGAGACATACTTCTTAGTTATCTCAACTGCCTCAATGCTTTTGCCTTAATTAATTCTTCTTGCTTTAGTTCGACGAATGTGGAACTGCATTCGATGATTGGTGGGCTGAGCTCGATGAATTTTGGATTCCAATCTTCTGGATTTAGCTCAACGAATGGTGAGCTCAGCTCGACGAATGTTGAACTGCGCTTGAAGATTGGTGGGCTGAGCTCGCCGAGTTCTAAAGCTCAAGCTTCTACATTTAGGTCGACGAATGGTGAGCTCAGCTCGACGAAAGGTGAGCTGAGCTCGATGTTTTTTGAATCCCGAGTTCTGAACTCCGTTAGACTAATGGTGAGTCAGCTCGATGAAAGCTAAGCTGAGCTCGACGAAATGTGAGCTAAGCTCGATGATTTCTGAGTCTTCCAGCATGCTCTTTAATTTCACCTGTCCAATCATGGACAACCTGCATGTATGAAATCAAGCACATATCAAATACATTATGCCCCTTAACATGATTGGTGATGCCTCTTCAAATCCTGAGGAACATTGCAGGGCACAATTCCCAACACTTAGGAAGGGACAGACACTAAAATGGGTATATATGTCAGATGACATATTGCATAGGCCTAATATTTGGTCATATCATTATATATCCTATACACACCCCCTGTACAAAAATGGAATTTTTGGATAACATTTTTTTATAGTTTTGGGAAAAATGTGATGTTTTATATAATAATTAAATATGTGGCCAAATCAACTCCAACTGACCCAAATTTTTGGTGGCATACTATTTTAAGTATAATAGGTCACTGATAAAATTTTTGAGTTCATTTGTACCTCTATATATTGGTGGATTCCACATGTATGACTTAGGACATGTATGTAATTAGGAGTGCATTAATCCAAAAATGTGTGTTTTGTGAATTTTACACCAAGGGCATGGTTCATTTTTATAGAATTTTGGTCATGCATCTAACATGAGTAAAAGAATAATCCTTTGAAAACTTAGGATTTTTGGGGTCAAAAATCCTAGGCCATTAATTGTAATTCTTTTCGGACAAAAGTGTAATAGTAAAATAAATGTGACATAATGACTTAGTAAAAATCCAAGATTCTGTCACATGGTTAAAATTGATGTTTTAGGTGTCTAGGAATTTTAGTAGAATTTTTGGAAGTAATATGTATGAGAATTTTCCAAGAATTTAATGTGTCATATTGTTGTATTAAGGAAATATATATGGTTACTATTATCTGCAAAATTATGAAACTTGGGCTAGGTTGTTTTTAGATCCTTTCAAATCTATAGTAATTTTCTCAGAATTTTTGGATGAGTTTTTTGGTACTTACCATGCAATGTTATATATTTACCCTTTTTATCATAAATGAAAAGTAAGGGTATAAACTTTCTGGAAAATTGTGCGATTCATTAAATCATGTAACTTTATCATTTATTATCACTAATAATTTTATTAGAGCATTTGGAATTCTGAATAAGATACTAACTAATGCAAGTCAAGATGTTAATAAATTTTAATGATGGTCAAATTAATTCGTAATATTATGAAATTCTGATAATTTCTTTTTTTCGTAATGAAGCACCCATGGTATGAATTTTAGCTCAATTGGACATGATATAATGAAAATTGCATTTTAGAGGATAAAACTAGTTCAATTTCATTATGATCAGCAAATAGTAGAAAATTGATGAATTGATTAGACCAGTAAGGTCACTTAAAAATTCTGAAAATTATTCAGAAGAATATTATAACCATGGTGCATTAGTGGTGTAAGTTTGGAGGCATATAATTTAGTATATAAGATTTGCATCACACAGTATATCAGATGTCTTAAGGGTGAATACCATTCAAGAGAATGTGTTGTTGAAAGATAGGGGATAGATCTTAAATTTACATTAGAGATAAATATATATGGAGAAAAGAAATCATAGAACATAAAATAAAGAGAAGCACAACAAGACAACACAAGGATTTATAGTGGTTCCCCAAACTGGGTACATCCACTTTTCGACCACCCTGGTAGGAATCCACTATCAGGTTTTTGATCAGGTGACTGCCACCACAAGATCTATTTGCAGGGAGATCTCACAACCCTTTAGGCTTTTGATCAGGTGCCCAAAAACCAATAATAAGCTTTTGAAGGGAGTTAATAAACCCTTTGTACAGGAGGTTGAGAGAGTTGATGGTGTCTTTACGTTTCTCTATTCAACAGAGAATACTTGTGGATTTCTGTTGTCAAAGCTCCTTCTGAAATAATGAATGGTTCAGAAAGCTTGGAGCCTTGCTCAAGGTGTAGGCCTTGAGATTTATGTAGATCTCCAGCAAGCTTTTTAGACTGATATTGATTTATGTCTCTTGAAAGCCTGGAGCAGATGAAGAACTCTGTGAATATCTTGATTGATTCAGAGTTCCTCCTTCCCTATAAAAGGGAAGCCTTTCTTATTTCTTTGTTCTACTTTCTATCTTTCTATTGTTCTCTTCTGTCACTGCTTCATCTTCTCCTCCCAGTTCTATATATTGTCTGAACATAATTCAAACATTTGAATTTACTTTTTCTGCAATGGTTGAATCATTCCTGAAAATGATAATTGTTTTGGGAATCAATTAACATTAAATCCTGATTTAATCCATAATTAATGTAGCCTTCAAATGACTATATTCGTAAGAATATATAGTATTAAATCTGATAGCTACAATCGCCTTTAATTAAGCCTTAATTAATTCTGCCAATGGTAAAACATCTCCCTGAAAACTGCATAGAATTCGTCGATCTAGGTTTGCAGATCGTCGAGCTCAGTTTTTATTTCGTGGAGCTGAGAATCTGTCTTGAGTTCAGTGATCGTCGACCTGAGCTCGGAGTTCGTCGAGCTCAGTTGGATTTCTTCGAGCTAAACTTCTTGCTTGAGATCAAATATCGTCGACCAGAACTCAGAGAAGGAATTCTGAGTTCATCATCTTGAGTTCAACGTTCGTTGAACTGAGTTCCTGACTTTGTCACAACTGCATTTTTTGGAATTCTTTCAGCAATTCTGGAGAGTCCTTCTGAGGCAAGTCTGGAAATAAACTTATGACCCATGACTATACATTTTGGGACAATCTAAACATCCTAATAGTGATCTTTTCCCAAATCAGAACTAAGGTTCCAACAATCTCCCCCTATTTGGGTGAGGACACTATTTACACAAAAATAAATAAAATACAAAGCAAAACAATCTGCTTGAATTATAAATTTTTCAGCAGATGTACAAGGGTGCTTTGAGAAATAACATAAAGATAACAAAGATTTTAGAGCAAAATTAAAAACTAAGGAGCAGTTGCAAAAGAATCTATTAAGGTTGTCAGCTGCACTTTTGCTTATCTTCAACTGAACTTTCAGCATATCTGAATCCATTTATGATTTTATAAGTAATTGAAACTGCTGACTGTTGTAACCTCTTAAGCAATTTTCCCTTTATAAAATAAACAATCTCCCCCTACTGTTGTAGCCTTCTAAACAATCTTCCCCTATACATGTAACACCCTGAAGTCAAGAGGATCAAAATTGGGTTCAGGCTTGAGTGACACGGCCTGGGACACGGGCGTGTCCCAGGGCGTGTCAGTTGACACGGCCTGCGACACGGGCGTGTCGCAGGGCGTGTCGGGTTGTGTCGACGATCGGGCCTCGGTGTCGACGAGTTTTGCGTGACATCGTCGAGAATGGGGCACACGGCCCAGGACACGGCCGTGTCGGATGCCGTGTCGAATGCTCGACGAGTGTTACGCGACGATCGTCGAGTATCGGGTTCCCGTGTGGACACGGCCTGTGACACGGGCGTGTCACAGGGCGTGTCAGTGGGCGTCAAATTTAGCTCGACGTCTCGGGTTAGGCCGTGTTAGAAGGACACGGGTGTGTCCTGGTGCACACGGCCAGGAACACGGGCGTGTGCCCAGCCGTGTGCCAGGCCGTGTGAAGTCTCGGGTTGGATTGGGATTATTTCTGTTGAGGTACACGGCCTCAGACACGGGCGTGTCTGAGGGCGTGTCGGGTACACGGCCGTGACACGGGCGTGTCACACGGGCGTGTACTGGTTGGATTGAGTCGGTTGTCTGCCGCTTAGGGGGACACGGCCTGTGACACGGGCGTGTCACAGGGCGTGTCAGGCCGTGTTTTGGGTTTTCTGGCCAGATCTGAGCCGTTTGTTTCCCTCTTCCTGGATCCAGTGGCTGGGCTTTGTCCAGGTGTCTAGAAGGCCGAGATTTGGAGGATAAATCCTCTTATTCTCTTCTTCTTCTTCTTCTTCTTTTCCATTCCAAGGGAGAGAGAAGAAAGGCCTAAGGGAGAGAGAAGGAAGGAGTCTTCCAGCTACTGTAGGAGCTGCGGAGTGCGGATCGAAGATCCGAGAGCGGATTCGTGAAGGCAGAGCCGAGGCGGTGAGTTCCATCCGGCTACTTCATGGCGCCGAAGCGATCTTCAAGGGTAACGATCTCCTTCTTGGACATCGAAGTCCTTTCTCTATACATGTGCTTGGAATCCTCCACCAAGAGGTGGATCGCGGAAGAGATTCCTTTGTTACGTCTGCATCTAGAGCCGGAATTATGAAGTACGGTGTAGGCATGCTGTGTGAAGCCCATCCGGACCGGTAGTCTGGATTGGTGATGCTCATGGGTAAACCGGAGAAGACTCCGTGGCTTTGATGATGTGCAAAATGGATTTTATTGTGATGAATGTATGGATGTACTGCTTGTGAGGAGGCTTTGGTGAAGCTCCTGGATATGTGATGATCAATTGGTAGCACGCCTGGGGAGCGCGTGATAAACCCGGCCTGTTACACCACTAGGGTGGGTTGATCTAGTTAAGGAAGGGATCGATGGGCGGCAATGCTAGGGGAGCCGAGTTAAACCCGGGTTGCTGCACCACATGGTGTGGGTCGATCGGATTAGGAGGGGGACCGATGGGTAGACATTGCCTGGGGAGCTTAGATAAACCCGGCTTGCTACACCACGGAGTGTGGGTCGGTCTGCTCTGGTTGTGATGCTGTGAGGATGGACCTCTGAGTGGCTTGGGCGGGATGTCGCCAGCCTGCGAGCTGGTGGACTAGGGCCGGTCAACCAACAAGTTAACACCTCGAGAGACAGCGGTGTACGACGGTGGATTCCGGTACGCCAAGAAGGTGCCCTGAGTGCACGGAGCGTTGGTGGACTCCAGCGTTTGTGATGTGATGTGTTTGTTAGATAGTGGCATAAAGAGAATGATCCTATGATATAATGTGGTGATGTTTGCTGATGCTTGATGAAAAAGGAAGCACTGTATACAGGGAAGGAACCACTACCCCGGGTAGGGGGTAGGGTCGTTATAATGGGTCAGCAATGCTGACCGTTACTTTGTTTTCTGTGTTGGCTTGGATGATAACTTGCAGGTGCTGCGGGTTGGAAAGAATAAAGGAAATAGCGAGCTTGCTGATATAGGCCCTTGAAGGCTATATGAAGAATCGTGGTTGGATTTCATGTGTGGCCGGCCTGCGTGCCGATGTACGAAATTGTTGTTTTGTAAAGAGAAACTTGTAAGGCCATAAGGCCAGGGTGTGTGAGTTGTATACATTCCTAGTGTTTTTATATAAATGTAGTATTTATATATGGGTGGACATTCTGGTTTGAGTTCATGCTAACAAGAAAAATTGCTGCGCTAGAATGGAATGAGTTAAGGATACGAGTAGAGTTTGATTTCCACACGTGATTCCTTCGTTTTGTCTGTGAGATATGGCGTGGGGCCCCGGCCGGACCCACCGTTATATGTCATGTGACAGGTGGGGGTGTTACAAAGTGGTATCAGAGCCAGGTTTAGATTGTTTGGGAGGAGAGAACATAATTGAACTCATGAATGTCCACGAGGAATGTATGTCATGCACATGATGTGCGTGAGTGTGTAGTCAATGTACCAGTACTGTTATGATTTGGACGAATTTAATGGTGTTCTGTACATTGATAGGTGGCGAGGGATGGAGCTGGGCCGTCTGAGCCTCAGCGGTCGGATGAGAGTGCAGCACCCGTGGAAGCGCCGATGCCTCCCTCGGCAGAGGCCATACGGGTGGTGGCGGAGACAGTGCTTGCAGTGTTACAAGCACAACCTGCTGGACAGGCAAGACCGGGTGGAAGGCAAGAGCATGCTGCCGAGGTGGTGGAAGCGCAAGCAAGTGACGACGCATTGTCACGTTTTATGCACTTTCACCCACCTACGTTTGGTGGAGCGCTTTCACCAATGCAGGCAGAAGATTGGTTGGCAAGAGTAAAACGAATCCTAACCGCAATCAGGACGGTCGAAGAACAGAAAGTGATGATGGCCACTTTTCTGTTGGAAGGAGAGGCGAGATTATGGTGGGATGAAATTGAAGTGCACCACTTGGCCGGTCGAGGTTTAACGGAGATTTCGATGGAGGAATTCTCCCAACTATTTTTAGCCAAGTATGTGCCAGTGTCGCAGAGGATTGCGATGGAAAATGAGTTTCTCCGCTTGGTGCAGGGTGAGCGAGATATTGATACTTACCTGCATGAATTTACAAGATTGGGGCGATATGCGGGATCTACCTTTGCGGAGGAAGCGCGAAAGACAAATCGTTTTTATGAAGGCTTATGGGATGACTTGAGGTTGGCACTTTCGAGTTCGGTGAGCCAAGGCTTTCAGGCGTTGGTCGATACAGCTCGTTCATTGGAGAAAGATATGAAGCGAGTACAAGAAAATAAGCGAAGGGAAAAGTCGCAATTGGATCAATCAGAGTTTCGACGACAAGAGAAGAAACGATTTAGGCCGGTGGACGTAGTTCCGTCGACTGTTTCGTCGCCCCCGACGTATGGGCCAGGACGTGTGGATACACGTATCTGCTATAAATGTGGGCAGCAAGGACACATAGCAAAATTTTGTTGGAATGCTCCTCCAGGAAGTGAGAAAAAGGCAGGTGCGTCATATGAGGAAAAAGGGAAAGCCGTGGCCGAATCATCTGCACCCCGGACGCAACCGCGATTGCATGCGATGGAAGTGCAAGAGCCGCAAAGTTCAGTTGGTGAAATTCAGCCTCGCGCGGTGCAGTTATCTTTGAGTCGCGAATTTCAAAATCGGGAGGCTGAGCGGAGGTGAACTGTGATGTGAAGCATGTCGATGCTCTGACAGTTGTGTATGTAAACTATGTTTTGATTTGCGGTGTACGCTTTGGTGATGATTGTGCCTAATTGGCTATTTGAAGTCAAATTTCGAGGACGAAATTATTTGATGGGGGGGAGGATTGTAACACCCTGAAGTCAAGAGGATCAAAATTGGGTTCAGGCTTGGGTGACACGGCCTGGGACACGGGCGTGTCCCAGGGCGTGTCAGTTGACACGGCCTGCGACACGGGCGTGTCGCAGGGCGTGTCGGGTTGTGTCGACGATCGGGCCTCGGTGTCGACGAGTTTTGCGTGACATCGTCGAGAATGGGGCACACGGCCCAGGACACGGCCGTGTCGGATGCCGTGTCGAATGCTCGACGAGTGTTACGCGACGATCGTCGAGTATCGGGTTCCCGTGTGGACACGGCCTGTGACACGGGCGTGTCACAGGGCGTGTCAGTGGGCGTCGAATTTAGCTCGACGTCTCGGGTTAGGCCGTGTTAGAAGGACACGGGTGTGTCCTGGTGCACACGGCCAGGAACACGGGCGTGTGCCCAGCCGTGTGCCAGGCCGTGTGAAGTCTCGGGTTGGATTGGGATTATTTCTGTTGAGGTACACGGCCTCAGACACGGGCGTGTCTGAGGGCGTGTCGGGTACACGGCCGTGACACGGGCGTGTCACACGGGCGTGTACTGGTTGGATTGAGTCGGTTGTCTGCCGCTTAGGGGGACACGGCCTGTGACACGGGCGTGTCACAGGGCGTGTCAGGCCGTATTTTGGGTTTTCTGGCCAGATCTGAGCCGTTTGTTTCCCTCTTCCTGGATCCAGTGGCTGGGCTTTGTCCAGGTGTCTAGAAGGCCGAGATTTGGAGGATAAATCCTCTTATTCTCTTCTTCTTCTTCTTCTTCTTTTCCATTCCAAGGGAGAGAGAAGAAAGGCCTAAGGGAGAGAGAAGGAAGGAGTCTTCCAGCTGCTGTAGGAGCTGCGGAGTGCGGATCGAAGATCCGAGAGCGGATTCGTGAAGGCAGAGCCGAGGCGGTGAGTTCCATCCGGCTACTTCATGGCGCCGAAGCGATCTTCAAGGGTAACGATCTCCTTCTTGGACATCGAAGTCCTTTCTCTATACATGTGCTTGGAATCCTCCACCAAGAGGTGGATCGCGGAAGAGATTCCTTTGTTACGTCTGCATCTAGAGCCGGAATTATGAAGTACGGTGTAGGCATGCTGTGTGAAGCCCATCCGGACCGGTAGTCTGGATTGGTGATGCTCATGGGTAAACCGGAGAAGACTCCGTGGCTTTGATGATGTGCAAAATGGATTTTATTGTGATGAATGTATGGATGTACTGCTTGTGAGGAGGCTTTGGTGAAGCTCCTGGATATGTGATGATCAATTGGTAGCACGCCTGGGGAGCGCGTGATAAACCCGGCCTGTTACACCACTAGGGTGGGTTGATCTAGTTAAGGAAGGGATCGATGGGCGGCAATGCTAGGGGAGCCGAGTTAAACCCGGGTTGCTGCACCACATGGTGTGGGTCGATCGGATTAGGAGGGGGACCGATGGGTAGACATTGCCTAGGGAGCTTAGATAAACCCGGCTTGCTACACCACGGAGTGTGGGTCGGTCTGCTCTGGTTGTGATGCTGTGAGGATGGACCTCTGAGTGGCTTGGGCGGGATGTCGCCAGCCTGCGAGCTGGTGGACTAGGGCCGGTCAACCAACAAGTTAACACCTCGAGAGACAGCGGTGTACGACGGTGGATTCCGGTACGCCAAGAAGGTGCCCTGAGTGCACGGAGCGTTGGTGGACTCCAGCGTTTGTGATGTGATGTGTTTGTTAGATAGTGGCATAAAGAGAATGATCCTATGATATAATGTGGTGATGTTTGCTGATGCTTGATGAAAAAGGAAGCACTGTATACAGGGAAGGAACCACTACCCCAGGTAGGGGGTAGGGTCGTTATAATGGGTCAGCAATGCTGACCGTTACTTTGTTTTCTGTGTTGGCTTGGATGATAACTTGCAGGTGCTGCGGGTTGGAAAGAATAAAGGAAATAGCGAGCTTGCTGATATAGGCCCTTGAAGGCTATATGAAGAATCGTGGTTGGATTTCATGTGTGGCCGGCCTGCGTGCCGATGTACGAAATTGTTGTTTTGTAAAGAGAAACTTGTAAGGCCATAAGGCCAGGGTGTGTGAGTTGTATACATTCCTAGTGTTTTTATATAAATGTGGTATTTATATATGGGTGGACATTCTGGTTTGAGTTCATGCTAACAAGAAAAATTGCTGCGCTAGAATGGAATGAGTTAAGGATACGAGTAGAGTTTGATTTCCACACGTGATTCCTTCGCTTTGTCTGTGAGATATGGCGTGGGGCCCCGGCCGGACCCACCGTTATATGTCATGTGACAGGTGGGGGTGTTACAAAGTGGTATCAGAGCCAGGTTTAGATTGTTTGGGAGGAGAGAACATAATTGAACTCATGAATGTCCACGAGGAATGTATGTCATGCACATGATGTGCGTGAGTGTGTAGTCAATGTACCAGTACTGTTATGATTTGGACGAATTTAATGGTGTTCTGTACATTGATAGGTGGCGAGGGATGGAGCTGGGCCGTCTGAGCCTCAGCGGTCGGATGAGAGTGCAGCACCCGTGGAAGCGCCGATGCCTCCCTCGGCAGAGGCCATACGGGTGGTGGCGGAGACAGTGCTTGCAGTGTTACAAGCACAACCTGCTGGACAGGCAAGACCGGGTGGAAGGCAAGAGCATGCTGCCGAGGTGGTGGAAGCGCAAGCAAGTGACGACGCATTGTCACGTTTTATGCACTTTCACCCACCTACGTTTGGTGGAGCGCTTTCACCAACGCAGGCAGAAGATTGGTTGGCAAGAGTAAAACGAATCCTAACCGCAATCAGGACGGTCGAAGAACAGAAAGTGATGATGGCCACTTTTCTGTTGGAAGGAGAGGCGAGATTATGGTGGGATGAAATTGAAGTGCACCACTTGGCCGGTCGAGGTTTAACGGAGATTTCGATGGAGGAATTCTCCCAACTATTTTTAGCCAAGTATGTGCCAGTGTCGCAGAGGATTGCGATGGAAAATGAGTTTCTCCGCTTGGTGCAGGGTGAGCGAGATATTGATACTTACCTGCATGAATTTACAAGATTGGGGCGATATGCGGGATCTACCTTTGCGGAGGAAGCGCGAAAGACAAATCGTTTTTATGAAGGCTTATGGGATGACTTGAGGTTGGCACTTTCGAGTTCGGTGAGCCAAGGCTTTCAGGCGTTGGTCGATACAGCTCGTTCATTGGAGAAAGATATGAAGCGAGTACAAGAAAATAAGCGAAGGGAAAAGTCGCAATTGGATCAATCGGAGTTTCGACGACAAGAGAAGAAACGATTTAGGCCGGTGGACGTAGTTCCGTCGACTGTTTCGTCGCCCCCGACGTATGGGCCAGGACGTGTGGATACACGTATCTGCTATAAATGTGGGCAGCAAGGACACATAGCAAAATTTTGTTGGAATGCTCCTCCAGGAAGTGAGAAAAAGGCAGGTGCGTCATATGAGGAAAAAGGGAAAGCCGTGGCCGAATCATCTGCACCCCGGACGCAACCGCGATTGCATGCGATGGAAGTGCAAGAGCCGCAAAGTTCAGTTGGTGAAATTCAGCCTCGCGCGGTGCAGTTATCTTTGAGTCGCGAATTTCAAAATCGGGAGGCTGAGCGGAGGTGAACTGTGATGTGAAGCATGTCGATGCTCTGACAGTTGTGTATGTAAACTATGTTTTGATTTGCGGTGTACGCTTTGGTGATGATTGTGCCTAATTGGCTATTTGAAGTCAAATTTCGAGGACGAAATTATTTGATGGGGGGGAGGATTGTAACACCCTGAAGTCAAGAGGATCAAAATTGGGTTCAGGCTTGGGTGACACGGCCTGGGACACGGGCGTGTCCCAGGGCGTGTCAGTTGACACGGCCTGCGACACGGGCGTGTCGCAGGGCGTGTCGGGTTGTGTCGACGATCGGGCCTCGGTGTCGACGAGTTTTGCGTGACATCGTCGAGAATGGGGCACACGGCCCAGGACACGGCCATGTCGGATGCCGTGTCGAATGCTCGACGAGTGTTACGCGACGATCGTCGAGTATCGGGTTCCCGTGTGGACACGGCCTGTGACACGGGCGTGTCACAGGGCGTGTCAGTGGGCGTCGAATTTAGCTCGACGTCTCGGGTTAGGCCGTGTTAGAAGGACACGGGTGTGTCCTGGTGCACACGGCCAGGAACACGGGCGTGTGCCCAGCCGTGTGCCAGGCCGTGTGAAGTCTCGGGTTGGATTGGGATTATTTCTGTTGAGGTACACGGCCTCAGACACGGGCGTGTCTGAGGGCGTGTCGGGTACACGGCCGTGACACGGGCGTGTCACACGGGCGTGTACTGGTTGGATTGAGTCGGTTGTCTGCCGCTTAGGGGGACACGGCCTGTGACACGGGCGTGTCACAGGGCGTGTCAGGCCGTGTTTTGGGTTTTCTGGCCAGATCTGAGCCGTTTGTTTCCCTCTTCCTGGATCCAGTGGCTGGGCTTTGTCTAGGTGTCTAGAAGGCCGAGATTTGGAGGATAAATCCTCTTATTCTCTTCTTCTTCTTCTTCTTTTCCATTCCAAGGGAGAGAGAAGAAAGGCCTAAGGGAGAGAGAAGGAAGGAGTCTTCCAGCTGCTGTAGGAGCTGCGGAGTGCGGATCGAAGATCCGAGAGCGGATTCGTGAAGGCAGAGCCGAGGCGGTGAGTTCCATCCGGCTACTTCATGGCGCCGAAGCGATCTTCAAGGGTAATGATCTCCTTCTTGGACATCGAAGTCCTTTCTCTATACATGTGCTTGGAATCCTCCACCAAGAGGTGGATCGCGGAAGAGATTCCTTTGTTACGTCTGCATCTAGAGCCGGAATTATGAAGTACGGTGTAGGCATGCTGTGTGAAGCCCATCCGGACCGGTAGTCTGGATTGGTGATGCTCATGGGTAAACCGGAGAAGACTCCGTGGCTTTGATGATGTGCAAAATGGATTTTATTGTGATGAATGTATGGATGTACTGCTTGTGAGGAGGCTTTGGTGAAGCTCCTGGATATGTGATGATCAATTGGTAGCACGCCTGGGGAGCGCGTGATAAACCCGGCCTGTTACACCACTAGGGTGGGTTGATCTAGTTAAGGAAGGGATCGATGGGCGGCAATGCTAGGGGAGCCGAGTTAAACCCGGGTTGCTGCACCATATGGTGTGGGTCGATCGGATTAGGAGGGGGACCGATGGGTAGACATTGCCTGGGGAGCTTAGATAAACCCGGCTTGCTACACCACGGAGTGTGGGTCGGTCTGCTCTGGTTGTGATGCTGTGAGGATGGACCTCTGAGTGGCTTGGGCGGGATGTCGCCAGCCTGCGAGCTGGTGGACTAGGGCCGGTCAACCAACAAGTTAACACCTCGAGAGACAGCGGTGTACGACGGTGGATTCCGGTACGCCAAGAAGGTGCCCTGAGTTCACGGAGCGTTGGTGGACTCCAGCGTTTGTGATGTGATGTGTTTGTTAGATAGTGGCATAAAGAGAATGATCCTATGATATAATGTGGTGATGTTTGCTGATGCTTGATGAAAAAGGAAGCACTGTATACAGGGAAGGAACCACTACCCCGGGTAGGGGGTAGGGTCGTTATAATGGGTCAGCAATGCTGACCGTTACTTTGTTTTCTGTGTTGGCTTGGATGATAACTTGCAGGTGCTGCGGGTTGGAAAGAATAAAGGAAATAGCGAGCTTGCTGATATAGGCCCTTGAAGGCTATATGAAGAATCGTGGTTGGATTTCATGTGTGGCCGGCCTGCGTGCCGATGTACGAAATTGTTGTTTTGTAAAGAGAAACTTGTAAGGCCATAAGGCCAGGGTGTGTGAGTTGTATACATTCCTAGTGTTTTTATATAAATGTGGTATTTATATATGGGTGGACATTCTGGTTTGAGTTCATGCTAACAAGAAAAATTGCTGCGCTAGAATGGAATGAGTTAAGGATACGAGTAGAGTTTGATTTCCACACGTGATTCCTTCGCTTTGTCTGTGAGATATGGCGTGGGGCCCCGGCCGGACCCACCGTTATATGTCATGTGACAGGTGGGGGTGTTACAATACAACTACTACTGTATCCTCTGTGTTGACTGAGACTATAGTTTTTGGTTATTATCAAAAACTACTGTTCCTTTAGGGTAAGATAGGTCTTTTCCTGAAAAGAGATGTTAGGAGTTTTGGACCCAGATTATCTTGGGTACTGGTTCTTTTTTATAATAATTTGAAATAAAAGCACATTCATGTTGATTTTTATAACCTGGTGGATGAAATTTCCTAGAAGGGATGAACAACTGGGTAAAAGGATTTGTAAAATTTTGATTTTGATTATAATTCTGAAGAGAATAAAAATTTCTATTCTGAAATTTTGAGTTCGACGAATTAAGATAATTTCGTCGAACTGAGTTTGACGAATTGTAGTGGTTTCGTCGATCTCTGCTCAGCAAAAAATAGAAATTATTTTCTCTATTCGACGAAATTATCTTAATTCGTCGAACTCAAAATTTCAAAACATAAATTTTATCCTGAGGGTAATTAGGTCATTTCACCAAAGGCACTGGGCCCCACCCGGCGAGAACTCTGAGCCGAGAGCCTTCTGCCTAGAGCACGGCGCAAGCGGTCTCACCTGCTTACAGGAGAGAGCTCGTTCGAGACAGGAGACTGGCGCAAGCGGTAACGTTCCCGCCCCACTTATGGATGAGAACTTCTTTAGGCCGAAAACTCCTCTGGCTAGCCTAATCCTGACTGTTTGTGCCTCCTGGTCTGACTCAGCGAATATGCGGTTGTACAGACCTAAATTTCATTGTATGTGGACTTATAATTTAGCCTAGGCATCTATTTGAAATTCTACCCTTGTGTAGGAGCAGTCCTAGGAGAATGACCCTACAAGGAGTTACACACCTCCAAAGTGCATGTTTAGGGTATCATATTAAAGGTAAGACTTAACTCTACAAATTTTATGTTGGTCACTAGTTCTGTATTTGCTTTTAATATGCCTAGAATTAGCATTCAAGTGGCCGTATTAAATATGATAGAAAATTTCACATATAGTTATTTCCTATAGTTTATTTCATAAAAATCAAGAGCATCGGGTTGTCTTCTCCAATGAGCCAATGACTCAGATTTAACCCGCCTGTAGCAACTCGATCTCCTAATTCCGGCCACTTGGGCCACTGCCACCATCGGTGATCATCTCCACCACCTCTATTGAGGTGGCGGCTGGCGTTTCCCGGCGACATAACCGCCGGAGGCAGCTCCTCTAGCGAACCCGAGCAAGAAGAAAAGCTCGTATTTATCACTCTATCACATGGCATCGAGAATATTTGAGCCCTATATCTCTCCTAGTGCATTTAGAAGACTAGCACCGGGGGAGGGTAGGAAAAATGAACCTGGATGCAAGCATGGCGGCGGGTGCGCTAGTGGTGAGCCATGGCATATCCTTGCTCCGGCAAGTTAGCTCCAAAGATCGATTCTCTGGCTAAAGCTCAACTCCAGAAATCATTTTACACTCCTCTGGCTTAACAATGGTGATGGCAGGCTTGGCAGAAATGGAGGCAATGATTATGTTTCGTTTCTTCCCTTTTTATAAAAAGAATTCGGGTTTAAGTTGCTTGTCACGTGTCACCCATGTATTAGACCGTCAATCATTACCTTAAATAGGTCATTTTGAAATGATCAATGCATTAAATAGATTTGTTGAAGAGATTAGGTTCAAACGTACAATCACCGTTTTATCCCGAAAACCCGGTTCAGGCCAGATATATATAAACCAGCAAATACAGCTTATACAAAAAAAATACTCTCAGTCCAAAAGCGTTGAGTGGTGTCGATACCATTCAATACCGCGTTGAGTGGCATTGAGTCTACTCAACACCGTGTTGAGTGGCATTGATTAGTGTTGAGACCACTCAATGTCGCGTTGAGTGGTGTTAAGACCACTCAATGTTGTGTTGAGTTGCGTTGAGTGTCGTTGAATGGTGTTGAGACCACTCAATGTCGTGTTGATTGGGGTTGAGTGGCGTTGAGTGGTGTTAAGACCACTCAATGCCATGTTGAGTGTCGTTGGGACCACTCAACACCATATTGAGTCCACTCAATGCCAACAAAAAGATGAAAATACTATCCAAAAGCATTGAGTCCACTCGACTCTTTGTCTAATGGCGTCGTGTTCACTCGGCACCTATTGATTAAAGAGCATGGCATTGAGCCCACTCAACGCACTCGGCTCTTCGTCGAGTGGCATCGTGTTCACTAGACACATATTGATTAAAGAGCATGGAATTGAGTCCACTTAACACACTCGACGCTTCGTCGAGTGGCGTCGTGTTCACTCGATGCCTTGTTGAATCCACCCTATCTCCTTGGGTCAAACCTAGCCAAACCACATTCACTCACCACATGTTCTACCCTAAACCCAGTAAAGGGTCCAAGAAGAAAATGGGATGTTACATAGTTATTGTCTTTACCTGGCTAATTTCTTTGCTCATTTAAGCTAGCAGTGAAGCTGAATCAGTTTGCAAGGAATTAGCTTGCTGTATAGAGACAATCTCTTCAGCTTGCCTCTTAACAAGCTTCTTTCTCTTTCTTAAAGCTTCCAGGAGGCCAGCATAACTATCAATCAATTGATGATATCTCTTCAGGTTATGAGCCATCCTCCTCATTGGATGAAGCAGATGCCTCAGAATCTGGGCCAGTCTCATAATTTGAATCTAAAAGAGAGATTGGGTGAGAGATTACCACGGGAATAGGGTTTGAAACCCTCATTCTACTCCAAGCTTTCTCTTTCTAAAGCTTTAGAGAGAGGGGAGAGCAAGGAAGAAGGCGGAGGAGAGTTCCGCCCGTCGGTGGAGCTTCGGAGCCCCAAATCGCATTCCGTGTTCGGATCTATGGAGGCGAGGCCGTTGCGGTGCCTTTCATCCGTCTAGATCTTCATGGCGCCAAAGAGAAATACAAGGGTAATGATTCTCATCTTGGACACGTGAAGTCCTCTTTCCTTTTGCATATGAAGCCCGCTCTCACGAGTATACGGTGAGTGTGAGGTGTTCCTTCGGGTAGACATGAATAGTCCCCGTTGTTTTGCATGTAGAGTCCACAATTGAGAAACGGGCATAGGCATGGTGTGTGAAGCCTACCCGGACAAGTTGGTCTGGATCGGTGATGTTGCATTTCATGAATGGTCGGAGAAGACTCCGCGCCGATGGTTGTTTTTCAGGTTTTCTACGCGGTAGATTACAACATGGAACCTTGGGGATTAACTCCAAGGTACACCCGAAAAACTGGACAGATGCGTGATTCTGCCATCATGGTGGCATGGGAGCCAACTTGCACATAACTGAGTTATGTAAATTGTGTGATCGAATTGGAACTCGGGGAAGCTTGACCGGCGCATATGGCTTAAATTGATGTCGCGGCGTGAGCAACTGGTCAGGCGGAACCGTACCCGCTCTATGTCGTTCGGTTAGAGAGACCTAAGGTATGTGGTACTCGCATAGATGGAGGGTCTTGGGCCTAGGCCGGAAATACCATAATGCTCACGAGATTTGCCATCCAAGGGGCGGTGGTGAGACCGCAGATTTTGACCGGGTTCACCGAGAATGTGCCCTGAGAGCACGGGGTATGTGGCCATGCGAGCCTACGCCTGTGATGATGTGTAATTTCACTAATGTTAAGCTATGCTAATAAAGTGCAGGGAAGGAGCATCGTCGCCACGAGTTTAGAGGCGGGGTCGTTATAATTTGGTCAGCTTTAGCTGACTGTTGCTTTTGTTTGCCACCGCTTCGGTGGATTGTTGTTTGCAGGTGCTGCAGAGCCTAGTGGCAAATAGCGGGCAAAAGCCCTTGTTGTTGAGCCGGCCCTCGAAGGCCTATATATGAATGTTTACTTTTATTCTCATGTGTGACTGGCCTGCGTGCCAAGGTTTGGAAGACACTATTTAATTGAGTATACACTTGTATGGCCATAAGGCCAAGGTACTTTGTGTATTGTGTACGTTCATTCCTTTTGGGTTTTGTTAGTGGGCATTCATGCTTTGGCTGGGTTCTTATTTTGCAACTTTTAAAATGCTTCCGCTAGAATGTGCTCTGTGTTGGACGTGGTTATTGGAAGGATGGTTTCATTGCGTAACCCTTCGATCTGTCTGTGGTATATGGCGTCGGGCCCCGGCAGGACCTATTGATATATGTTATGCGACGGATATGGGGTGTTACATAATATCTTTGAGAAGCTACAGTAGAGGCGTATTTCATCTCTAAAAGAAGGAATCATTTTGAAAGAATTATTTTCAAAACGATATCGGTTTGACTGGATTATTATTACCGTTGAGCACATGCTTTGAGGGATTTCAAATTTGGTAGTGGCGCATAAAGTCCCATCAGATCATTCCAATCTTGCTCATGCCTTGATTGAACATTTTGTAACCATTCAACCTTTGAAAATTATCAAGGACGTAAAAGGTAAAAGTTATGGCAATCGAACAGTGCCATTGCTCAAGCTTTTTGAATCGTGAAAAAAAAGATGGTGCAATCTGCTACTGCTGAGTAAGATCTGTCTGAAGTGTTTCTAAAAGTGCAAGGAGGAGTTAATCAACACAACTCCAGTTAGGTATTAATTTTTCTGAAGAAAAAGATCAAGAAGAACGGTCTTGGATCTACTTTGCTTGAATACTTTATTTATTCAGGGACTATTTCTAGAAGATTGCTTTCACAGCAAAGTTAGTTGAAGACTTAGATACATCAAGGTCTATTTTATATATTCTTTAATTGTAATCTCTTATAAACATTCATCTGTAGGATCTATTATTAGATATGAGTTGTAAGGTCGAGCTCACAACCTGAATGTTGGATTTGGTGATAAGACTGAGGTAGGGTCTCTATGTAGATCTGAAGTAGGAGACCAGCTGCGTCTCTGAGTTGTAGGAGTGGGAGAAATCTAAGGTAGGGCTATTATGCTTGAGATAGGGTTGTTGTGCCTGAGGTTAAGTTATTGTGACTGACGTAGGGTCTTGGAGTAGACCTGAGAAGAGATTATGTGGAATCTATTTTGTAAGCTCTTGTAGCCGAGTTTTGGAGAAGTTTGTCGAGTCTAGCACACTGCTAGATAGGTAATGGGGGAAAGTGAATGTACCCATACCATGGAGAACCACTATAAACAACTGTGTGTTAAGATCTATGTGGTTTGTTGTGTTTTACTTTCATTTATTCTTGCTGAAAACAAAAAGAGGCAAAAAATTGCCAGACCACCTATACACCCCCCCCCCCCCAGGTGATTTAGACTACCAATAACATTCTTTTAGCATCTGAGGTAGGACACTTGGTCTCTAAGTTTTAAGATCTACGAATCTGAGTTGTAGATGGAGTTTGCTAAGGCTAGCTCATTGCTAGATATATTGAGAGGGAAAGTGGACGAACTAAACTATTTTTTGTGTTTTTTTATGATTGTGTTCTTGTCATTCGTATGTCATTTATTCTATATTAAATTTGCAAAAAGGAAACATTATATATTCACCTCCCCCCTCTTTAGGTAAAGAGACATCCCTTGGCTTTCAAGTGGTATCAGAGCTAAGTTGTTCAAAAATAGCTTAATAGCTTGAATTGATCTGCCCTTAGGATTATCATCTATTCACCATGGCCCCTGGAGAGAACTACAAAGAGTTGAGCTCCATGAAATTTCCTATCTGTAACTTCAACTATGGATCTTCATTATTGTAAAAGAAGGTCCATTTGTGTTAACCAAAGCTTCAATTATTGATCTAACTAGGCAAGCCCCTAATAAATATAATAAAATGGACAAGGATGAGATCTCCTTAGTGACCATGGACAAAAGAGTTATGAACATCTTGGTCAGTTCTATAGATGATTCATTTTTTTAAATCTAGTTCACTGCAAGATGGACAAGGAGATGTGGGACTCTCTGATAGTCAACATGGAGGGAATTGAATAAGTCAGGGACGTTAGAAAATCCCTATTGAATCAAGCATCGGAGACTTTCAGATAGGATAAGAAAGATTCAATTAATGAGTGTAATAAATAGATCTTCAAAATAGTGAATGGACTAAGGATATATGGGTGAGAGTTCTCTAATTATGATCTAACAGATAAGTTTCCCAGATCTCTGAACAAAGAATGGGCATCAAGATATGTGTTATGAGAGAGATGGGGAACCTTGCAAGGATGGAACCCCAGATTCTATATGAATAGTTGTTATCCCATGAGATGCAACTGAATACTAAAAAGGCTAAAGAAGAGAGTAGCAGGTCCCTCAACAAGGAGAAGGCGGTAGCTTTCAAAGCTAAAAGTTCTATAAAATATACAGAAAAATCCCCCTTTCCTTATGAGATATATGCTGATCAAGAAGATTCTGAACCAAGCACTTCATGGTCAGAATTGTCTGATAAAGAACTATAAGAGTTCTCTAAGTAGTTCAAAAAAATTCCCAATAAAAGAAGATAGTGGAAGAACAGACATTCATCCTCTTCCAGCTCAAAAAAATCAAGCTACCACAATGAGAAGTCAAAGCATAAGTCAAGAAAAGATATGTATAACTCTAAAAACAAAAAATATTTTTCTATTGATGCCACATGTTATGGTTGTAAGAAAATAGGACACATCATGGCTAAATGTGCTTTAATAAGAAACGAGAATGAGAAGTGAAATTCTTTATTCAAGAGTAGCTGCATACCTAGAGGGGGTGAATAGGTTTGTTTAAATCTTTTTGATTCTTTTGAGCTTAGGTCTAGTTGTGTGTTAGATTTTGTTATTTAGGTTTCAAGAGACACCACAACACATAAGAGTTTATAGTGGTTCCCCTATCTAGGGTACATCCACTTTCCCCCTTCACCTATCTAGCAGTTGGCTAGATTCGAATAACTTCTCCTTTTACTCAGCTCCTTGAGCTTACACCTCAGATCCCTTAGGATCCTATACCTTAGAGTGAAGCTCAATCCTACAACTCAGAGTATAACTACTCCTACCTCAGGCTAGGCAGCCCTACATTCAGAGATTCATAGATCTCCTACCCCATATCTACATAGAGATCCTGTTGGATCCCTAGTTTGATTTGGGCTAGGTTCACTAAGTTAGGATCTTATGACCCAACATGTATAGCCCGATTCATGTATAAGTCTTAGAGTATAGGCCAAGTCCTTAGAGTCAACACTACATGGACCAGCCATCAACAGACTGCATAAAGACTCAAGACTTAGAGAAATTTCTGAAACTCAGAAAATGAGTTTGACGTTCGTCGAACTCAGGTCGACAAAAGTCGTGCTCAGCTCGACGAGCTCAGAGACAATTCTCTGAGCTGAGCTCGACGAACTTGGTACTCAGGTCGACGAATTATGGACACTTTACTCCAACATTTTAAGTCCAGAATTTCTCTGAACTCCAGTCAACAAACTTAGTTCTCAGGTCGACGATCTATGGGTATTCTAATTCAACACCTTATTCCAGAAACAACTGAGAATTCTAATTCCAGGATCATACACCAGTCGATGAATTCACCTTCTCAGCTCGACGAACTTATACCACATTCCTAGCAAGATTTATCTAGCAGTAAAAAGTTCTCAGCTCGACCAATCCAGTTCTCAGTTCGACAAATTCTGGAAACTCTACTTCAATACTTCATTCCAGAAACATCAAAAAAATTCTAAGTCCAGAAACACTTTACTGAACTCCAGTCGACGAACTTAGGGTATCAGCTCGACGACCTTCATGCATAGAATTGGCAAGGTTCTGGAGAAAGAAGTTGTTTGTTCTGTGGTCGACGATCTTTGATCTCAGCTCGACGAACAACCATTGTCTGGTTGACGAACTTGACTTCACAGCTCGATGAACTTTGGACCCAGATCGACGAATTCTGTGAAAAACCAAACTTAGTTATTTTCATCCATCTGTCCTTATTCTATGACAAGAATTCCTGAGTAATCAAAGCTAAAATATTCTCTGAATATTACCGTTAGAAGCAAGCATTTATTACTATCTTCATCATGATTATTGGTTACCGTTTTGCAATGGGACAGTTGGGAAAATCATTCAAAGCAAACTATTCTCCAGGACATCAGCAATGAATGCAGAAGAATTTCAAATTTCAAAAGAAAGATAATATGGAAAATACATAAAAGGGATTTTCCATCTCTTTCTTAGACGTACAGTTAGTTTGTTAATCAAGGATCAATAATCTTTTGTAGCTCGCTCTCGACAGCACTCTGAGATGAAAAAGAAATAGAAAGCTGATACAGAAAAAGAAGCCCTAACTAGAGAAAGAACATCAAGCTGAAGAAGAAAAAGAACAGCCAATCCAAATCAAGAGGTTTCTTCTGTCTTCTGTCAGGACTCTTCAAAGGACAACAAATCTTCTATCTGTCAAGAAGTTCCTGGTGTTCATATGGTTAAAGCAACAATTTGAAGGCCTATCACCCTGAAGCAAAGCTCTAATTTCCTGAACCATTCTATATCTCAGGGGAGCCTTTGCTAACATCAAATCCACAAAAGTCTTCTCAGTTGTTTTGAGAAAGAGAAGACAAAATCAATCTCTCCTCCCCCACTGTATAAAGGGTTCTTAACTTCCTTCAAAAGTTATTCCTGGTTGCAAGTCACCTGACCAAAAGACTTGAGGTTTGGTTTTTTTGAGCACCTGATCAAAAGCTCATTTGTGTCAGGCACCTGATCAAAAATCTGAGTGGATTCCTACCAGGGTTGTAGAAGAGTGGATGTACCCAAGTTGGGGAACCACTATAAATTCTTGTATTATCTGGTTGCACTTTTCTTTTGTTTCTTGCTGTGATTGTGCTGGTTAGGATTGCTGTGTTTATGTTTAATTAGCTTACACTCTGCAATTTTTTTTATTTATTTACAACAAAAATTGAAAAGTTATCAAGGATACTTTATTCACACCCCCCCCCCTCTAGATTATTCCAAATCTAACCCCTCACTTTCAAAGGGTATCAGAGCCTGGATTCCCTTGGTTATACAAGCTAAACCTTGAACCAAAGATCCTGAGTTAGATCTGTCTTTTCATTTCTATTAGATATTCACACACAGCATGGCACAAAACAAAGACTATGCAAGCACCAGACCTCTAGTTTGCAACCTAAATAGGTTTGCCATCTAGAAGTCAAGAATCAAGTTATATATGAACTCTATTGATGAGGATATTTTCAATTCCATTATGATAGGTCCTCCTCAACCATCTGCCTCCACCTCTATAGCAACATCCAGCAATAATGCAGTTCCACCACCTTAATGGACGGAGGCCCAGAAGAAGGCAAAAATTGTTGATGCCAAGGCCATGAATATTCTCCCCCAAACAATGTCAGATGACATTTTTCAAAAAGTGGTTGAATGCACAATAGCCAAAGCCATATGGGATTCCCTCAATCAAATGTGAAAGTGAGCTGTTAGATCAGGAATACTCTAGAGGGGGATTGAATAGAGTATACAGGGTTTATAAAATTTTCTTCTGATTTAATCTAGTTCAGGAACAAAATTAAAACAGCAATCCTAACAAACATCCACAGAACAAAAACAAAAGAAAAGAGCAATCCAGACAACACAAGAATTTATAGTGGTTCCCCTAAACTTGGGTACATCCACTCTTCTACCACCCTGGTAGGAATCCACTCAGATTTTTGATCAGGTGCCTGACACCAATGAGCTTTTAATCAGGTGCTCAAAAACCAAACCTCAAGTGTTTTGATCAGGTGACTTGCAACCAGGAATAACTTTTGAAGGTAGTTATAACCCTTTATATAGTGGGGGGTGAGAGATGATTGTGTCTTTTCTTTCTCAATATACAACTGAGAAGACTGGTGGATATTTGATTTTAGCACAGTCTCCCATTGAGATATAGAATGGCTCATGTAGAAGAAGCATTGTTGCAGGGTGATAGGCCTTCAGTAGTACAGCCTTGATCAGCAGCTGTTCAGGAACTTATTTGACAGATAGTGATGTAGTTGTCCTTTGAAGTAACTTGGAGTGTTGATGACAGAAGACTCTTGATTTTGATTATGTGTTCTTCTTCTTCAGATAGCTGATGATCTTCAGGAATATGGCTTCTTGTTGTGTCAGAATTCTGTGTTGACAGACAGTAGTGAATCTCTTGTTTCAAACTGACTATTTTTTGTATCTGTCATCTCACTATATTGTGTATCTTGTTATATCTGTCTACAGGAAGAAGAGAGAAAATCTCTTTTATATTTCCTGTCAAAAATGGTCTTTCGAAATTTTGAAATCCTCTGCAATCAATGTTGACGGCCTTGAGAATAAACGGCAATAAATTATTTCCCCAACTGTCCCATGGAAAAACGGCAGGCAATAATCCTTGAGAAGACCATGATCAATGCTCTGTCCAAAAGTTATATTCCAGAGAATATTTGAGCATTAATTACTCAGGAATTATTGCAGTAAGAAGGGGATAAAAGGATGGAAAATAACTAAGTCTGGATTCGTCGAACTGATAATAGAAATCGTCGAGCTGAGTTCACAGTTCGTCGAGCTAAGTTACTGAGTTCAACGACCAGATGACTTCTGTTCGTCGAGCTGAGTTGTTGAGTTCATCGACCAGATGACTTCTATTCGTCGAGATGAGTTCCTGTACTTAGACATTGTGGAATACTCAGAAGGATCCTTTCCTTCGGCTTTGGCCTTGTTAATCATAGAAAGGCCTACAAGTTCTTGGAACCTGGCCATTCTAGTTGTATTAGCTGTTTCAGGATCTTCAAAAGGAACGGGAGGAGAATTTGGTCTTTTAGGACTTTCAGCTTTCTGATCTACAGGGAATGATAGTTGTTCTTGATGCTACTACTGTGGTTGATGTTGAAATTGATGTTGCTTGCCTGAAGAGTAATGTCTATGCTGGCTGCTTTCAGAAGAAGATCTCCCTTGATGTCTCTGATATGTTTGGAATGGGTAGATCTTTGGGAAGTTATGCCTGAAGCACCAGTAGCTGGAGGAGGAGGAGGAGGTGTATCTTTTCTATATTTCTGAGATGAAGGAGGAGAGTATCTTCTGCTTCTCTTCCTCTCTTTCTGTTTATTTTTGGATAACCACATCCAGGCTGGCATCCCTTTATATGGAGTTATCTTCTGGAGAATATAGTAGGGAGTGTCATTGGTTGGATTTGGCTTAGGAGCAGGAGGCGCTTTTCTCTTTTTAGATACTGGCTTCTTCTTTTTCTTAGCATCCTCATCAGAATCCTCATCATCCTCATCATCATCATCACTGCTATCCTGTGGATTATCATATAAAGCATCTTGCTTTTTCAGTGTTTCATCAGATATAATGGGTTTCTCAACTTGGGATGGAGCTGGAGTAGATGCTGGAGCTCGAGCTGGAAAAGAAATTTCAAGAGGAGCTGGAGAAATAACTGTGACAGTGCTTTCAGCAGCTACCGTATTCTCTTCTTCAATGTCAACCCTGATTAACTCATCCAGATCAGGCAAGGGTGAGTCATCCATTACAAAAGTTGGGACTAAAGGGGAAGAGACAATTGGGGAAACAACTTTAGGAAGAGGTGAAGTAGGAACCTCTTGAGAAGCAAACTTGTCCTTAAGCTGCTTAGCCAATTTAGGGCTTATTGGAGAGGTGTATGGGATAATAGCCAAAGATGGCTTAGTATACTCTGCTGGAAAGAATCTCAAGTATGCAGTATCAAAAATGCTTAACAAATTAACCAAATCTACTGTGGGATTTAAAATGAAATCACCAAAAGTAATTAACTCTTCTGGGACTGCATCTTCCATATCCATGTCAGTCTCAATAAACTGAATTAAATCAATTAAATCTATATCTATAAGCCCTGTATCTACTATTGTTGCTACTGCCTCTGCATCTGCTGGAGCTGGAGCTGCTGAAACTGAAACTGAGACTGTTGTAACTTGAGCTGTTGCAGCTTCTTCATCAAGCATCTCCCCCTGCCTGGTTGCAGTATCAACTGGAGTCAGGCCCCTAAATGAAGAGGGGGCGACAGAAAGGGCAGAGATTTGAGTAGATAGGGTAGAGATGGAAGTAGCAAGAGGTGTAATGGCCTCTATTATGATGGTTTTGAGGAGGGGTGTGATGAGAGCAAGGACAGAAGAGATGGTGGAGGGGTCCAGTGTTGGAGTGGCAGATGGTGTTGAGGTGGAAATAGTTGGAGGGATGGTAGATGTTAGTGAGGATGGAGGAGGGACATCTTACATGTGGACATCTTGTGTGGATGGATGTGGAGGAGGAGGAGAATTGGGAGGAGATGTCAGCAGATTGAAGGATGGTATGGAGGACAAGTGTGGTGGAAGAGGAGATGAAGGTGGTGTTGGGGTTGGTATATCATTGGGGGATTGGGGTGATTGAGGTGGAGTGGGTTGATGGTATTCCTGGGTGGGTGAGGAAGGGAAATCAGTGAGGTCTATTAGTGGAGAGGTGGCAGGTAATGTAGCTGCAGTAGGAACATGATCAGAGGATTGTGGTTGTTGATGTGGTTGAAGTTGTTGTTGGAGTTGTGGATGTGGTTGAAGAGAGGGAGTATGAACTATGGAGGGTGATTGTTGTTGAGTTGTTGGAATGGATGGAGGTGTGGGGTGATCTCTTCAGCGGGGTGGGGAGTGGCTCTAACAGCCCTTGTGCTTTCAGAAGCTGGGGTAGAAGAGGTTGAAGACTTGGATGGCTTGGATATAGTCCTCTCCCACCTACCAAACAAGGCACAGGTGAGGCTCTTGCTGGCATTAATGAATATTGTCGGGGATACCAGTGATTCAGCATCCTTCTCCTTCAGGAAGATCCCTAGGATCTTTCCAAAACAGACTTCCTTCTTATTGTTCTTTTTCTTTATTAGATCAAATATAATCTGAGCTCAGTCTACTTGTTTCTTATTTACCACTGCACACATGACCAAAAATTGATGTCTGGTAATGTAGTCATGGGCAGTGTGCTTGCCTAGCAAGACTTTCCCAACAATATCTGCCAGAAATTTATATTTTGCAGATAAATGTTTCTTCAACAATTTATGGGGATTATTTCCAGCATAGCCTATCAAACTTAACATCATATCATATTACTCAGAATCTATTTCCAGTTCTTCTTCTCTATTGTTCAATCCAAAAATTTCAGTTAACACTGCGGGAGAGAGAGTTATAGCGTTACCTGCAAATGTTCCTGTCAGGGTATTCTCTTCTGATGTTGATGAAGTGTACACCCATTCTCTAATCTCTGTTCCAGACAGTTTGATCCTGGTTGTCATTAGGTTCTTCAGTTTCTGTTCTTCCAGAAGTTCTAGAATATGTAAAAAGATCGGGTCTGAGTGTTGAAATGAGTCGAAGTCGACATCGAAGCCGGTGTCGAACTTCATTGCAGCTAGGGTTCCTACTTGAATCGCAATGTAATCACCTGCAAGAGAGAAAAACAGCAATCAAGTACAAAGGGAACAGAAAGCGCGGGACGGAGATCGAAGAAAACCTAGTTATGAGATTTTATGGAATATGAATCGACAAACTCCGTTCCATGAAAAATAAGAAATTCTTCGACCTGAGATCAACGAAATAATTGATAGTGAAATAATTCGTCGAGCTCAGCTAGAAGAGTTGAAGGCATTTAGTCGAGCTCCATTTGACGAAAGGTTTCTGAAGTGGATTCGCCGATCTCCGTTCGACGAAACCAACTTCACTCACAGAGCGTTCGTCAACCTTCGTTCGACGAATATCTCCCGAACTTTCCCTAGTTCGTCGAGCTCCGTTTGACAAACTATGGATAATTCGTCTAGTGCAGACAGAAACTAAACTAAGTCTTCTCCATTGATCATTCCAAGCTGATTTATAAAGAATAAGTGATTTCTCTCATACAGAGGTTTGGTGAATATATCAGTTCTTTGTAAATCAGTGTAAATATAGACAAGATTAATTTTGTTTTTGTCTACACACTCTCTAATGAAGTGATGCCTAATGTCTATATGCTTAGTCCTACTATGATGGACTGGATTTTGTGCTATTGCTATAGCACTTATGTTATCACAAAAGAGAGTTGAATTATTTAAGTTGATACCATAGTCTAGAAGTTGGTTTTGGATCCATAGCATCTGAGAACAACAACTGTCTGATGCAATATATTCTGCTTCAGTAGTTGAGGTGGATACAGAAGACTGTTTCTTGCAAAACCAAGATACCAACCTCACACCAAGGAACTGACAAGTCCCTGAGGTGCTTTTTCTATCAACCCTGCATCCAGCAAAGTCAGCATCTGAAAATCCAATTAAATCAAATTCTGACTCAGCAGGATACCATAGGCCTAGACTAGGACAACCCTTTTTATATCTCGAAATTCTTTTTAAGAAAATTAGATGAGATTCTTTAGGGTTCACCTGGAACCTAGCACAAAGGCATGTGGCAAACATGATATCAGGTCTGCTAGCTATTAGATATAGTAGGGACCCAACAATGCCCCTATATTATTTCTAATCCACAGGTTTCCCATGTGCATCAGAGTCAATCACAGCATTAGTAGTCATAGCTGTTTTCTTTGCTGAAGCATCAGCCATCCCAAACTTCTTTATAAGCTCTTTAGTATACTTAGATTGAGAGATGATGATGCCATCAGGCAACTGCTTCACTTGGAGACCAAGGAAGTAGGAAAGCTCACCCATGCTACTCATTTCAAATTTTGAATGCATGAGGTCAGAGAAATTCTTGCATAATTTGGAATTAGTAGACCCAAATATGATGTCATCCACATATATTTGCACTAACAATATTTGATCCTTATGATGTCTAGTGAAAAGTGTTCTATCTATTGGATCCCTAGTTTGATTTGGGCTAGGTTCACTAACTTAGGATCATGTGACCCACAATGTATATCCAGGGTCATAGTTGTGTCCTACAGTCTAGGCAAGTCCTTATAGTCAACATCACATGGACCAGCTATCAACAAGACTGCCAGAGACTCAAGACTTAGAAGATTTCAAGAATCTATAAAGTGAGTTCGACGTTCGTCGAACTCAGGTCGACAATAGTCGCGCTCAGCTCGACGATCTCAGAGTAAATTCTCTGAGCTAAGCTCGACGAACTTGGTACTCATGTCGATAAAAACTGGGACACTACAACACTTCAAGTTCAGAAAAACATCAAGATATTCTAAGTCCTTAGTTTAGACTTTAGTCGATGAACTTAGTTCTCATCTCGACGAACTCTATTCTTTAGTCGACGAAACTTTGGACTACTATAACATTCTGTCAAGACTATGTTCTCTAGTTTCAGGTCGACGAACTCAGTGCTCTGCCCGACAAATTCTGGAATCATCTACTTCAATAACTTAGAACCAGAAGACTTGTGTCGACACTCAGAGTATATGTCGACACCAACTGAGTCGACACTAGAAGAACTTGTGTCAACACCCAGATCATCAGTCGACATTTTAGAAAGGTTATGTCGACACGACACAAAAGACTTTTGTCGACACATAGAATATTTGACAACTCCAGAATAGTCGCTGAACTCCAGTCGACGAACACATTTACCAGCTCGACGAACTTCAGACACATAATAGGCAAAAGAGACAGCAGTTTAGTTTCCAGCTCGACGATCATGGAACTCAGCTCGACGAACAGAAGTCGTCTGGTCGACGAATACAACATCTCAGCTCGACGAACTATGGACTCAGTTTTACGATTTTTGTCATCTATTCGACGATTCCAGACTTAGTTATTTCCGGCCTTCTGTCCCCACTCTAATACGATAATTCCTGAGTAATTAATGCTCTAACATTCTCTGAATATAACCGTTAGAAGGAGCATTAATTATGGTCTTCTCCATGATTACTGCCTTGCCGTTTTTCCATGGACAGTTGGGGAAATAAATCTATGTCGTTTATTCTCAAGGCTGTCAGCATTAATTACAGATGAATTCAAATTTTTGAAGGACAGATCTCGACAGAAAATATAAAAGAGAAGAAGAGAATAACGGACACAATCAAGGATCATTAAGAAATTTTTACACAGAGCATAGTGCACTCAGAGGCATACGGAGATTACAGAGACACAGAGAAATATTTAGTCTTGAACAATCTGCTCTGTCAACAAGAAGCATTCTCTGATACAGAGAAGCCCTCGACCAGAAGCTCATCAGTACCTGAAGAAGAAGAACAGCAATACCTATATCTAGATTCTTCTTTCTTCAAGCACTCCAGGACACTTCAAAAGGACAACATCAGTTCCATCTGTCAAAGAAGTTCCTGAAGATTATTGCTGGTCAAGAATTCAGTTTGAAGACCTATCACCCTGAAGCTTAGCTCCTATTTTTCCCTGATTCATTCTATATCTCAGGGGGAGCCATAATCTATAATCAAATCTACAGTCTTCTCAGTTGTATATTGAGAAAGAGAAGACAAAAGCATCTCTCACCCCCCCCCCCACTGTATAAAGGGTTGTCATCTCCCTTCAAAAGTGATTCCTTGGTTGCAAGTCTCCTGATCAAAAGACTTTGGTTGGTTTTTGAGCACCTAATCAAAAGCTGATTGGTGTCAGGCACCTGATCAAAAATCTAAGTGGATTCCTACCAAGGGTGGTAGAAGAGTGGTTGTACCCAGGTTGGGGAACCACTATAAAATTCTTGTGTCGTATGGTTGCCCCTTTTTCTTTTGTTCTTGTTGTACTTGTGCTTTAGGTTTATTGTGTGCTAGCTATATTTATTTCTGCACCTTTAATTTACAGCAAAAGCTATAATAGCTGTTAAGAATTTTTTTAAGAATACTCTATTCACCCCCCCCCCCTCTAAAGTATTTCAAATCTAACTTTCACTTTCACTATCTACCATGCCTCTAATGAATTTATGCTCTATTAAAAAGCTAGCTAGGTCTCATACCAAGCTCTTGGAGCTTGCTTGAGACCATAAAGAGCTTTATGCAATTTGAAAACATGATAAGTGTGAGTTGGAGAGACAAAACCTGGAGGTTGTTCAACATAAACCTCTTCTTTAAGTACTCCATTCAGGAATGCACTCTTCACATCCATCTGATACACCTTGAATCTCTTATAGGTTGCATTGGCCAGGAATATTCTGATTGCGTCTAACCTTTCCACAGGTGCAAAGGTTTGGTCATAATCTATTCCTTCCTCTTGCCTGTATCCTTGAGCAACAAGCCTAGCCTTGTTCCTCACTGTTGTACCTTGGGGATCCAATTTATTTCTGTATACCCATGTGGTTCCAATGACTATATAGTCTTGGGGTCTTGGAACCAAATCCCAAACTCTACATCTCTTAAATTGATTTAATTCCTCCTGCATTGCAATGATCCAGTGGGGATCTTGCTCAGCATCATGGATGGATAGAGGTTCTACCTGAGAGAGAAAACAGGCATGCATCAAATCTTGGTTGAGTTGATGTCTGGTCTGTACACCTGCTGATATGTCTCCAATCACTTGAGATCTGGGGTGATCCCTTAGTGTGACAAGATCAGTGGGTGGAGTTGGTTCTGCAACAGCATTAGGAACTAATTCCTCTTGTGGAATTATGTTTGCTTTTGGGGGAATATCAATCCCTTCAGTGCCTTCATATTCACTATCTTCATTGACTTGTGGAGAAGGATGTGTTGGAACCTCTTGGGTAAGGTTTAGTCCATCCAAACTCTCACACAAGTGAGGTACCTGCAAATTACTTTTGGTAGAAATCTCTTTCTCCTTGCAAGACATGTTAGCTTCATCAAATGTAACATGGATAGACTCTTCAATTTTTAGAGATGATTTATTAAAAACCCTATAGGATTTGATTACTTGGGAATATCCTAGAAGGATTCCCTCTTCAACCTTTGCCTCAAACTTTCTAATATATTTTTTGTTGTTGTTGTGAATATAACATATACATCCAAATACTTTAAAATAATTGATTTTAGGTTTCTTCCCTTTAAGTAATTCATAGTGAGTCCTATTCTTTAATTTATGAATTAAACTCCTATTCAGGACATAATTTGTTGTGCTCACAGCCTCTGCCCAAAAGGTTAGGGGCATGTAAGCATCTGCAAGCAATGTACCTATAGCTTCAATGAGTGTCTTATTTTTCCTTTCAGCTACCCCATTTTGTTGAGGAGTTCTAGGAGCTGAGAAGCAATGTCTGATACCTTCCTTCTCATAGAACTCATGCATAAGAAGAGACTCAAACTTTGTGCCATGATCACTTCTGATCAATGCAACATGAGTAGAGAACTCAATCTGTATGGTCCTGAGAAAATTTGTAAGAACCTTGAATGTATCTGACTTAGATCTCAAAAAGGATACCCAAGTGAACCTTGAGAAGTCATCCACAATAACTAAGGTATAGGATTTCCCTCCTAGGCTTTGTACAGTAATGGGTCCAAAGAGATCCATATGTAGCAAATACAAAATCCTAGGTGAATCACTTTTGTTAACAGATTTAAAACTAGATTTAGTTTACTTGCCTAGTTGACAAGCCCTGCAAAGGTCTTCCTTCTTGTAGGGACCAGAAGGTAGACCTCTAACAAGGTTGTCTTTTGATAGCCTAGCAATATTTTTTAAGTTTACATGACCTAGCCTTTTATGCAATAAATCATTCTGATTACTAGTTATATTAAGTAAGCAGATATCAGAAGTGGCAGAAAGAAAATTAACTAAGTATATGTTACCTTGTCTATTCCCAATTAAAATAGTTTGGTTTTCTTTATTAGAAATAATGCAAGAAGATGAGTTGAAGTGTACCTGATAACCTTCATCACATAACTGACTTATGGAGATGAGGTTATGCATGAGTCCTCTGACATAAGTTACTTTCTTGAAAGTAACTGCTCCAATCTTCACTTCTCCAAAGCCTTCTGACTGGCCACATTTGGAATCCCCAAAGATAACCTTTGGGCCCTGCTTGGACTTGTAGTTGTGTAAGATGTCCTTGCTGCCAGTCATGTGTTTGGAGCACCCACTATCCAGGTACCATGTTTGATTATTTGCTGGACAGCTCTTCGCCTGCAGTGAAATACAATTAATTGTTCTTGACTCAGGTTACCTTGGGTCCTTTGTTTTGCTGGTATGAGAAGCTAGATATAACAGAAAATTCTGGTTGAGATTTGTATCCTAAAGGTGATATCTTCTAGGTGGTATAACCCAATCAGCTACAGGAATAAAAGGTTTCCTCGAATTATTTGCGTTGTTATTGAAATTACAATTTCTTTTAAGTCTTTCTAGGTTCGATGAATTTCTGTGAGTTTGTCGACCAGAGTTCGACGCATTGGGTTGAGATCGTCGATCTCTGCCCAGAGAATGAACATATTCATTTTCTGTGCCCCACATTCGTCAACCTCTGCTCAACGAACCATATAGAGTTCGTCGATCGCAGTTAGACGAATAATTATAACTATAGTTTTCGGTCAGAGTTCGTCGATCTGGGTTCGACGAACTGGCTGCATTTCGTCGATCTAAGTTCGACGAATTCTGCTGAACCTTGTGTTGGAACACCCTATTACTAATTTGGGTCAGGATCACTATGTCTCTAGGAATTTATGTTTTGACCTTCTGTATAGATTATAGGTCAATTAGAATTGAGTCTAAGGGATCAGGAGTCTAGGTTTGGAAGCTGCCCTGAAGACCCAAATTTTTCTGGAGACTAAGTCCAAATCATCGAGCTCAGCACGACGTTTCGTCGAACTCCGGTCGACGATCGTCTAGCTCAACTTCTGCAGATCGTCGAGCTCCATTCGACGATCGCTGAGCTCAACTTCTCAATATCATCGAACTCCATTCGACGATCGCTGAGCTCAGGTCGACGATTTTGGCTCTGCACTGGATCCTTATCTCTGAGCTCAATTCGACGATCCTTGAGCTCAGATCGACGATTTCTTTGCTGCTTGCTTTTTCCAGTTCGCTGAGCTCAGCTCGACGATAGCAGAGCTCAGTTCGACGATTTCAGTTATCTTTCAGAATTCAAATTCAAATCAGATAGAAGTTATTCTGCATTTAATTCAGAAGATCTGCCAGCCATTTTCATTTACTTCTGGAGCAAGTTTCAAGGAATTTTTCAAGGAACAAATCAGTGGACTTTCCTTCAGAACATATTATGCAATTAAGGCTGTAATCAATTCAGACCAACGGCTATCTTTGACAGAGTATTATCCTATTCAGACTCAGAGAATAAAAGACAGAATGTTTTTGAATGAAATACTGAAGAAATATAGAGATTGACACAAGTAGAGGACACAACTCACAATACACAGAGACTCTCTCAATCTTCTGTCAACAAGAATCCTGAAGAACACTCATCAAGAAGAGATCAAGCTTTCAAACATTCTTCAGATCTCTTCAGCTCTCAAGTGTTCAAGGCCAACATCATCTCAAGACTCCAGACACTCAACATTTCAGCTTGCTGAAATCATCTTCTGCTGGAGATCTATCTTTGAAGGCCTATCACCCTCAGCAAAGCTCATCTTCCTGAAGATTTCAAGGACTCAGGGGGAGCTTTGACAACATCACTGAATCCACATAGTCTTCTCAGTTGCTTGAGAAAGAGAAGACTGCCATCACTCTCTCAACCCCATTCTGTAAAGGGTTTTTCAAACTCCCTTCAAAAGTTTGAATCTGGTTTTTGAGCACCTTGTCAAAAGCTCATTGGTGGCAAGACACCTGATCAAAAAATCTGATTTGGTTTTTGAGCACCTTATCAAAAGCTCATTGGTGCCCAGGACACCTGATCAACTCATCCTGCAGTGGATTCCTACCTAGGGTGGTAGAAGAGTGGATGTACCCAAGTTGGGTAACCACTATATTTCCTTGTGTCATCTGGTTTTGCATGTTTTCTTCTTGTTTCTGGCCTAGATTTTCTTGTGCTTAGTTTCTGCATAGCTTAGTTTTGTGGTTTATTTTATTTCTGCTTCCCTGCTTACACTCATTACAACAAATTGTTGTAAAGCTTTGTAAAAGTTTTTCCTTATGTTTTAAAAAGCACCATATACTCTATTCACCCCCCCCCCCTCTAGAGTATATCAGATCTAGTTCCCCCTTTCACCTTGTTTTTACTTAAGGTCTTCTTATTTTTGGTTTACAAACCTATTGATTTGGGAACATTTTCTATTGTTTGTTTATGGTTTATTTTCTCTTTCCCCTTAGCAGAAACAAATTTGATTGGGTTGCAGTATGTTTTTCTTGAGGATGGGGCCAAACTTGATGAAGCACCCAAGCCTAGCTTGCCATTGAGTCTGCCTTTTACAGTGCTTGTGATGTCCATCAGCTTGAGGCTTCTTCCATTAAGAGTTTCCTCAAGTTGTTTAGCCTCACGAAGCTCGGTATTTAACATTACTATTTGTTCATTAGCTAAGGTTAATTCATCTTTTAACCTATTGTTTTCAGAGTTGACATTCTCTAGGTTTCTTAATTTTTCCCTAAGAGTTTTAATCTCCTTTTTTGAGTTTATTAAGTCTATACACATTGTTTTAAATTCAAATTTAAAAGAATCAGAACTGTAATCAAAAGAAGACAATACCTTGTCAGCTTCAGAATCTGAAACTGCTTCATTATTTGAGTCCTCTTCTTCTGAATGGCTCCTGGAAGCATCAATTTCCATGAGGCAAACCTCCTTGGCCCTTGCATCTTCCTCATCTTCACTGGAGCTAGATGATGTTGATTCTTCTTCAGTATCACTCCAGGTTTCAGCCACAAAACCTTTCTCCTTCTTCTTGTATTTGCTCGAAGAAGGTCTGCTGTTGTACTGTCTCCTGGTATCTTTCTCTCTTCTCTTTTCTTTCTTCTGATTCTCTGGACACTCAGAGATGAAGTGTCCAGCTTTCCTGCAACCAAAGCATACCACTTCTTTAGTTGGTGTTTTATCATACCTTGGTTTGTCATCCTGTCTGGATGACTTCCTCCTGAATTCTTTTCTAGCCAACTTGTAGAATATTTTGGCAAAAAGACTCATGAGTTCTTCATTTTTTGAGGGAGTCTCTGTCTCTTCAGCTACCTTGAAAGCAATGATATGCTCTTTTCTTGCTGTAGGGGTGTTCTCTGCTCAGCTGCCTCCCTGGATTTAATTAGTTGTTCATAGGACTTAAGTTTGCCTAATAGAGATTCAGTGGATATCTCATTTAGACTTCTGGCTTCTTTGATAGGCCAGATCCTTGAATCCCATGAGCTTGGGAAGCACATTAGGATCTTATCATTCACCTCAGTGAGGGTGATGTCCTTGTCCAAGATTTTTAGCTCATTGATGATTGAGCTTAACCTATTATACATTTCAGCTACTGACTCAGCTTCCTCTTTATTGAAATTCTCATATAAGGATATAAGGTTGGATCTCCTATCCTTTCGTTCATCTGCTGATCCAGCCACCATTTGGTTTAGGGAATCCCAGATGGCTTTGGCTGAAGGGCATTCAGCAACCTTTTGGAAGATATCATCTGACATAGTTTGTGCCAGTATGTTCATTGCCTTGGCATCAGCAACTTTGGACTTCTTCTGAGACTCAGTCCACTCAGGTGGTGGAACTGCATTTGTGCTTGAGGCTGCTGTAGTTGTAGAAGCAGTGGCTTGAGGAGGACCTGTCAAGTTGGAATTGTAGATATCTTCATCAATCGAGTTCATATACAATTTGATTCTTGCCTTCCAGATGATAAACCTATTTAGGTTGCAAACTAAAGATCTGGTGCTTGCATAGTCTTTGTTCTGTACCATTGTTGTGTATATAATCTAAATAAAAATAAAGATAAAATATGAAATCTGATCTAACACAGGATCTTTGGTTCAAGGGTTAGCTTGTGTACACCAAGGAATCCAAGCTCTGATACCAATTGAAAGTGAGTTGTTGGATCAGGAATACTCTATAGCGGGGGTGAATAGAGTATACAGGGTTTATAAAATTTTCTTCTGATTTAATCTAGTGCAGGAACAAAACTACAACAGCAATCCTAACAAACAGCCACAACACAAAAACAAAAGAAAAGAGCAATCCAGACAACACAAGAATTTATAGTCGTTCTCCTAAACTTGGGTACATCCACTCTTCTACAACCCTGGTAGGAATCCACTCAGATTTTTGATCAGGTTCCTGACACCAATGAGCTTTTGATCAGGTGCTCAAAAACCAAACCTCAAGTCTTTTGATCAAGTGACTTGCAACCAGGAATAACTTTTGAAGGGAGTTATAATCCTTTATACAGTGGGGGGTGAGAGATGATTGTGTCTTCTCTTTCTCAATATACAACTGAGAAGACTGGTGGATATTTGATTTTAGCACAGGCTCCCCCTGAGATATAGAATGGTTCAGGTAGAAGAAGCCTTGTTGCAGGGTGATAGGCCTTCAGTAGTACAGCCTTGATCAGCAGCTGTTCAGGAACTTCTTTGACAGATAGTGATGTAGTTGTCCTTTGAAGTATCCTGGAGTGTTGAAGACAGAAGACTCTTGATTTTGATTAGGTGTTGTTCTTCTTCAGATAGCTGATGATCTTCAGGAATATGGCTTCTTGTTGTATCAGAATTCTGTGTTGACAGACAGCAGTGAATCTTTTGTTTCAGACTGACTATTTTCTGTATCTGTCGTCTCTCTGTATTATGTATCTTGTTCTATCTGTCTACAGGAAGAAGAGAGAAAATCTCTTTTATATTTCCTGTCAAAAATGGTCTTTTGAAATTTTGAAATCCTCTGCAATCAATGCTGACGGCCTTGAGAATAAATGACATTGAATTATTTCCCCAACAATCCCATGGAAAAACGACAGGCAATAATCTTGGAGAAGACCATGATCAATGCTTTGTCTAACGGTTATATTCCAGATAATATTTGAGCATTAATTACTCAGGAATTATTGCAGTAAGAAGGGGACAGAAGGATGGAAAATAACTAAGTCTGGATTCGTCGAACTGATAACAGAAATCATCGAGCTGAGTTCACAGTTCGTCGAGCTGAGTTGCTGAGTTAGTCGACCAGATGACTTCTGTTCGTCGAGCTGAGTTGTTGAGTTTGTCGACTAGATGACTTCTGTTCGTCGAGCTGAGTTCCAAGATCGTCGAGCAGAGAGCAGAACTATATTCTCTAGAAACTTTGCCTTTTCTGTGTATGGAGTTCATCGAGCTGATATCTGGTTTCGTCGACTGAAGTTCAGCAAAATATTTCTGGACTTAGAATAATTTCAGATTCTTCTAGATGAAGGTGTTGAAGTGAAGTATCCAGAATTCATCGACCTAAGAATTGGTTTCATCGAGCTGAGGACCACTTAACTGCTGGATAACTCTAGCTATTGTGGTCACAGTTCGTCGAACTGAGAATCAAGTTTGTCGACCAAAGTCTCACTCTGGACTTAGAATAAAGAGATGTTTTCTGATCTTGAAGTGTTGAAGTATAGTGTCCAAAGTTCGTCGACCTGAGTACCAAGTTCGTCAAGATCAGCTCAGAGAATTTACTCTGAGATCGTCGAGCTGAGCACGACTATCGTCGACCTGAGTTCGACGAACTTCGAACTCATTTTACTTGGTCTTTAGAAAAACTCTAAGTCTTGAGTCTCTGACAGTCTTGTTGATAGTTGGTCCATGTGATATTGATTCTAAGGACTTGGCCTAGACTCTAGGACACAACCATGACCCTGACTATACATTATGGGTCATATGATCCTAGCATAGTGAACCTAGCCCAAATATTATTAGGTATCCAACAAAATGGTGGATGGATCTGCTGATGAAAGAAAGGATAGAAGATCCAATCTTATATCCTAATATGAGAATTTCAAGGAGGAAGCTGAATCAGTAGCAGACATGTACAATAAGTTGAGCTCAATCATCAATGAGCTAAAGGCCTTAGACAAGGACATCACCCTCACAGAGGTGAATGATAAAATCCTTATGTGCTTCCCAAGCTCATGGGATTCAAGGATCTGGCCCATCAAGGAGGCCAGGAGCCTGAATGAGATTTCCACTCAATCTCTTTTGGGAAAGCTAAAGTCCTATGAGCAGCTTATCAAATCCAGAGAAGCAGCTGAGCAAAGAATACCTCCACCAGCAAGGAAGGAGCACAGCATTGCATTCAAAATTGCTGAGGAGTCAGAGACTCCAACAATGAATGAAGAACTGATGTCTCTCTTTGCCAAGAGATTCTACAAGATGGCAAGGAAAGACTTCAGAAGAAAGTCATCCAGACAGGATGACAAGCCAAGGTATGACAAAATCCCCACTAAAGAAGTGGTGTGCTTTGGCTGTTGGAAACCTGGACACTTCCTCTCAGAGTGTCCAGAGACTCAGAAGAAGGAGAAGAGAAGAGAGAAGGATACAAGGAGATAGCAAAGCAGCAGGCCTTCCTCCAGCAGACACAAGAAGAAGGAGAAAGGCTTTGTAGCTGAAAGATGGAGTGAAATAGAAGATGAATACTCATCTTCCAGCTCCAGTGAAGAAGAAGCGGAGGCAAGGGCCAAAGAAGTATGCCTCATGGCCATTAATGCCCCTAGGAGCCAATCAGATGAAGATGCATCTGACAATGTGGAAGCTTCAGAATCTGAAGCTGACCAGGTATTTTCTTCTTTTGATTATAACTCTGAATCATTCAAATCAGAATTTAAAATCATGCGCATAGATCTAATAAATTCAGAAAAAGAAATTAAGACACTTAGGGAAAAACTAGGAAACCAAGAAAATGTTATTTCTAAAAACAATAGGTTAAAGGATGAATTAAATTTAGCTAATGAACAAATTATCCTGTTAAAGGCTGAGCTATGTGAGGCTAAACAACTTGAGGAAACTGTCAATGGGAGAAGCCTCAAGCTGATGGACATTACAAGCACTATCAATGCAAAACTAAATGGCAAGCTGGGCTTGGGTGCTTCATCAAGTTTGCCCCCCATTCTCAAGAAGAATATTTTGACAACCCCCATCAAATTTGTTTCTGCTAAGGGGAAAGAAAAAATAAACCATAACCAAAACATAGAAGAAATTCCCAAATAAAAAGGTCAAAATAACAAAAATCAGAAAACCTTAGGTAAAAACAAAGTTCAGCAGATTTCGTCGAACTCAGATCGACGAAACATGAATAGTTTGTCGAACTCTAATCGACGAACTCTGAACGGAAACTTTAGCTACAATTATTCGTCTAACTGCAATCGACAAACTCTGTATGGTTTGTTGAGCAGAGATCGATGAACGTGTGGCACAGAAAATTAACATGTTCATTCTCTGGGCAGAGATCGACGATCTCATCCCAATTCGTCGAACTCTGGTCGACGAACTCACAACATTTTGTCGAACCCAGAAAGACTTAACAAAATTCATAATTATAACACCAGCTCTATTATATCTAGAATACCATTTAATACATTAGCTGACTGGATAATTCCACCAACAAGATATCATCCATTAGGATACAAATCTCAACCAAAATATTCTGTGATATCCAGTTTTTCATATCAACAATATAAAGGACCCAAGGTAACCGGGGTCAAGAATAACTAACTGCTTTCATTGCAGGTAAAGGGCTGTCCAGTGAATAATCAAACATGGTACCTGGATAGTGGATGCTCCAAACACATGACTGGCAGCAAGGACAATTTAATCAACTACAAGTCCAAGTTGGGACCAAAGGTAATCTTTGGTGATTCAAAATGTGGCCAGTCAGAAGGTTATGGAGAAGTGAAAATTGGAGCTGTCACCTTCAAGAAAGTGACATATGTCAGAGGACTCAAACATAACCTCATCTCCATAAGTCAATTATGTGATGAAGGTTATCAGGTACACTTTAACTCAACCTCCTGCACTATCTCTAGTAAAGAAAAACAAATTGTTTTAATTGGAAATAGACAAGGTAACATCTACTTGGTTAATTTCTACTCTGCCAATTCAGATATCTGTCTACTCAACATAGTTAGTACTCAGAATGAATTATGGCATAAAAGGCTAGGTCATGTTAATATGAAAAATATTGCTGGGCTATCAAAAGGCAACCTTGTGAGAGGCTTACCTTCTGGCCCCTACAAGAAGGAAGGCCTTTGCAGGGCTTGCCAACTATGCAAGCAAGCTAAATCTACCTTTAAATCAGTAAATAAAAGTGATTCACCTAGGTTTTTGTACTTACTTCACATGGACCTTTTTGGACCTATTGCTGTACAAAGTCTAGGAGGGAAATCCTATACCCTAGTCATTGTAGATAACTTCTCAAGGTTCACTTGGGTGTCATTTCTGAGATCTAAGTTAGATTCCTTTAAAGTTCTTACAGATTTTCTCAGGACCATACAGATTGAGTACTCTACTCATGTTGCATTGATCAGAAGTGATCATGGTACAGAGTTTGAGTCTCTTTTTATGCATGAGTTCTGTAAGAAGGAAGGTATCAGGCACTGTTTCTCAGCTCCTAGAACTCCCCAACAAAATGGGGTAGCTGAAAAGAAAAATAGGACCCTAATTGAAGCTGCAGGTACATTACTTGCAGATGCATACATACCCCTATCCTTTTGGGCAGAGGCTGTAAGCACAGCAAATTATGTCCTAAATAGAAGTTTAATACATAAACTACAAAATAGAACTCCCTATGAATTACTTAAAGGAAAGAAACATAAAATCAACTATTTTAAAGTATTTGGTTGTATATGTTATATATATAATAACAACAAGAAATACATTAGAAAGTTTGAAGCTAAAGCTGAAGAGGGAATTTTTCTAGGATATTCCCAAGTAAGCAAAGCTTATAGGGTATTCAATAAATCATCTTTAAAAATAGAAGAATCTATTCATGTTACTTTTGATGAGGCTAATATGTCTTGCAAGGAGAAAGAGATTTCTACCAACAATCCTTTGCAGGTACCTCACTTGTGTGAGAACTTGGATGGATTAAGCCTCACCCAAGAGGCTCCAACACATCCTTCTCCACAAGATGAAGAAGAAAGTGAAGATGAAGGAACTGAAGTGACTAAACCTCATCCAACAGCAAACTCAATTCCATAAGAGGAATTAATTCAAAATATTGTTGCTGAACCAACTCCACCAACTAACTTTGTCACACTCAGGGATCACCCCAGATCCCAAGTAATTGGATACTTGTCAGTAGGTGTACAGACAAGGCATCAACTCAACCAAGACTTGATGCATGTCTGTTTTCTCTCTCAGGTTGAACCTCAATCCATAAAAGATGCTGAGCAGGATCCCCACTGGATCATTGCAATGCAAGAGGAACTTAACCAATTTGAGAGATGTATAGTTTGAGATTTGGTTCCAAGACCTTAAGACTACCCAGTCATTGGAACCAAATGGGTATATAGAAATAAACTAGATGCCCAAGGTATAATTGTGAGAAACAAGGCTAGGCTTGTTGCTCAAGGATACAGGCAAGAAGAGAGCATAGATTATGATCAAACCTTTGCACCAATTGCAAGGTTAGAGGCCATTAGAATTTTTCTGGCCTATACTGCCTACAAGAAATTCAAGGTGTATCAGATGGATGTGAAGAGTGCATTTCTGAATGGAGTACTTAAAGAAGAGGTTTATGTTGAGCAACCTCCAGGTTTTGTCTCTCCAACTCATCCTTATCATGTTTTTAAATTGCATAAAGATATTTATGGTCTAAAGCAAGCTCCAAGAGCTTGGTATGAGACCCTAGCTAGCTTTTTGATAGAGCATAAATTCATTAAAGGCATAGTAGATAAAACACTTTTCATTAGACATCATAAGGACCAAACCTTGTTAGTACAAATCTATGTAGATGACATCATATTTGGGTCTACTGATTCCAAATTATGCAAGAGATTCTCTGACCTCATGCATTCAAAATTTGAAATGAGTAGCATGGGTGAGCTCTCCTACTTCCTTGGTCTCCAAGTGAAGCATCTCCCTGATGGCATCTTCATCTCTCAAGCTAAATATGCTGAAGAGCTTATAAAGAAGTTTGGGATGGCTGATGCCTCAGCAAAGAAAACACTCATGGCTACAAATGCTGTAATAGACTCTGATGCACTTGGGAAACCTGTGGATTAGAAACTATATAGGGGCATTGTTGGGTCCCTACTATACCTTACAGCAAGCAAAACTGATATTATGTTTGCCACATGCCTTTGTGCTAGGTTCCAGGTGAACCCTAAAGAATCTCACCTAATTTTCTTAAATAGAATTTTGAGATATATAAAGAGTTATCCTAGTCTAGGCCTATGGTATCCTACTGAGTCAGAATTTGATTTAACTGGATATTCAGATACTGACTTTGCAGGATGCAGGATGGACAGAAAAAGCACCTTAGGAACTTGCCAGTTCCTTGGGATGAGATTAGTGTCTTGGTTTTGTAAGAAACAATCATCTGTGTCTACATCAACAGCTGAAGCAGAATATATAGCTGCTGGCAGTTACTGTTCCCAGATGTTGTGGATCCAAAATTAACTCCTAGACTATGGTCTCAACTTAAATAATTCAACTCTATTTTGTGATAACACAAGTTTTATAGCCATAGCACAAATCCAGTTCATCATAGTTGGACCAAGCATATAGATATTAGGCATCATTTGATTAGAGAGTGTGTAAACAAAAACAAAGTTAATCTTGTCTATATCTACACTGATTTACAAAGAGCTAATATATTCACCAAACTTCTGGATGAGAGAAATCACTTGATCTTTATAAATCAGCTTGGAATGATCAATGGAGAAGACTTAGTTTAGTTTCTGTCTGCACTCGATGAATTTTTCATAGTTCGTCGAACGGAGTTCGACGATCTAGGAAAAGTTCTTGAGACATTCGTCGAATGGAGATTGACGAACTCTCTGTGAGTGAACCAATTTTCATCGACCGGAGATCGACGAATCTGATTCAGAAAAATTTCATCGAACGGAGCTCGACGAAATGTCTTCAAATCTTCAGACTGGGCTCGACGAATTGTTTAACTCTAAATTATTTCATCAACCTCAGGTCGTAGAATTTTTTTTTAATTTTCGTGGAACGGAGTTTGTCGATTCATATTCTGGAAAACCTTATATCTAGGTTTTCTTCGACCTTCGTCCCGCGCTTTTAGTTCCTTTCACTTGATCTTTGCTTTTCTCTCGCAGGTGCTCTAATGGCGATTCAAGCAGAAACTCTTGCCGCAATGAAATTTAACACAGGGTTTGATGTCGATTTCGACTCCTTCCAACACTCTGACCCCATCTTCCTAGATATCTTGCAACTACTTGAAGACCAACAACTGAAGAATCTGCTGTCAACTAGAATCAAGATATTTGCCACAGAAATCAGGGAATGGGTGTATACTTCTTCTACCACAGATTATAACACCATGTCTGGAACAATCGCGGGTAATGTTATTTCTCTGACTCCCGCCATTTTAACAGAAATATTTGGCTTAAGTAATGGTGAAGAGGATTTAAAATGGATACTGAAGAGTATGATGAGATGCTAAGTCTAATGGGTTATTCTGGACAAACTCCTAACAAATTGCTGAAGAAGCATCTTTCTGCTGAATTCAAATTCTTAGCAGATATTGTAGGAAAAGTCTTGCTGGGCAAGCACACTGCACACGACTATATAACCAGGCACCAATTTCTAGTTATGTGTGCAGTGGTGAATAAGAAAAGGGTGAACTGGGCTCAGATCCTGTTTGATCTGATAAAGAAAAAGAATAATAAAAAGGAAATCAGTTTTGGAAGAATCCTAGGGATCTTCTTGAAAGAAAAAGCTGTTGAATCCCTGGTCTCCCCGACCATATTCATTCATGCCAGCAAAAGGCTCACTTGTGCCCTGTTTGGTAGGTGGGAGAGGACCATCACGAAGCCATCTAAGGCGTCCTCCTCTGCCACCATATCTTCTGAAAGTAGAAGGGCTGATCCAGCCACTCCCCACCCTTCTGAAGAAATCCATCCTACACCTCCATCCTCTTCCACCATTCCTTCTCTACACCACCCAAACCAACAACCGCAACAACAACCTCAATAACCTGCTCATATTCCTACTCCAGCTACATCTCCTACCACTTCTCCACCAATAGATCTTACTGACATCCCCTCTTCCCCTCCTCAGGAATCTTAACAACCATCGCCATCTCAATCACCACAACTAACACCGCCTCAATCCCCCCATGATACCCACATTCCCTCACCACCTTTATCTCCTTACCCCCTCATTTGGACAACATCTCATTCTTTACTCTGCCTACTTCCCCTCCTCATACTTCCTCCCTTACAAATATTCACATACAAGATGCTCTCCCTCCTACTCCACCATCAACTTCCATTCCTCCATATGTTTCCACTCAAACACCTTCCATCCCACCATCTGCAAATCTACCCTTGGAACCCTCCATCACTACTTCTCTTATTGCACTGCTTACTCCCCTTCTCAAAAATCTTATAGCAAAGGCTATTTCACCTCTTGCTACTTTTATATCCTCCCTTGTTGCTCAAATCAATGCTCTCTCTGCTGCCCCCTCTTCAGTTAGGGGCCTGGCTCCAGTTTGCACTGAAATCAGGCAGGGGGAGATACTTGATGAAGAAGCAGCAGTAGCAGTATCCCCAGCAGTAGCAGTAACAGCAGCAACAGCAGTACCAGCAGCAGCAACAGTAGAATTAGCACCAGAAACAGTGGTATCAGTAGCATCAGAAGAAGCAGCAGCAGATGTTGATGATGAATTATTTGATTTGATTCATTTTATTAATACTGACATGGATGTTGATGAGACTGCCATAGAAGAAATAACCACTGTTGGTGATTACATTATTAATCCCACAGTAGATCTATTAAGCTTGTTAAGCATTTTTGATACAGCTCATTTGAGCTCTATTCCAGCAGACAGTACTAAGCCATCTTTGGCTATAATCCCTTACACCACACCATAGGCCCCAAAGTTGCCAAGCAACTCACAGCCATTTTTGTTGTTCCTGAAGCTCCAGCCATTTCATCTCCTCCAAGAGCTGCTTCCCCCATTGTTTCATCCCCTACAGCAGCCATTTCTACCCCGGTTTTTGTTATAGATGACTCACCTATGCCTGATCTGGATGCCTTGATCATGGCTGACATTGAAGAAGAAAATAAGACAGTGGTTGAAAGCACTGTTATTAATAGCCCTCCTGCTCCTCCTCTAGCTCTAGTTGTAGCTCCTCCTCCATCTCCCTCCCAGCCAGAGAAACCTGAAATATCTGCTGAAGCCATAAAAGCATTAAATGCATTATATAATAACCCTCAGGACTCCACTGATGATGAGGAGGATGAAGATGAGGACTCAGATGAGGAAACCAAGAAGAAGAAAGTTTCTAAGAAAAGGAAAGCTCCTCCACCTCCTGCTCCAAAGCTCAATCCAGCCAATGACACTCCATACTATATATTGCAGAAGATCACTCCTTATAAGGGAATGTCTGCTTGGATGTGGTTGTCTAAGAGTGAACAAAAAGAGAGAAAGAAGAGTAGGAGATATTCACCTCCTCCTACTCAAAGATATAGAAAGGACCCTCCTCCACCTCCTCCAGCTGCTGGTGCTTCCAGTTCTTCAGCTCCAAGGCCTACTCAGTTTCAAACTTATCAAAGACATCAGGGTAGGTCCTCATCCTTAGGAAGCAGCCAACAAATACAGTATTCTTCTGGCAAGCAGCACCAACAACAACAGTAGCACCATCAACAACAAAAACAGCAACAACTCCCTGAACATCAAAAAGCTGAAAGCTCCAACAGACCTGCTTCCCATGTACCATTTGAAGATCCTGAAACAGCTATAACAGCAAGGATGGCCAGATTCCAGGAACTGGTTGGCCTTTCCATGATTAATAAATCCAGAGCTGAAGGGAAGGATCCATCATAGTATACTACCATGTCAAAATATAGGAAGAAAGAGCTCAACAGGTTTGAAAAAGCTAATAATTTTTTCAATGTTGATGATTATATGAAACTGCATCCAAAAGCAGTAGTGCCCAGGGCTACATCTCTAAAAATCATAGTGGATGCTGACATGACAATGACTAAGGTGCAAGCTGCAGATCCCAACAAGGAAATCATATTCACTAAGCCTGGAGACAAAGGTAAAGAGGAGAAGCACGAGGAGAAAAAGCAAAAGAAATGAACTCTGAACTGATTAGTTTTTGTGATATTTTTAAACTGCTTTCTTATTTTCTGATACAAAGCTTATTGTATATATACCTGCTGCATATGCTAATTTTTCCTGCCATATATATGTTTTCTTGCTTTGTAAATTTTTGTTTCATTATGAGTCTGTAATTAGTGACCTCACCCAAATAAGTGGAGATTGTTGGATCCCTAGTTTGATTTGGGCTAGGTTCACTAAGTTATCTTATGACCCAACATGTATAGCCCGGGTCATGTATGAGTCTTAGAGTATAGGCCAAGTCCTTAGAGTCAACACTACATGGACCAGCCATTAAAAGACTGCATAAAGACTCAAGACTTAGAGAAATTTCAGAAACTCAGAAAATGAGTTCGACATTCGTCGAACTCGGGTCGACGAAAGTCGTGCTCAGCTCAATGAACTCAGAGACAATTCTCTGAGCTGAGCTCGACAAACTTGGTACTCAGGTCGACAAATTATAGACACTTTACTCCAACATTTTAAGTCCAGAATTTCTCTGAACTCCAGTCGACGAACTTAGTTCTCAGGTCGACGATCTATGGGTATTCTAATTCAACACATTATTCCAGAAACAACTGAGAATTCTAAGTCCAGGATCATACTCCAGTCGACAAATTCACTTTCTCAGCTCGACGAACTTAGACCATATTCCTAGCAAGATTTATCTAGTAGTTAGAAGTTCTCAGCTCGACAAATCCAGTTCTCAGTTCGACTAATTCTGGAAACTCTACTTCAATACTTCATTCCAGAAACATCAAAAACTTCTAAGTCCAGAAACACTTTACTGAACTCCAGTCGATGAACTTAGGGTATCAACTCGATGAACTTCATGCACAGAATTGGCAAGGTTCTGGAGAAAGCAGTTATCTGTTCTGCGGTCGATGATCTTGGATCTCAGCTCGACGAACAACCATTATTTGGTTGACGAACTTGACTTCACAGCTCGATGAACTTTGGACCCAGATCGACGAATTCTGTGAAGAACCAGACTTAGTCATTTTAATCCATCTGTCCTTATTCTATGATAAGATTTCTTGAGTAATCAATGCTAAAATATTCTCTTAATATTACCGTTAGAAGCAAGCATTGATTACGGACTTCATCAGGATTATTGGTTGCCATTTTTCAATGGGACAGTTGGGGAAATCATTAAATGCAAAATATTCTCCAGGCCGTCAACAATGAATGCAGAAGAATTTCTAATTTCAAAAGAAAGATAATATGGAAAATACATAAAAGGGATTTTCCATCTCTTTCTTAGACGTACCGTCAGTTTGTTAATCAAGGATAAAGAATCTTCTGTAGCTTGCTCTCGATAACACTCTGAGATAAAAAGAAATAGAAAGCTAATACAGAAAAAGAAGCCCTAACCAGAGAAAGAACATCAAGCTGAAGAATAAGAAGAATAGTCAATCCAAATCAAGAGTCTTCTTCTGTCTTCTGCCAAGACTCTTCAAAGGACAACAAATCTTCTATCTGTCAAGAAGTTCCTGGAGTTCATCTGGTTTAAGCAACAGTTTGAAGGCCTATCACCCTGAAGCAAAGCTCTAATTTCTTGAACCATTCTACATCTCAGGGGGGAGCCTTTGCTAACATCAAATCCATAAAAATCTTCTCAGTTATTTTGAGAAAGAGAAGACATAATCAATCTCTCATCCCCCACTGTATAAAGGGTTCTTAACTCCCTTCAAAAGTTATTCCTGGTTGTAAGTCACCTGACCAAAAGATTTGAGGTTTGGTTTTTTGAGCACCTGATCAAAAGCTCATTGGTGTCAGGCACCTGATCAAAAATCTGAGTGGATTCCTACCAGGGTGGTAGAAGAGTGGATGTACCAAAGTTGGGGAACCACTATAAATTCTTGTGTTGTCTAGTTGTTCTTTTCTTTTGTGTCTTGATGTGGTTGTGCTACTTAGGATTACTGTGTTTATGTTTAATTAGCTTACACTCTGCAGTTTTTTTATTTATTTACAACAAAAATTGAAAAGTTATCAAGGATACTCTATTCACCCCCCCCCCCTCTAGAGTATTCCAAATCTAACCCCTCACTTTCAGATCATACACTAGGCCTAAGCCTTACCTCAGATCCTAAACAGGATCCTACACTCAGAGACACAGCTCCTAGACTCATCCTTTATAACATAGGCTTATAGCTCAAATCAAACTATGATCCTACAGAGTGAGTAATGATTTTGTGATGATTGACTCAAGAGAAATAGTACTCTGAGTCACCTCCCTGAACTGAGTAAACTCAATCCTAACTCTTCACAGCTACAAGAATATTGATCTTCAGAATAGTTTGCTTGTGCTGAGAAGAACTGATGCAGAGCTCTGTTTCTTCAAGCTTAAGTATATCAGTGCTGAATGCAGTAGCCTTGAAGATGAACAACAACTTTCTTTGAGTGTTCTGCTACTCAACAATCTTCTGTAACTCTTCTCTAAAATTAGAATGATCGATTAAGAAGAAGAAGACTACCCGAGTAAGAAGAAGTTGAGGAAGAAGACTCTTTAATTTCTCTATAAAAGTCCTTTTATATCCTGACGTCCAACGGCTCTTTGATCTGTACGGGCAAGCCAAAATAGCCGTTATAAAGGTACTTTAGCTTTAACTATTGTTCAGAAAGTGTTCGACATCATTTGGATTCTAGTGTGCAAATCCCGCTTAATTTGAATTTGGGTGACATCATCATGACTCAACACTTGTGGACTTAGCAGTTTTCACAGACATTCTTCACGGATGTTGAGAGAAGCTATGTGACTCAACACAAAAACACTTAGTGGAAAATCTAATTCTTGAGGCATTGAGTGAGACTTCATCTCTCAATGCTTTTGACTTAGACATCTGAACTGATAAGGCATTGAGTGAACCTTCATCACTCAACTCATTTGTACTTGGCAGAATTCTTTTGGTTGAAGGCATAGAGTGAAGCAAATTTACTCAACCCTTCTGGACTTGGCAGTCATCCTGATTGTAGGCATTGAGTGAGCCTTCATCTCTCAATGCTTCTATAATTACACCAAATTTTTGAATAAAGATGTTGAGTGAAGCCACTTAACTCAATGCTTCTGGACTCTGTTGAATTATTTATGCTCATATTCCCCAGAATATGGTCGTTATTGGCAGCATTAATTATAGTCTTCATCAGGGTTAATTACTTGCTTATTTTAATGGGACAGTTGTTGAAACCAAAAACATGGTCTCTCGTGGAGTTTGGGGTCCCAAGAAAGGGGTGACCTCATACCTACTACACTCAGGGGGATGTCACGGACCAAAGGCTCAGGAAACTAGGAACAGACCCTCGGCTCTAGCATGGAGGTGACACCTCACACCCGGGAGACTTGGTGAACTCCCCCTCCCAAGCCAATGCTGAGCTAGGTGCCTTGGAGGATGAAGAGAGATGGATTCAAGTGGCCAAGAAGTAATCCTTTCCAAGGCACCCCTAAGGGCCTATTTATAGTTTTCTGGGTATGGCCTGCAAATAACCAACCTCCACTATTCTTGGAAATTACCAAAATGCCCCCAGATTGGTCTGCCAACATCCAAATCTCTCTGTTCTAAGCGGCTAATTGCAGTCCACCGGGGGTAGTCCCTCAAGTCAGGCGAGTTGATGGCCTGCGAGCTGGGGCTAGGCGAGACGGTCGGCGGGGCGAGCTACGGCCTAGCGAGCGGCGGCCTTCTTGGCAAGACGGCAGCCTAGCAAGACGGCGGTCTAGCGAGCGGCAGCCTGCTTGGTGAGACGGCGGTCTGGAGATTGGTGAAACGTTCACCCTAGTACAGTGAAACGTTCACCCGAGTACAGTGAAACGTTCATCCGAGTATAGTGAAATGTTCACCCGAGTATAGTGAAACGTTCACTTGAGTACAGTAAAACGTTCACCAGAGTACAGTGAAACGTTCACCCGAGTACAGTGAAACGTTCACCCGAGTACAGTAAAACGTTCACCTGAGTACAGTGAAACGTTCATTCGAGTACAGTGAAACGTTCACCCGAGTATAGTGAAACGTTCACCCGAGTACAGTGAAATGTTCACCCAAGTACAGTGAAACGTTTACCCTAGTACAATGAAACGTTCATCCGAGTACAGTGAAATGTTCACCCGAGTACAGTGAAGCGTTCATCCGAGTACAGTGAAACGTTCACCCGAGTACAGTGAAATGTTCATCCGAGTACTGTGAAACATTCACCCGACTACAGTCAAACGTTCACCCGAGTACAGTGAAACATTCACCCAAGTATAGTGAAACGTTCATCCAAGTACAGTGAAACGTTCACCCGAGTATAGTAAAACGTTCACCCGAGTACAGTGAAACATTCATCCAAGTACAGTGAAACGTTCACCCGAGTACAGTAAAATGTTCACCAGAGTACAGTGAAACATCCATTCGAGTATAGTGAAATGTTAACCCAAGTATAGTGAAACGTTCACCCGAGTACAGTGAAACGTTCACCCTAGTACAATGAAACGTTCATCCGAGTACAGTGAAACGTTCACCCGAGTACAGTAAAACATTCACCCGAGTACAGTGAAACTTTCATCCGAGTACAGTGAAACGTTCACCCGAGTACAGTGAAACATTCACCCTAGTACATTGAAACGGTCACTCCTCAAAGGGGCCGGGGGGAGACAAATATTTCCTCCCCCTACTAGTATTTTACGCAGGTCCGCCCAAAATTGGCCTACAGGAGTGCAAAACTCACAAAAAGTTTAAAAACGTGCACCGGGGGGAGACACATATTTCCTCCCCCTACTAGTATATTACGCAGGTTCATCCAAAATTGGCCTCCAGGAGTGCAAAACTACCAAATAGATTAAAAATGTGCACTAAGTCTTGTGCCTTTCTTGGGACCACTCTTCGTGACTACGGGGTTGTACATAATCCCCGCTCTTTTCGAGGTTGGCACAAGCTCGAAAAGAAACCTCCAACATATTCGCAGAGTGGCCTTCTTAGGGCCGAAAATACTTGACCCCTCCTAGGGGGGTCAACCTGTCATGGCAGCTAATGGGAGCCTGGGTGACGAGACAGCATCGGGGTAAACAAACACTTGGCAACCACGAGAGGTACCACCGTCCCTGCCCAGCTAGTAAGAGCCTGGACAGCGGGACCGTCTCAGAGCAAAGGTACTTGGGCTTCCACGAGAGGTACGCCTGCCCTGCCAGCTAGTGAGAGCCTGACAATGGGATCTGATGACTAGTTTTGGTCATCCCTTTTGGGGTAGTTTAGTAGTAATAATTCTTAGGTTTTATTATAGTTTTATGTATTTATATGCTTGTTATGTTGTTATTTTATTTTAATATTTTGTTATGTTATGATATAAAAATTCATAGTTTTATTTATATGTTTTATGTATTTTTCACTTTTATTATTTTATGTTCTATGTTTTATGTTTATCCATGTTATGTTATAAAAATTTGACTAATGTTATTAAGTTTTGTTTTGCTTTATTTGTAGGTTCAAGTTCAATGCTCAAGACCAACTCAACCTTTCAAGTGCATCCCCTCTACATAATGCAGCCCACATGATGCTTGTCGAGCCCCACCATGAAGCCTCCTCCAAGTGTAGTTGGTCGGCCCTCTCCATGAAGCTACATGAGCCCCACTTCATTGAAGCAGCCCGGCCCCTTCTTGAAGGAGCCCGCATGATGCACCCAGCCCCTCTTCAAGCTACCCGAGCCCATATAGATACAGCCCACTCCATTCATGTGTTGGTCGGCCACTCATTTTCCCCCTCTCCCTTTCATTTAATTCATTCATACACTTCTTCCACCATGCATGGCCGGCCACCCCTCTCTCTCCCCCTCTTTTATTTCTTTTTTTCCTTCATTTAATCCACATCCTTCCCCCTCTCTATTTTATATTTTCCACTCTCATTTCCATAAAGTCCATGCATTGAACCCACCTCCCTCTCTCCCCCCTCATTAAATGAAATGCATTCCCCCTCTCCAAGCACATGGCCGGCCACTTCGTTTGACCCCTTCACCTTCATTCCATTCTAGAACCTTCTCCCTCTCCTATAAAAGAAACGCATGCCTCATGCTTTGGAAGGGTTAGATTTTGGAGAGAGCAAGTGGAGAGTACAAGTTAAGAGAGCTTTTGTTGTAATTTTATTTCTTAGTTTACCTTGTTGCAATCTTGTTTCGTTTAAGTAATATAGTATCGTTTTGTTTTAGCATTGTGTACTCTTTCGTTTAGTATCAATAAAAATGAAATTTTCTTCTCTTTATATTGTTGTTTCCTTTTCAAATGTGCGTAGCTAATCTTCTTTTAGCATTTGATCGTGAGGATCTATGATTTGAGATGAGAATTCTTTTTTACTTCGTAATTTTATTTTTGCTAAATTTCGCTCTATCCCTTTTTGATTTATTTTGAGCCGACTCCGTATTTCCGGTATACGGTAGTAGTCCTTTGATCTCATTTCATGGTAATCGAGAGACTCGTTGATTTGAAAGATCACTCAAAGAAGGATGGAGTTGCATGCAATCCTAGAGATAGGACGACGTAAATCCTCCGGATTGGAGTCAAATCCAATAGTGCGGATCGTCTCGATAATGCAACTTTAGGCCTCTTTGATTTGTAAAGAGATTTCGATCAAAGCGTCTATAAGTTAGGAGACTTAATGCTCTAGCGAGATTTTGTCTTATTTTCGGATCCGTCACGGTCGAGTTTAATTCGCAATTATAAAATTATATTTTTATTTCTCTTATCTCTTTTCATGGTGAATCATAGATCAAGTGCTATCTTTTAATCCATAGCTTCGTTTTAATTTCGTTTCAGTTTAATTTTTAAAATTCTCAAAACCCAACAATCTTTCGGTAGGATAATAGTAGAAGTGTGAGTAGTAGTACTTGACAGCTCCGAGTTTAAATACGATCTTGGTACTACAATTCGATAGGTGTACTTGCCTTTTCCGGTTGATAGTGAATTCAATTCACCAAGTTTTTGGCGTCGTTGCCGGGGAGGCTTTTTCGTCAATATTAAGAAAACGCATACGCTATTACTTCTACAAAAAAATAAAAAAATAAAAATTTTACCTTTCTCTATTTTCTTCCTCCAATTTTCTATTTTTGTTTCTTTCATTCTCTTTTTTTAGTGCATGACCCGCACGAATCCGACGCTACTTATTGACTTGGACCCAAAAATCGAACGCTCCTTTCTGAGAAACTTACGATTCAGTGGTTCCACTTATCAAACAGCGATTGAGGATTCCGACGGTGATTGTAACTTCTACTCCGAAATGGGAGACCCTAACCCAGCGTTTGCCTAGCAAAGGACGATGTCCGATTACGCTCGACCCAACCTGGAGGGTACAGAAACAAGTATTGTTCGACCCGCAATTGCGAACAATAACTTTGAACTTAAGCTTAGCATCATACAAATGGTGCAGCAGTATGTACAGTTCGACGGATTACAAGATGAACATCCGAACTTGCATATTGCTAGTTTTCTCGAGATCTGTGACACCTTCAAAATAAATCGTGTCTCAGACGATGCTATTAGGCTAAGACTCTTCCCTTTCTTCTTAAGAACCAAGGCCAAACAGTGGTTGAGTTCTCTTCCAAGAGGATCAATCACTACTTGGAACATTTTAGTTGATAAATTTTTGCTAGATATCCCCCCCCCCCCCGCCAAAACTGCTAAATTAAGAAATGATATAACTTCATATTCTCAAATTGCTTCTGAGACCCTCTATGACACATGGGAGAGGTTCAAAGAGCTTTTGAGATGCTGCCCCCATCATGCTCTGCCTGTATGGTTATCGGTCTAGACATTTTACAATGGGCTATATCAAGAGACTAAGAAAATGATAGATGTCGCTTCCGCTGGTTCTTTGGACCGCAAAACTTCGGAAGCCGCTCTTGAGCTTATATAGGACATGGCGATGAACACTTTTCAGTGGAACTCGCCAAGGACTAGCCCAAATAAACCTGCAAGTATCTATGAGGTGGGCTCGGTTTCGCAACTGGCGTTGCAAGTGGAAATGCTGAACAAGAAGATTTCGGAGATGACTGCTGCCTCCGCCCCTCAGGTATATGAAAATGCAAATAATGCTGCTGCCGAGCAGGTGGATTATTTAGGGAACATACCAGGCCTGCTCAAAATAATGCTTCGAACTTTTCTGCTTTTTCTAATTTTTCTGCTCCGCCTGGTTTTAATTCTTCTTCAAACTCATATCACCCTGGATGGCGTAACCATCCAAATTTTTCTTGGAGTAATCCCGCTAATGTTGCGCGTCCACCGCACGATTTCACTCCACCACCACCACCACCACCACAACAACATCAACATTTTCAAAAACCCTTCCTCTTTGGAGGAAAAGCTTTTCAAAATT